>VWZE01004283.1:107555-136382 GCA_013396675.1 Eubucco bourcierii
ATCCTGGCCTGGATCAGGAACAGTGTGGCCAGTAGGATAAGGGAGGTTATTCTGCCCCTGTATTCAGCACTGGTCAGGCCACACCTTGAGTACTGTGTCCAGTTCTGGGCCCTTCAATTCAAGAGAGATGTTGAGGTACTGGAACCTGTCCAGAGAAAGGCCCTCATTGCCCTATGAGTAGAGGTTGAGGGAGCTGGGGTTGTTTAGCCTGGAGAAGAGGAGGCTCAGGAGTGACCTCATTGCTGTCTACAACTACCTGAAAGGAGGTTGTAGCCAGGTGGGGGTCAGTCTCTTCTCCAGCAACAGAACAAGGGGACACAGTCTCAAGTTGTGCCAGGGGAGGTATAGGCTGGATGTTAGGAGGAAGTTCTTCACAGAGAGATTGGCAGTGGAATGTGCTGCCCAGGAAGGTGGTGGAGTTGCCATCCCTGGAGGTGTTCAAGAAAAGACTGGATGAGGCACTTAGTGCCATGGTCTAGTTGATTGGCTAGGGCTGGGTGATAGGTTGGACTGGATGATCTTGGAGGTCTCTTCCAACCTGGTTAATTCTATGATTCTATGATTGGTGCAAAACTGAAATCTTGAAATCCCTCACCACTGTTTGCTACAGATCTGCTACAGGTTATAATAATTAGTTATATTGTAAAGCCTCCCTCTAGTTTCTTCTTTGTTAAATTCAGTCATGTCTAGAAAGAAAACCCCTCTGCCCTGAATCCCTGCCACCAGGTGACACAGCCACAAGTATACATTTAGAACACACAAAATTCTCCTTTCCTTGTGTTATTTTGAATAATATAAGTGGATCTTTAAGAGGACCAGTAATGTGATACGGATTCACATTTCCTTGCTACTAAAACAGAAAAAAAAAAAAAAAAAGGCTTATAGAAAAGCAGTGGAAAAAAAGCAATTATGATTTTATTAAAAACACAGATTGTTAAATACATCTGGTTCCTGAAACTAAAGAAAGTGCTCTCTGAAATGGTAGCAATAAATCTAATTTCAGCAACAGTTTTAATTAAAGGCTAGAGACTAGAGCTTTAAATATTCACTTGCTGAAAAATGTAGAGTGTGCACTTAGACATCAAGAGCTGAATCCAACCTAATTAGCATCTCATATTCTATTTCATGTGGTTATCTTTTACAAAGCCTTCTCTGAGTTGTGTTAACCTGGAGAATGTTCATAAGTTCCTTCCTTGAACAGACTGCACCTTGTGTGACTCATATATCCTAGGAAGTAATTATGGAAGAAGGTTGTTTGGCAATGTTTACCAATGAAGAAGGTTTGGGACTGTGCAATTTCTAGTATTTTGCCCCATGTGTTTCCAGGATTACCTTCCCCAGAAAATGACTTCAATTGACTTGTAAAACTGTAAGAAAATAACTTTTCCTCACCCTGTTATAACTCCATATAAAAATGAGCCCAATGTGAAGCTGTGGTATGTTACTTGCCAGTCAAGGAATGTGAAAGATAATTTAATGCTCATGTTATTCAGAAGAAACACTATATATGTACCACTGCATTTAAATACCATGGGGCAATTAAAGGAGTGGGGATTAGTGCAAATTATCCACTATGTAGTGCTTTCACTGTTTTAACTAAGCAATAAAACTGTGTAATTGTACAACACTAATTGAATGCAGCCACACATAACTGTGTGCCACCATATGTATCCTATTACTATAAAGACTGTCAGTATTTTCTAAGCTGCTCTTGTGATCAGTGCAGATGGGAACAGTCAGAGAAGTTGTTCTCCAGGGTTTATTATATGGCTATAAAGACATCCCATGTCTTGACAAAATAAACGTGCTAAATAGCAGCAATTATGAAAAATGTTCCAATTAAAGCATGGAGGACACCCTCCAGAGAATGAAAAGATGCCAGAAAATCACAAGTATTCAGCACACCATAAACTGCTGGACAGTTGATGGTTAAGTGGGCTTTGCATGCCTTGAGGGCAATAAGGGATATTTAAGCACTTACAGAAATAAATGAAGTTGCACACAGGATGTTGAGACAGGTTCATGCAGGCAAAGATTCATCAGCAGGACCTACAGCTGATGGCACACATCAATTCTATGCATGCAAATTGCTTTTGGGGAAAGGAAAAAACAAAGAGGAGAACAAAGGAGGTGAAAGTAAAGCTCTCCTAGGAGCTGGGAAGAGATGCAATGAGGAGGCTCCAGATGACCATCTGCCTCTGGGTGCCCTCTCCAGAGTTTATTTTCACTCTCCATATTATTCCTGTAGCAACTTTATAACTTTTGTCAGGCCCTACTCATCCTCTTTTTTCCCCTGCTGGTGGGACACTTAGTCTTGGGACACATTTAACTGGGTTTGCTGGTTTAAGGATGATTGGAATATTCTAATGAGAGAAATTAGATCACTGGTTGTAAAAAAGAAAATAATGATAATGTCTATACCATTCATTGGTTTGCTAAAAGGGGTAAAAAGTCAAAGTATAAACAATTCTTCCCTCTTTGCTTCTGGGTGTTTCTCCCTCACTTCTCCTTCGCTCCACTCTAATCTCTTTCAGTAACCTTGGCTAACAGGTAACATGTAAGCCTTGCTAGTTGTTTTCTGCCTGGGAGAGAGAAGGGGTGGCATTGTGTTCCTTCTGGACCTTCTTTGTCTGGTGGGGAAGTTTGTATTTCTGTATTAGTTCTCAATTGTATACAATTATAAATACATGTCAATATATTGTGTATATATGCTTAGAAATTTAGTTTTGCTGTAAATACAGCTTCATCTTACTTCCAAGCCATCTGAGCTGGTCTGGTAAATCTCAGTTGGGATGGGGAGAAGTTCCCAGCCCACCACACTGGGGCAGATGCTGCGCTTTTAGCAGCTTCTGGAAAATGAGGGCAGGCTACTTCCTCACCCAGAACTACAAAGGCATCTGCCATTAGAGGAATCTCAACTGTAAAAATCCCACCTCTTAGAAGTTACCAAGATCTGCTTGAGTCAACTTTCTCATAACTCTTCAGTGTTAAGCAGGACTAAATGCACTAAGTTGTGGCAGAGAGCACACAACTTGAGAGAATTGATATTATAGGTATCTTGAATGGAATTTTATGGGTGACACTGGAATACACCAGAAAATTTGGGAAAACTCAAGAGAAACATTAAAACAATCAAGAAAAATTAATTAATTCTCAGAATTTGATTTCTCAAAAGAAAATTGGAGAATACAATTGCTGCATTCAAGAGCTCAGAATTCTTGGAAGGGTTAATTGCTAGGATATGTCTTTCACTGTCTTCAGTAGATAGAGCTCATACAGATTCAGTCACTGAAAGGAAGATTTAGGTTGTCAGTTTGGGAAAGTAGCTCAATAAAAATCTGCTACAGCATTACATAGGAAGGAAAGGAAGGACACTGAGATCTCTGAGAGAGATCTCCAACAAGCATGGGTTGTGCTCCCATGTCCTCCAGGATTAGGGCAAAACATTTACGCCCACCACAGTTGTAAAACTGTGCTGCTGGTAACTACTTAGGTTGCTGCAGAACTTCAGAATAGTCTGCTGAGGGCAGAACAGCTTTGTACTTAGGAGAAGATGGAAATTATACTGCAGCTTACTGAAGGTCACTTCTAGAGGTCACTGGAACAACTCTGATGCTGTGTCCTGGGGAACAGTTCAGACATATCAGCTTATATTACTGTCCTTTTTGTGATAGCTGTTATTCTTAGGAGACCTTTGGAATGCTAAGTTTAAAACTAAAAGACTAATGACTTAAAAGAGTGAAATCAAGTTAGCACGCGTGTGTAAGGAAGGAGAAGCACAGACCTTCTCTCATACACTTTCAAGTATCCAATACAGAAAGCTGAATCATCACTTACCAGTAGATTCTCTGGCTTGATATCTCTGTGGACAATGTTCAGGCTGTGGAGATATTTGATGGCACTGGCCAGATTGTAAAGCATCCCACTGGCATCTCGTTCTGTATATTTGTTGGTGGAAGTAATAGCATCAAAAAGATCTCCTCCCTGGAGAAAAATCACCATGGCACATGAGCGACATTGCTTGGGAAATGACAGAAAAATTTAGGGAAGAGCAAGAAGCATCATTTACAGAGGAGAAGGAGGGAGGAGCAGCACAGTTTTCTTGCAGCTATAAACTATGACTATTATGATGACATTCTCCATAATGGCAACTGAACACATCAGCGATTTAGAACCATTTGTCTTGATTTATTCGGTTAGCCAAGAGGCCAGAGTTTGCAGACTGCTTCCTCTCACTGCTGCTTTTGTAACACATCCAGCATTTGTCAACCTGTGTGTTCAGAGCCCCTGCTGCAAATTTCTGGCATATCTAGATACTTGTCTGTCATGATGCCACATACTAACCCTTGGCACTCTTCATTATAACCACAAACAGGTTGTAATAAATTAATTTTTTTTTTTTTCCCAAAGCTTGATTGAACTCCGGAAAGACAAAGGAACTCTGAGGAAAACTCTAACAAGCTACTTGTCATCACTGCTAGCATCTTTTAAAAGTCTGTTTCCATCTCATAAACTTTGAAAACATGGGTTTTAGTAACCACGTGCTCTATACATGATGTGAAGTTTTAGGTAGCGTGATGCTTCTTGCAGCTAATAAGAACTTTCCAGAATATACAGCAGATAATCATACTGGAAGACACTTAAGAATTAACATTTGTATTTCACCACAGCTACAAATACAGATGGAACACTGTGCCGTTTCCATCCTGTTATGCTGTCTAATTCAACTAAAAGCTACTGTTCGTGAAAGAAAAATAAGAGGGAAAGAAAAAAGGAAGAAAATAAGGATGATAAAGTGTAAGTCCTCAAAGCTGAAATGATCTTCACTGGGATCTGAGGCAGCTATGATATTTGGACTGTTTTACCAGAGCTGAGCTGGCAAGTGGGGAGAAGGACATGCAAGTGCTTGACAGAGTGGAATTAAAACCAAACATCTTCTGAGAGATACTACTCAGAGGTATTGGTCCTTCAGCAAAAATCAAAGAAATACTATGAAGAAAACACAGACCAACAAAACAAAAAATGAGGAAGGAAAGCATAATTCTGCAAAAACAGAGCAAAATATCCCTGCTGCAGTCAAAACATTAAGAAAGAAAAATCTACAACAGATTGTATTTTAAAGAAAAAGTAGGTGTTTTCTGAAAGTCACAAAGGAGTCCCAGTTTTGCCAACTCTCGTGATCTTATCAACAGACTCCAGTTATTTGCTGGAGTTTTTTTTCAGGGTTGTGTTCCAGAGTAAACATTGTTTTCACTAAGAGAAAGGAGGACTGGGAAGAAACAACAAAGGAATTTTTCCAGGAAAAGGGGAAAAGACAACTACCAAAGGTAGTAAAAGACAAGCACCAATGACTCAAATATGAGAAGATAGACATTAATTGCTAAAAAAATCCAAACTCTTAAAATTTTTGAATTGTTGAGGTGCAGCTGAAATCTTCCAGGGAAGGTTTATTCCCACTATAGATGCAAAACCGCAGCTTTGGCAAGTGCTTGCAGACAAGCCTTGTCAAATCTGGACCACATCAAAACCTTTTGCTCTGGCTGGTGACTGATCAAGATACATCCAGATACACAAGTGTCAAGGCAAAGGGAGAATAAAAGGCCAAATTAAACCAGAGAGAGGATTAGAGAGAAAGACCAAATATTTGGCAAAAGTACAATCCCGTGTACTTAGGGCAGTATCTGATCCCTAAGTATTAGATATCAGCATGTGGCAAAATATGTGGGACAAATAATCTATCTTCCCTAAAATCTTTCCTATGAAGGCCCTGTACCAGCTGCTTTTTAACATAAGGTAGTGGATTAGAAAAATCTTTGGTCTTATCTAATATGTTCCAGATGCTCCAGAGAAGTGTCAATAACATCAGCAAAGGATCTGCCTCCAAACAAAGAAGGCAGTCTAAGATGAGATACGAGGAGCAAGAAGGAAAGAAGCTGAACCTTAAAAAGAGAAGGGAAAATTCTGGCCTAAAGTCAGAATGAAAAGAACAAACGTTCATGTGCAAAGAGAAACCTAAAGTCAGGAAAAGATACGAGCCTGCAGAGCACATTAACAGATGGTCAAGCCGATCTGAAGCAGATTAATGTTCTCCATTTAAATGGTCTCCTTTACTTAGCAGTTTCTTACCAGGTATACTGCTAAAAAAAATAGAATATATATTTAGTCTCTGTGATTCTTTGCATTTAAAAGAGAGGTCATATCCTGGAAAGAGTTAAAAGAGTTGACAGCTGTATCAGGCAGAATTGTTTTCAGACTTCTCTTTCCCTGAAGAGCACTTTAACCTGCGAGGTTCTGCTTAGCTGATCCACACAGCAGGTCACTATCATTTATTCAGGCACAAGGGGTGAGTTCAGGATGACATTTCAGTCTTAAATCCCCTGTTCTGGAGTGAAATGGCAACATCTGAATGCAGTTTTTGTCATCTGCACACGAGGAAGTATACTTGGAAGTAGAGCAACCAATTATTTATTTATTACCTTGTTATGTAAATGATATAATCTCTCTTTTCTTCTGCAAAAGTGAAATCATATCCTGGAGCAGTAAAGGAAACTCTGCCATAAATCTCGCTTCTCAAATTGGCCAAAACTCCGTTAGGTTTGAATAACAATTTTGTTTCGCTGTGTAAAGAGGCAACGTGCCAGAAATCAGGTCCTTGCTTCCTTTTACAAGCACCACTTGCAATGTGTTTATATTTGTATTTATGAAGTGCTTTTTCTTACACTTTACAAAGCAGTGAACGGCCTTTCTGCCATGAGGTGAGGGTAGTGTTTGCTGCAGCCACTTATGTCAAACATGTTACTGCCAATTAATGCAGGGTGGTATTAACTGAAACCGTGCTCTGCGGTATCAAGCCTTTTCTCCTGGAATTTCTTTCCTGCCTGTCAGCTTGATTGAAAGTCAGGTCTTCAAAAGTCAGTCAATAACAGATGGCTAATCAATTCTAGCAGTGAACACTATGAAATAGTAAGAGTAAGCAAGCAATTGGTGAATTAACAATAAATGTCTTTCCAGAAATACCTTCCCTGGTACCCACAGAGTATAAGAAGCCTTTTTATCCCAATTAAATATTAAGGAATAGATGTTTTCATCAAAGAAACAAAGTTGACTTCCCAGGATCAGGATATTTCTTCTAAATTTCTTCTATTATTCTACATAACAATAAAGAACATTAAAGCAGTGCTCTCTAGGCTATCTGAACAACAGAGATGTCTATTAAAGCCCTTCTATAGCATAACTAAAAGCACAAATATCTTAGTATGGGCAGCAATGCCCACAATAAGAGTAAAGAAAGAGTGTAAGAAAACAGATCTTTCCAGAAGGCAAATATAATAGATGATTTTCACAGGCTAGTTATTTTGTTGGGACTTGTCAGTCCCCCACACTTATTTAGCTGAGTAGGACTTTGATTAAAATCCACCAGAGAGTACAGTTTTAACATTTTCCAAGCATGAATAACACAGCAGGTTACACCCATAAAACCAGCTATGTGCTTATGTCATGGCATGTTAGACAAGGCACAGCTTTTACTTCTTAGCACAGCTCATGGGGCCAAGATGAAGCATTTGTCAATGCAGGCTGAAGCTGTAACTACATCACATTACAATGTTGTGCAAGAGTATTGAGGTACCCTTGAATGAGCTCTCACAGACACTGGGAAAAACCTACAGTAGCACGGAACACAGAGTGAATTCACTTACCTTACAAAGGAGCAGTAATTATGACTAAAACAGTGTTAGATGGCTAAAGGCACTTGATCTGAAGCTATGCTTTCACTCAGCGGTGGGAACACAGCTTGTGTTGCCACCACTGCCAGGAGCACAGTGGAATAACAGAACAAACCCAAAAGCCTTTCATTCTCCTAGCTCTCATATTCCAACCTAGAGATTGAGAAGTTCTTTAAGAAACACTCGGACTCAAGACCACCCTATCAAAGATCTCAATGATGTGCCTACAATGGAAGCAAAGCAGACAGCAATCTTACTTGCCAAAACTGCGTTCATTCAGGACCTCTGGTGGTGCCTGTTTCTAATTACTGATGCAGAGAATGTCTGCTGAAGGTGCCCACACTTTCAGCTTAAGGTAAGTGGAAGTGATCTGACTGCGAGGGTTCAGAGCGCCTGATTTACTCACAGGTGTTGAGCACACACATACAACAGCCCTGCACACAAATGCTACTGCTGCACAGCTTCATTGTAATCTTTGTCCTTAAATACTTAAGAATGTGGAATTCCCAGGTGTAGACATGATAGGCTACCCCAGGAGAACCTACTAATCAAGATACAGAAATGGAGATGGCTGCTGGAAAGATCTTCCCACAGAATAACTGAGGAAGGAAGGAGAATTAATGACCTCATTAGGGAATGTGAAAAACAGGTGTATTCTGTTAAAGTAAGCATGGGTGACAAGATGTCCTCAGTGGCTTTATGCCCTAATTTGTACAATTTACTCAAATGTATTTTTACTGCTTTTTATGCACAGTGTTTTATGCACTTGTGTTTTATTACCAGAACCGAGAGCCAAATTCATAATTCTTGTGCTCCACTGCTGATAGTATGGGGGCAAGAGACAAACTGGTCTGAATTCATGATCCAGTTTGAATAAGCAACTCCATCAGTGTGTGGAATAAATGCAAACAATCTGTGAGTTATTATAAAGAAGTAAGTAGGGTCCCAAATATAAAACACTTCATTTGCAAAGTTATTTTTCAGAGTAGAACGATGTTTTAAATAGCAGGCTTTTTTCTTTCACTCCTGTCCCAGGTTGGGCACTATAGGGTTAAAAAAGTCCTCTAGGGACTTAAAGATTGTTATTCAATCCCATAATTCTGCTACCTCTTCATAAACTCATGGCAAGGCCAGCTTGTTGCTCCTTTCCTCCCCCTTCAGCCTTGTGTCGGGCAGGAGCTGCGTTATCGGGACAAACATGTAAGGATAGGCCTGGTTTGGGGCCTCCAGAGGCTGTGCTTAGGCCTCTTGGATGGCAGAGGCATGGGGAGGGGGAGGACTGGAGCACAGACTTAGGTTTGGGTTCAGGAAAAATTCAGGGGGTTTGCTTATGGGTTCTGTATCTGCTTTGTAATTTCTATCTGTAACACTCTCTCCAAATACAATTCTGTTTTTCTCCAATTCGTCTGAGAGCTTCACTCTGCCAGCTCTTCAAACCCACGACAACTCCCCTCCTCCTCCAGTTTAAATTTAGATTACTTTTGAGGAGGCAAGCCTGGTAATATTGCTTAAATTTAACATAAATGAATAAAATCTAATAAAATTCTACTCTGTCAAAAATATTGAATTTTGAAGGCTGGTATTTATGGCGATTTGGACTGAGTTTTTTTTTTTAATCTTGAGGCAGATTTGTTTACTTAAGGTATATTTTTTAAAGCCACTTCTTTTGGAGGTTTGAATAAAAGTGGTGATCTCCACAATGCTGTCCACAGAGCACTTCTGAGTGTGGTTTTCTGAAAGCTAAACAAATAATTGAAATATATGAAAGTTATAAAACCAAATCTAACAGTGAGTTACACATATTTCAGTAGGGTGTTAGACATAGGTACCTTCAGAAACCACTTCCATTCTAAAATATTCTGTGATTCCATGATTTTTAGTAGGATTTAGTACAAATGAAATTTCACAATATGATGGAAACAATTGTTTATAAGCAGTTTGTCTCCAAAACACCCACCTTAACAAGTTCCATGACAAGGTACAACTCAGTTGGCATGTCCATCTCCTCTATCAGAAGTACAATATTGGGGTGCTTGACTCGTCTTAAAATAGATACTTCATTCTGGATCATGTGTTCCTGTCACACAAAATAAAACTTCAATGGGTATGGGTTGGTGGGGAAAAAAAATCATAATAAAAGAGCAGACAGAATTGGGACCTGCCTAGTTTTTTTTGGTTTTTTCTTTTGTTTTTAAATTAATATATGTTGCTTCCAGCAATATGGAAGGAATATGTCTAGAAAAAACACCAGTGTAATAACTGAAAGAACAGAGAGTAGAACACAGAAAGAAATGGAGGAAAACCTATGTTCCTGATTCAGAGAAGGTTAAATATGGAAGCTTCTAATTATTTTTTTTTTATCCAATGGAGAATCTCTAGATTTAAAAACACGACAGCATCTCAGAGAATCTTTCATTGTAGATTTCAAAAGCTAACAGCCACTTGGTGTAAAACTGACATAGCTTTGTTTAACTTTGCATACTCTTTAGACATGATCAGTGTAATAATCATTAGTATTATTTTTCTGATTTCTGTAATGTCTTGAATTAAGAGGACATACTACAGATGTCAAGAGCAAGAGTGCCCACACAAAACCAACCAGTTGGAGAACCAACACATGCATCTAGAAAGACACATTGCCGCCTTTTATACTGGTCTCCAGGAGGCCGGCAAACGTGTCCACCTAAAAGATTCTGTCACTTGCCGAGAAGAAGATAAACACCATTAGCTTTCTAAACTGATCTCTTTTGAAAACTGATCTTTTTTGGGGGGAGAAAAAAAAATAATCTTTTGGTCTCATGTGAATTTTGTACTTACTTTCCCTCTGCATTTACTTTTTTTTATTATTTTCAGCGCATATTCTCTACCAGTTGATCTGGAGAAAAAGAAAAGAAAAAGATTGTCTCTTCAATCATTGACTATTTTTGTCAGTCCAGATTATGTTTATCAGTTGAGCACAGTAGGTCTGGGCAAAATTTCTATTCTGTTTTTTGTGTTGTCAAGACATGAAGCTTGGAATTGACTGGAATTCTGGAATTGTGAACTGAGTCAAATTTATTGAAGACCTGTGCCTGAGAAAAAACCACTAAGCATTTTTGTGGTAAATAAAGATATTTCAATGGTTTTGCTTTGTTTTTGTTGGTTTTATTTTTCCTTTAAAAAACAAAACAAAAAACCCCACAACCTTTTTTTCTTTTTTTCCTTTCATTTTGTAGTAGCAGTTGCGGTCTTCTGCAAAAGTCTTAGTAATATTTACAGACACAAAGTTTTTCAGATTGTAAGTTTTGGTTTCTGTTATTAAAAGAAATAAGCTAAGGAAAATACTTTTTTTTTTTTAATTAACATGAAAAGACATCTACACTCTACTTTGCATCTACATCTACACTCACAACTGCTATAACAGAAGGAAAGAAAAGGTCAGACTTTGGAATAATGTTTTATGCATTCAGTATGTATATAATATTTATCAGAGTTAAATGTGATGTATATAAAACAGAATATGAAAGGACCTGGATGCAGCATGAAACTAGAGAAAATTAGTTCAGGATGAAAACACATTTCCTTTTAAGCATCTTTTTTGGAAACCATATAATATTTATTACTCTCATGTATCTATGTTATATAGAATGCTAATACAGAAGAATAAGCTTGTAGACAAGTTAACAATACTGACTTCCATTTCTTAATCAAGTTACAAACCAAAAAGATGTCTGTAAGGATGCCTGCTCACAAGCTTTAGTTTCACTGTGAGGTTAAATAGAGTCACTGGAACAGGTTGCCCAGGGAGGTTGTGGATGCTACCTCCCTGGAGGTGTTGTTCAAGGCCAGGTTGGACGAGGCCTTGAGTGAGCTGTACTAGTGGGAGTTGTCCCTGCCTATGGCAGGGGGTTAGAACTAGATGATCCTTGAGGCCCCTTCCAACCTTACCATTCTATGCTAGAGAGTAGGTAATACAACAAAAAGCTCTTACTGAAATATTTTCATTCCGTAGTTAAGTATCCAAACAGTTTAAAAAAGCCTACTACATTGTTCTTAGGCATACGTTTGGTCCAAAAAATGAAGAAAAATATAAACTCTCAAGCATATGGGATGATCTTTTTTTTTAAATCTTCATTTAGCAAAACATAGTTAAGTTGATACATTGATATATAGTAAGCTAAACAGAGAAATGAACGTGCCTAAATGTGTACACAGCCTGTCAAACAGAACATGCAAAGTGAGTCATAAACTGAAAACACTTCATCAGGAAACTGACTGGGCATTTTCATTGCCGTATTTAAGCATGGAGAACTCCTCTGGCAATGACATACCACTAGGTATTAATTTAAAGGAAAATGGGGACTTCAGTAAAAAGAAAAAAAAAAAAAAAAGAAGTTTGGTTTGAGTTCCTAGGTCAGCAGGGAGCAAAGACAGTCTGCTTTAAGACATCAAAGAAATCAGACTGGATGATGATGTTTATGACTTGGAAAAAAAGAGTACAGCCTGGCTGTTCAAGACTTCAGCAAATTAAAAACTTCTCATATCTGTAGTCATCCATAAAGGACTTTAATGCTACAGACTCCAGAAATGGGTCACACTCCCCATGTGCTGCTCTTCATCACTGTCCCATATCAGTGATGGGACAGTCAGAGATATGGACACTATTTTAGAAGAATGGAAGGAGGAGGTAGGATAAGGAATATTAGAAATTAAGATATCTGAGGTTCAAACTGAGACAATATGCCCTCTATCAATAGGAATCTTTTTCAAGTTGCTTAGTTTCCCTAGGAACGCTTCCTTTCTGTCATGAGAAAGGAAATTGATGGTTTTTGTTGGCCATGGGAGACTTCATATACTCCAAAACACCGGGAAATCTGAGCTAGGGAGGAAATGTCAGAATTTGGAAGTACCTGAAAGTTAAAAATGAACACATATAAAAACACCACAGGACAAATTACGTATACAATGGAGCAGATATGTAATGAGCAGCTGACAACTCTGACTGCTCTCTGTTTTGGTAAAAAGAAAATTAAAGCTAAGACCATGCAAATCCCTTTCCCTAAAAAGCTGCAGAACCCCAGGCTGTCAGCAGCACTGCAACTTACACGCTCACTAAAAAGTACACACGGCCATGCCAGAAACTCGCAGCAAAACCAAGCATATCACCTCTCACCTATCACTCAACTCAAACAATAACAAGGTGCCACACAAAGTAGGAAACATGCTATGAATGGATAAAAGTCTGGACAAAAGTCTGGACCCATAGCACTACTGTGAGGCACAGAGCTAGATCTCTAGTTCATAACAGGGCTCCATGACCCAGTCTCTGTTTTTTTTTTTAAGCTTCTGTAAAGTTTACCGAGATTTTCATTGCACTGGGGAAGAAAACCATAGACTCATAGAATCATAGAATGTCAGGGGTTGGAAGGGACCTCAAAAGATCATCGGGTCCAGCCCTCCTGCCAGAGAAGGATCACCTAGAGCAGATCACAATGAAATGCATCCAGATGGTTCTTGAATATCTCTAGAGAGGGAGACTCCACAACCTGGGCAGCTGGTTCCAGTGATCTGTCACCCTCACAGAGAAAAAAATTCTTCCTCAGGTTCACATGGAACCTCCTGGTCTATCTATCATCTATCTTCATTATTTTTATGTGTGCATTAAATGGGTGTGCACATATCTGTGTGCCTGAGTGTTCACGGTAACGCAGAATGTATTTAGAAGTCCTCACATGAAAGTTCTGAAGGTAGTTGTTTGGATTCTACTTGAACTGTACATTGTCTGAGGGAAACACCTGTGAATGCACTTAGAGCATCAATGCACACGTGATGGTCCTCAGAGCTATGGAGAAGTATCTGCCTGATCAGCAAAGATGTGTAACAACCAATTCCAACTTCCTTAACACCTCACGGTGCTATTCCTTTGAAGTCTAATGCACACTGGATTTGTAGGTCAGAAGAAAGTGGGAAAGTCCTCCATCACAAGTATCACCCCATTAATCCTGACACTGAAAATGATGGACATATCAGGACTTTGAAGTGAGGTCTTTTTTTTTTTTTTTTTTTTTTTTTTTTTTGCTTAGGACTGTAAAGAACATTTTTGAAGGGGTTTTACCTGTGCTGGGTGCTTGAATTTACTCTCTGAGCTTTAAATTTCTGATTTCACACTTGTTATGGCAATGGCATACTGCTTTAAAAGTGGCAACTAACAGATATAATTCTACTCTAGTTTTCAAACTCTCCCAAAACAGTAACTCTCTGATATAAATAGAAACTATGGAATGGTATAGCTCAGAGACTGCAAGAGTATGTATCTGTGAGAGGCTGATTGCCCCTCCCATAACGTAATCAACAAAGATAAAGATTGCCGTTGTTAAAGAGCTGGCAAAGGGATGCAAACAGCACCTTTGTGGACTTGGCCCAGACATCTGCCCAAGAGCTCAGGAATGCTAAATAGAGTGTCTTGATGAAGTTCCGAGATTTCAGCCTGGCTTCAATGCAACACCCAGGATGCCATGCTTCACACCAGCTACCCCAAAGAAAGGTTGCTGCATATTTGGGGTATGGACCGGTAAGAGGTGCAGGGAGGGGGCGGAGGCCCTGCCCAGTGCTGCCGCTGGGCCCCTGAAGATGCATGATAATGCACAAGAAGATTTCCTGGGGAGCTGCACCTAGACAACCGGCCCAAAAACTGTATAAAAAGACATAAGGGACACCTGCAAAGGGTGCATCTACCAGCGGGGCACCTACCACCAGGGCAACTACTGCCAGTGCACCTACCACTGGAGAACCTCCCCATAAGGAGGGCAGCCAACTGAGTCCTGGGCTGCACCAAGAGCAGCATTGCCAGCAGGGCAAGGGAGGAGATTCTGCCCATTTACTCTGCACTCCTCAGACCCCACTTGGAGTACTGTGTGCAGTTCTGGAACCCTCAGCACAGGAAGGACATGGAAGTGTTGGAGTGGGTCCAGAGAAGGGCCATGAAGATGATCTGAGGGCTGGAGCAGATCTCCTGTGAGGACAGACTGAGAGAGTTGGGGTTCTTCAGTCTGGAGAAGAGAAGGCTTGAGGAGACCTGATAGTAGCCTGATAGAAGACTGTCTACAGGAAGGCTGGGGAGGGACTATTTACAAGGTCTTGTAATGACAGGACGAGGGGCAATGGGTTTAAACTGGCAGAGGGGAGATTTAGACTGGATGTTAGGAGGAAGCTCTTTACAGTGAGGGTGGTGAGACACTGGAAGAGGTTGCCCAGGGAGGTTGTGGCTGCTCCCTCTCTGGAGGTGTTCAAGGCCAGGTTGGAGGAGGCCTTGAGTAAACCTGTACTAGTGGGAGGTGTCCCTGCCTATGTCAGGGTGTTGGAACTAGATGATCCTTGAGGTCCCTTCCAACCTTACCATTCCATGATTCTCTAATCCGTAGTGGGTGTCTAAAATCAGTCTGCAAGTGTTACCATTGCCTCCTCTTCACTGCCCTTCAGTAAAGGGTGCTGAGGAAGCTAGATTTTGATGTCTGCAGTGTAGCCTCCTAAGGTTGGGTGGAGGTCCTATAATGGCATAATGCAGGCAAACAGGAGATAGATGCCCATTTAATTAAACGCGGTAGAGGTTACTCCTCAGTCTCAAATGGAAGAAGAGGTGGACTCAAAGTCAGTTCATTGTGCTGACCACCACCACTACATTGCTTACATAAAATCTCCTGACATCTCTTACATGTGTATTGTTTCATTGATCTAATGTAAAAGGAGAGCGTATCACAAGAAAAGGCATTTCAGTGCAACAAGAAAGATTTAACAAAAAGAAATGCTAAAATCATGTGGACTGAAGCAGAAAAATCTCCACATATTAAACACATAAATAATTAAATTCATAGATTGGCCCTTGGACTCCCTCCTTTTTTTTTTTTTTTTCATATGAGAGGGCATTAGTTTAATTTTTCCATCTGGCATTGAGACATTACCTTATTACATGACCTGTTGTCTACAAATAAAGACATGATCTAGAAAAAAAGCATTACATTTATGATTATTTTTACAGTAATGAGCATATTATCCTCCTCACCTTTCTATACACTCCTTCACAATAGCAAAATTTCCATCCCCTATAGTCCTTCCAACTTTATATCGTTCTGCTATCGATGCTGGAACCTGGAAACCTTCCTCCAACACTTCTGAAAGAATCATTAGTACATTTTTATTGTTAGTGAAGGAAACACAGATGTTGCACATAACATGCATTTTAAGTCTATGGTTTAAGGAGCCTGGAAACCATTCAGAGTCAGTATCTCACTTACTGTACAGTGAAACCATGCTGCTGACATTGTATATACTCAACAGGTTTCACACAGATACAATAATGAAAAATAAGACTTCTGGGGGCTCAAACATACCACCACTCGAGTGTTACACAGTTTACCATTCCCATTGCAATATGCCCCCAGGACAAAACCAAAATTGTATTTTTTTAATTATGAAAAGGCCTCCGTGATCTGCACAAGCGCAGAATGGCCTCCAAAAAGGGTTGGAACTCCTTGACACAGCATGATTAAATATATGTACCAAAGAAGTCCAACACTCAGAAACTTATTTTATTACATCCTGTAAACTGAGACATCCATAAAACTCCTCATGTGCTAAGTGCTAGTCCTCCCCCTCCCCCAATATTAAATATTTAGTTTTTAAACAAATGTTCTCAATAATACTACCTTGCATGCAACCTGGGCACCAGATGTTTAGGTAAAATTGCATTACACAGTGTCTAAGCACAAGAAAAGTAGTTTCATGTACTTTAGTGGTCCTTCATGTAGCATTATTTTAAAATGTACTTGAAATAGCATATTACAAATACCTAACATGCCTCTAAAAGCCGACTTGTAATCTGCAGCTGATACAAACTGCTACACAAATATGATGTAAAAAAAAAAAAGCAGCCTCTCAGAATGTGACCTGAATTTACACTTTAACACAGTTCTCTTGACCATATCTTTATCTGTCCTTTGTTCCAGTTTAGTATTAGAAGTGAATATTATGATACAAAGAGGCTGAGGTTTGCCTGAATTCACAGACAGCATGAAGAGTTTGCGTCAGACAGGAGCATACACACACAGTTACATATGTGTGCATGTGAACTGGCAGTATTTGAGCAGACACTATCCCTCAGCCAGCTTGCTCAAAGCCTTGTACAGGGTGAGACTAATAATTCTTAAATAATGACCTAGGATTGCAACATCATCTTTAGTATCACAACAGATGAGACAAAAAATTACTGAGAGAATCCAATCAGCACCGAGTCACATGCAGAACCAGTATCTCAAGTATCTGGTACCCAAAGCACCTCTGAGTAGCAATGTCCAGATCAGATCTGATCCAGAGTGAACCTAACTGGTTTGCTAATACCGATGAGTCTCCTCACGCAAAGTCATCCAGCCCGCAACACTCCCACCTTCTCCAGCAGGAAGAATGACTCATTTCCGACACAGCTGCTGTTATCACCACATTGACTGCTTTGAAATGTCAGCCTTCAAATGTTACCTTCTGCAGGTCCATCATTTTCATCCATAGAGCTGCAAACTTTGGTGGATGCTAATGAGGTAGAGGAGCCACTGTGTTGGGAGCTCTGGAAATGGAGAGACACAAATGAATACAGATGATTTTTAATGAGCACGAATACCCGCAGCATGTTCCTGCTGGACCTATGTCCCAGAGAGGCTTCGGTGGTCCCTATGTAAAGCAGTAATTTGCTTTGGTGGAGGGATATGTGGATGCTTTGGGAGATTCCGATTTTTCCACTGAAACGACACACTTGGTACTCCTGCATGCATGGAGATATCCCCAATTCATCATGTGCAGCAATGTGCTGTGACACCGTTAATCTATGGTCCACAGGCTTCTCCCTATTCCATACACATTTTGCCAGAGAAAACCGTGGAGCTGTATGCCCTCTGCAGGCAGGAGTCCGCTTCCTCACCAACACCATTAACAACAGCAGCTACTAGAAGCACAACTGTCTGTTTTGGCTGGAGCTGGCTTTGTTATGGGCAGAATTCCTCACTTCCATAAACCTCATAAACCAGTTGTGTTCTAGAAGGGAGGGAGAATTACGGCAACACATGGTGAAAATAAAACTTCATGGGGAATAATTGGTTTTTTTGTAAAAGAATCTGATTGGATAGTCCTCACTCTAGTTAGCATTGTGTACCTTGAGGTTGAATTCTTGCACAGTAAGCACGTTTGTTCACGCAGTTAAGAAGGGTAGGACAGTAACTCTATAGTCTCTAGGAGACTTGTAGCCACTCGGCTTCGATGTCAGAAGTATAGCAGGTAGCATCTCACAAGAAAAGCCTTCCAAAGCACCTACCAATGTTTATCAGCAATGCATGGGCTCTACGCTTGTACTATTTAGGAAGACTGCTCCATCACACATCTAGCTGGGTGAAATTACACAGATATGAGATGGAATGGATTTCACCCAAACCCTTTATCCCGTGCTGCATGACTGTATAAATGTGTCTTTGGGATTTACCTATCTTCAAGGGAGAGTAGGAAAAGCTACAATTTTTAACAGTGGCCCTTTAAATCTACAGCAAAAATGAGCATTTTCTCAGGTCCTTGCATTCCAATGTAAGAGACAAGTACTCAGAGGACTTCCAAAAAATCTTTCTTAGGCTCATATAGTTCACATGCTAGGAAGTTATATAAAGTGATGCAGTATTTAATTACTTCCTTCAATCTATATATTACTTATATATCTTATATATATATATATACATATATATTAAAAAAATATATATAAAATATAAGTTTCAGGTTGTCCTGTATGAAACTTTAAGTTTCTTATGTGTGTGCGCAAGGTATCTAGATGTTCACAGTCAAGGTGCTAATCCACTTTACAAATTCTTTGGGATGATTTCTCTCTTCTGTCACCACAGAGTGCAACCAACAGCTGGAGCAAGAATAACTCACAATGCAGCAGCTGGGAATTTTGCTAAGTACAGCACCAGGGAGAAGGCAATCAGCAGACTTAAAGGCTGCCCAGTGTACTGAGTTCATTTGAATAGACTAGCTTTTAATTTCTCCCATAATAGATTAAGGTCAGATGATTTGGACAAAGGCTAAACTGGGTCTGGTAAATAATCCCAAGAGTTTGCATATCCTTTCTATTGAGAGAATCTTTCTCTCTCTCTCTATCTCTCTCTTTTTTTTTTTTTTTTTTTTAATCAACTCCAGCTCATGCTTGTCCCAGCATTTCTTCTGAGCTTTGATCAAAATTAAAAATTCCATCAATCAGTTTTTCAACTACTTTTTCTGCCTCTTACCAAACATAAGTCAGCACTCAATTATGTTGTGCTGTTCTGTTAAGATACTGCTGCCCTTGTTTTGTGATTAGGATGTGTTTATGTGCCATTGCTGTGCTAAACTCTGTGGGACATCTCAGTAAAAACTTACCTTTGGTTCATTTTTGAACAAATGAGCAGGTGAGGATCAAGGTAATGCTAGCAGTTCTCACACCTGGAGAAGTCACTCTCAAAATCTATTTTTATAAACGTGTAATGAGAGAATTGTTTCCTTTACACTCCTGCTTGTAAAATAAGCAGAAAATCTTGTTTTCTCTACTCATTCTGCTGCACCTATTTGTTTTCCTAACAGGCATCCAATTTCTTGCTTCTTTTTGTGCCCCAGAACATTTTCTTAAAGGAATTACATAAAAATTATAATAAAATCTAAATTACAATAAAATAATTTAAAAATAAAATATAAATGGCAATAAAATTGTATTTAATATCCGTTACGTATACAGTCAAGAAAGAATCTTTACAACATTTTAAGGGGTACAGTACAAAAAGGTTAGTGCTAGATTTTCAGTAGATTATCAAACAACTACCTTATTCAGCTTTTTGCCTTTTATATTATGCAGCAGATGTTAGGTCAAGACTGCTGACTGCACACCGCTGCAGCTTTCTTTAGCAGCCTGACAGCCTCTTTATGGAGTCTCATACCCATTGTTCTCATTTGTAAGAATGTGAGATGTGAAATTCAAGACCCAACTCAGTGGCCACATCTCAAAATAGGTGCCTAGAGAGACTCAAATTTCTAATTGGGAACCTAACTTCTTCAGGACCCTCGAGATGAGGTTTAACTGAACTCCGACTGCTCGGTCCTTCCAAATTTAGACTCCTTTGAGGGGCCACTTCAGCAAAGTGCTTCACTTTAAATACGAATAGTCTTACTGACCTACGCACATCTGAAATTCATTCCTAAATATGTCTTAGCCATAGCTCCCTAAATATGTATTAAGCCTAGATTTAGTTGAAGAAATGGGAAAAAAACATGCCCCATAAAAATTTGAAATAAATCAAACATCCATCAGAATTTTAAGGGCCCCTAACTATTCTTATTGACACTACTTAAGGATTGGAAGAACTAAATGGATGCATTAGCAGAATATACTATACCACAGGTCTGCAAACAAGGCATACAGCCTCTTCAGTGAGATGTGTGTAAGAAGCACCAGTGTGTGAGCAGAAGCAGATCTTGCTAGAGAAAAGAAAGCAGTTGCTAAGAATACATTTACTAAAAAATGCATATAAAGGTTTTTAAAACTTTGAACTTCAATATTTCAATATTAATAAAAAAATACGAAGAAAAAACATACTTTTCATTACCTTTGCTGAACCCCTCCTATTAAAATAACACAAAAAAGAAATCAAGAACTTCGTATTTCCATATATGCACCAAGTCTGCTGACAGACTCCCTTTCACAATGAAAGAGATGTTACTAGGCAAACACGACACAAATATTTTAGCCTTTATTCAGTTCACTGGAACAACACATAGGCATTTATTTATTTATCTTTACTTCAGCTGGAAGGCCATTCCATTTATTTAGACTTTAATTAGCTCGTTGTTCTCAGAAGTTGAAAGCCCTCTGGGTCCAGCAATCCTTGTGGGTCTTGGTGTTCCTTCCAGCTGGCTTGCCAATCGTGAGGCAGTCTGCCGTGCACACTGTTGCTCTCACAGCTGTGGACCCCATCAGGGACATTGCAGATGGGGAGGGGGAAAAACCAAACTCTAAGGAAGAATATAATCTCTTCAACACACAGACCTTAATGCAATTACCTGTTTTAATTTTAAGAGATGCTGAGGTGCTTGAAATGTCATCACTTTTACTTAGATTTAAAGGGGTCCAGTTACACAGGTTGCCAGCAAATGGCCATTTTTATGGCACACCTCCATAAAAGTGATGGCATTAAAACCTCCAAGTCTTTAGTGTAAGAATTTCAGATCCTATTCAGGTTTATATAACAGATGGCCAGCACACCACACATCTCAATGATGTGAATGGAAACATTAGCACTATAGAATTTCATTCACGTCTCACTGGGAGATTTATTTAGCAACTGCTTTGTAAATAGTTTGTATCTCAATGGAAATTGTACTAAATCCATGAAAAACAGGCAGTAAAATATTACTGTAATTTCTCTCTCCTTGTACTCAACTTCATCCTAAATTAATCTTAAAATCCCATTCCAACTAAACAGCAGGAATTATTCTTGTAGGCTACCAGTATCAGCAGTTATGAAAAGAAACTTAAACAAGTAGGACTTGGAAGTTGGTTAATGCAATTCAGATTCCTGAACCTTAAACCCCAAACACTGCATTGTATTTTCCAAACCTCTCAAAACCTTTAGTAGCGCATATGGAGCTTACAAAGTTTCTCAACAATAGATTCCTTTGTATTTTCTTAGCTTGAAGGAAGCATCTGGATGAAATGTGAGCAACAGAAATGCACACAGGTGTAAATGCTAAGTTAGGATCTCATGCAGAGTTCTGCTCTTTTAGAAGTGGGCTTAACGAAATGAAGATTGAAATTAGCAAAGTGTAAATTCAGGATGGAGGCTCAGGATAAGGGAATTATTTGTATCATTAATTGATACTTCCTAAGATTTTTCCTAATACAAATAATTGTGCAGAATTAAAACAAACAAAACAAAACAAAACAAAACAAAACCCAATCTACAAAATCCAGCAACTCCCCCAACCCCCCAAACACCCTCCAAAAGAAAAAGAACAAAATCCCCAAAACAAACAAAACAACCAAAACAACTCCCCCCACGAAACAAAACACCCAAACCTCCCAAACTCAAAAAAACCAAAACACACATAAATCTATGCATGTCAGTAATATATGCAAGATGAAGTTCAACTCAGCACAGATAAATAGCATCCAGCCTCAAACTACAGAGTTAAGCAATGATGCTCACAACTTTTGGAGCCCATATTGTTAAGTCTGGTTATAAACAATCTTTGCAAGGTAGATTTAATTAATTCCTCACAGTCAATTTCTTAGCCTAAAAATTATCATGGTTAATGCTAAAATAAAGACAACTGTCTCACCCAGGTATTGTCTCTGAAGGGCTCAGAGAATTCCTTCTAGCACATCTCTAGAGAACAAAAGAAGACAATTATTATTTAGTGTAGAAAAAAGCAAAGGGTTGTACTGAAACTCCTTCTCCCAACTCTATTCAGTGAAAAATGGTTTTGATTTTCTTTTGTTTAATTGTTTACATTTTTTTGGCCCAGCCAGCTGAGATGGGGGAAAACGCTCTCATATAAACAGTACAGCACTGGCAAAAACCCAGCTTCATGGAGAAACATCAAATCCACAGGCCTTATGTTGAAAGAATGGAAGTCAGTAGAATTCAACATATGGAAAGAGAAGTGATGCAGTTGTTTTCTTTTCAAATTTGGACACCGCACTAAACTGACACATACGATTCAAATTTATAAACTGTTTAAATCCACAATGGAAGGTCCTGTTTTATTAGACACTTAAGAGAGATCCTACACAGGGAAACTGTATATTTTTCTTCATTTATGCAATTCAGAATTTACAGTTTGAATAAATAAGTTTAAATGACACAAGCAGTAACTCTGTGTTTGTCGTTCAGAAGTTGTGTTTTCTTTTTTGAGGGAATGTGAGGACAAACGAAAGAGATAGCAAGGAAAAGTACCTGAGAGACTGAAGTTAAATTTTCAAGCTGAAGCACTTTGTTTTATTAGGATCTTTTTATTAAGCTCCAGCATCAACTGCTTGTATACTCATTTGAGTTGTGTAACAAGGCAACACTGAGAGACTAACATAGTTTCCTCTATAGTATTTAACAGTAAACTTAAATCTTTTACATCAGGAAACTTAAAATTTCACTAGCTCCTAATAGCTGTTTCTAAAGCTGAGCTATAATTCAGACTGTAGGTTCACTCAACCTTTGACATCCTCCAGAAATGATTGATGATGTTAAAAAAAAAAAAAAAGAAAAAAGTATCAGCTTCATGGTATCAGAAGTTGACCTGTCATTACTGTATCCATACTGCAGTTAAACATAAAATGTTACATCTGCAGTGATGCAATGGGAAGGTTTCCTTTTTCTTTTCTTGCAGCTATATAAAGGAAAATATGCCCACTGAATTAGAGAATAACTGCTGAAAGGTCATCCAAGGGAGTTCTTAGGTCTCTTACCTAATCAGGGGCTCTGCTCAAGTACTACTTTTATTTTTAATCTTAATTGTTACTTGGTAGAGATAGAAACCTCAATTATTTTGATTCTGCTCCACCTCACTTGTGCTGTACTTTTTCCTTTCTGTGCTTCTACACTTCTTTTTTTATGACCTGTTTTTCTTTTTAAGACCTATTTTTTTTTTAAGACCTATTTATTAGCAACCAAGAAGGCTTTGAAACCAGAACTTTTATCAGGCCCACAGATTCCTCTAGGAGGAGAGTGCCTGAGCATCAGCTGATGCATCAGGTTGGCAGATAACATCTCAGAAATTGTAACATCTCTCTTCCCCCGCCTCTGCCAAACAAAAAATAAAATAAGACACATACTATTTTTAGAGTGGAAAGATATATCAAGAAAACAAGGTAGTTACTTTAAAACACTGTGGGCATGTTTCAGTACTCATAGTTTTTCACAGGCATATTTTCTTAATATTTGTCTTAAGAGGAGTGCTGCTGTTGCTGAGTTGTCAGCAGGGAGCTCATACCTTCCTTTGAATAACCTACTAATTTCTCACTTCATACTTCAAATCTCTGTCATTGTATAGACACGAAGTCACCCACAGGGAATTCAAGGCAGATATATTTACTGTCTCCAGAAGACCCATTAGAAACCAAGCTCTTCTGTGAAGGACCTTTTACATCTACACACTCGGCTTCAGAGTTTATGATTTAAAAAGCATCTGAACACATCTACTCTTTAAAGAAAGCCACTAGGATGCATGAATTCCATATGTTTAACTAAGTGAACAGTTAAATGAACAATGTTGATCAGAAATGAACAAGCAATACCAACCAGGAGCATTTGGTGGTGTTTTTTTTTGGTTTGTTTTAAGCCTGTTAATGATGTTTTCAAAATAAACTCACTGAACAGTGGGTATTTTTTTTTTAAATATATTTATTGTATCGCTTACAATAATCTACAGCAATGTTAAATCTAGCAAAACAACAAATTACAACCAGGATGACATGGCCAAATATGAAACACAAGTACAACACAGTATGGTGAAACAATGGCACAAAAATGAAGGTGATTTTCTTCCACTGATTATGCGAAATAAAACATTCATTGGCATTTGTTTTTGCAAGTTTTACATTTTTTTTTTTTTTTTTGATAGNAAAAAAAAAAGGGCATATTTTAAAAAGCAAATATCCAAGCACTTTTCTTTACAAAAAAATAATTGTATGCGTAGCTTTTAAAAAATCTTAAAACTTACGTTGTAAATGTGCCAATATTTACAGTATCATAGTGCAACTAACAGAACCAAGAGGCCTTAGCACAAACATCATTAGCTCCTCTTTCACAAGCGTCCAAATTCCAAAACACTGTATTGCAGGGCAAACCACAAACTAATTGCCTCAAATAACATCAGACAACAAGTACACACTGAACACAATACAGCTTTTTCTTGTACTTCACTGCTGAGGGTTCATTTAAGCAAATTTGAATATAACCAACATGCTCAAATACAGACACTAAAATGTATACGAATACGTACGTGTGCACCGCGTGTGTTTTTAATCCTTCGCTAGCATGTGCGTACACAACACGTGTATCTACATACCCATGGCCTTCCACAGGGAATTAGGGTGCTCAGCCAGTCTGAGATCAGGTGCAAGGTGAAAGAGGCACTCTGAGCCAGCTGAAAGGTGTTACAACAGCAAATGCAGCTCAGAACAGCCTCTGCTGCTTGGCAAGCCCTGCGTTCCGAATGGAGGGGTTTCCTGGTGGGTAGCATACCCATCTCCAAAGAGTATGACAGCCACTCGCTTGCTTTGCTCTGTGCATAAAACTACAGCTGGCTGCATCACACAAGGTTATTTTTCTTTAAATCACTCACAGTTACAAGTTCTCATCCCGTCACTAACAGATAAACTGAAAGTGAAGATTAAATAAAGAGCAACGCTCTCGTGTTGGTTGTATGCCAGTAACTGGATACAAGAAAATGCACAGACAACATTAATCTAAGTAGTCGTCAAGTCATGAGGTAATTTAGCACCATAAAGATTTTCTGTTTGCTTTTGACAAAACAGTAAACTTGTGTTGATCTGAGGTTCTTTTCTATGCAGCTGTTAATTCACCTCAACACTTAGAATTGGAGAACATTTTTTGTAATGCACTGCACTAAAGAATCTTCACGTGCCAGTGTGAAGTATGAAACTGTAAAAGCAGAGGCTATTATTTATTTTGATTGTTAGACTACATAATCTCAACTCAGGTGTACTTCAAGGCTGTTTAACATTGTGTCCTTGTAATATGCACTTACAGCTACAATATTTGTGCCCCAGAATTTTCATTTTACAGCCCTGTGAAAATGGTTTAAAGAGAAAAATAACTAAATGCAGTGTGCTGTCACTTAATTATTTTAGAGATTCAAAAGCAATTTTCGCTTTGGATAATGAATGCTAAAGATTTTACTCATTTCAACAAAACTTCTACTATTGCATGACTTTATATACTGCAGAACAGTGCAGTTCAAGAGGAGACACAAGTCTGAACATGCCAAGATAATGCCATTTCAAGTTTATGATTAATATTTTGTCTGTGTATATACTTGTGCATAAGGTCCTATCCTTCCCACCTGGTTTTGTCACTAATTTCAAACTGAGTGGAACATAGCCCTTGTTTGCATGTGAGATCTCTGAAAATTGTACAGACTTCCTCGGGGAAGCTGCTCAGCAAGTGGAGGTTGGTGCAGCACCGCTAACAGAGCTGTAGCAAAACCTACCAGATGAACATCCTTCCACTAATACATTCTCCCCACATATTTGTTTAAAGCCACTAATGTGACATAACTGTGCATGGGCTTCAAAGCCATTAATCTACGTATAACTCTGTGTGTGTGTGTGTGTGTAAATATAAACATACACATTCTGCGTTTCACATGTGAACTGTTTGTTGCATAAAGAAGAAAAGAGATTTAATAAAAACAAACAAACAAATGAAAAAACAACCAGAAAGTTGTAGAAAGCATTAGGGAAACAATCACAAGTATTCATAAAGGAAAGCAAAAACATTCAAAATCTATGTCAGACTCTTTAGCTACATCGTAATGACCTTAGAGTAGGCACAAATAATGCAGCATACAGAGAACTCTAAGAGGTTCAAACACTATAAAGTGCTTAAGCTATTCTGTTATTTAATGAAGTTGATGAAATCTAGGAACAAACTAAAACCTGTGCTCTTGCTAGCAGAACTACAGCATCAAGAAACACAATTTCAGTTTCACCCATAAACTTAAACCTTCTGGTCTTGCTCAAAAGAAACATTTCATTTCTGCTCATGTATAATGGAAATTACATTCCACACAAAAAATAGGATCTCGGAGTCTACAAACAGTGTACCTTTTCAATCCTTGAGGGACTTTCATTCCTTAAACGAAGTATTAATGATACATACTGCCCCTGAATAGCCCCTTAACACAAGTCATATGTTTTAATGATTAAATGTTATGGACTAGCATATTCTCTAGCACAGTCTTGACAGAGAACTTGCTATGATAACAGTTACTGATCTAAGGTCCGTTTTTCTTTTACACAGCTATGCAAAGCTGTGGGATTCAAGTTTGCTGGCAGTCTGTGTTCCCTGCACAGAACAAACATTCTTAATAAACTGACTTAAGCAGCAGTAGCCTGTATGGTAGAAGTGAGGAAAGATAATATTCCTGGAATTTATATTCTCTACAGGAGAAAACAATTATTAAAAAGCCATTTTTTGTTCAAGTCTGCTGGAGCAGTCTGCACTTTTGGAAACTGAACGCAATGCATCTTTGCATAATATGCATTTCTTGGGATTAAGTAATACATTTTACACAGACATCCCCTCAGAACAGGCAAAAATGCAAGTTAACTTCACAGCTGCAAACTTTTTCAGTACAACAGAACAGCCCAAGGAATGGGATATTGGGGGAGGTGGGAACTGTTCCTACTGCTGGGAACAGTTTTAGATCTGAAGACCGAAGCAGGAATGACAAAACAGGCATTTCAAAAGGGATTGACCTAACTGCTTCAGTAAACCTGCCAGATCAATGACTTTCTCTTCAGGTGATACTGGAACCAAGTATTGAAAGCAGAAAAGGTAAGCTTTGTGGCTTTGTGTTCTGCTGCTCTTTTCTTTTTTCTTTCTTTTTTCTTCTTTTTTTTTTTTTTTTTTTAAATTAAATTTTCCTTCAGACATCCTCCATAAAGAAAATTATATTGATACAGCGAAGTCATAACATCACATGCCAATATTTTCCAGATGCAATCCTGATTCCAGATGAAATCTTATTCTGGAGAAATCAGTATAAAGAAACTATTTAACTACATTTAAAAGTGGGCATGCAACAGCTAAACATTTGCCGCTATTAAATAGATTTCCCAATTTCAAAATATATTAAAACATCACTAAATCGCTCAAAAATATATAATCTCTACAGATTTTTGTTGAGGATTAGAACCACACTGTTTTCTGTTTCTAAAATCATCAGGGATTGAAATACTGAAAGAAAAGGTGTAAGACAGGAGAAGTGTATGATCACTACGGCATGGGCTTAAATACAACAGATAAAATTTAAAGCAATATGCAGCGTAAGATAGGAAATACTGGTATTACAGAAATTAAAGTAGGCTAAGAGTCTCACGGTAAAGCAGCAGAAAACAAATAATATTAGTAGATGTTTGTTAAGCAACTGATTATAATGCGTGACCTACTTTAACACTAAAGGAGTTTTGCATATTCATGTTGTAGAAATGACGACCTCAACAAATTACGAAAACAGAGAAATTAGGTCAACAGGAGGATGATTTACAGTACCACCACTTCTGTAAGCTTTGATTTTAAACTGCGTAAAATGCCATAATACAGCCAATAAAAAAAATAATGTTTCTGTCCTTAACAACTGAAAATAATCACCAGTTTCTCAGGCGAAATGTGTTTTTCCAAAAGGTGTCATCATATGTGTGTCAGATGCTGCTGCTAGCCAGCAGGTCCCCATATTTCCTCATTTAGAAATCCATCCATGTTTACTTGCAACACACAGACGATCACTATTAACAGCTCTTGCCAGGTAAAACACTCACATTGCCTGTGAACATCCTTCAGTTTAAAGCCATCAGATGCTAATGCCATGAAAAGAACTTGAGCATTCCTTTGAAAGCATTTATTTTTTTGTCTTGTGACCACATGGGGTTTCTTAATTTTCTTTTCATTTAGATAAAATGACTAAACTTAGAGTGCTCCAAAATGTGCGTGTGGGGATCAGACAGCATGGTGCAGGCAGTTTAATACGGCAGGTTTTTTTCTCTGCATTTTACCTACTCGTTGGTTAAAGCAAAGTATTCATTAACTGTTCATATCAAAATGAATAAAGATACCTATGGTAAAAATAGAACATATAATCAGTACCTTAGATGGTAAAAAGAGTGCTATTCATAAATGTGCCCACTATGGACTTGTGCGTTATAGTCACCTTAGCCAATCTTTGTTCCTTCAAGTGTGCACAATGCTGTTTTGTATTTGATAGACATATTCAATGGCTCATTCATTGAAAATTCTTGTATTAAAATGCAGTGGTAAAGACAAACATCCCCCCC
>VWZE01004283.1:136407-151992 GCA_013396675.1 Eubucco bourcierii
AAGCTCATACGCCTCCCCCCCCCCACCAGCAGAATTAATTTGGCCCCATCTTTTTAATATTAAATATGCAAAACTCTTTTGTGCGATTCACTATTACTGTAAATTAGCAGCTATTCTCTTTAAAAATGTTAAACCTTCACCATATCACAAACCATAAACATTGTTCCATTTTCTCTTTTACACTGAGTCTCCTACTGAATCCATATCATCCGAGGAGAGTGGGCGATACAGGTCCTGTAAGATGAAGTGCAGTATAGATTTGTTTATTGTATTTGATTCGTCGCACTGCAACTCTCACACTATTTTTGTTACTGTGGGTCAGAAGATATTTATCAACACAAAATACACATATGCTATATACTCATATTTTTTGCTTAATGTCATATGATTAGTTTTAATCAGCAAATAGATGGTTACTACATAAAGCTGGAGTTTCAATGCAAAGCATTGTAAGGCGCACAATTTTCTTTGTTTGCTTCTTTCCTATCAAACACTATTAAAACAGTATTTATCTGGTCTGGAAAGTCTCCTAATAGTTTGGAAACTTGGAGATGTGAATTTAATTTAAAAGGGAACCTATTTCCTTTTTTGTTGCCTCATAAACAGCAAGAGATTGCATTTAAGCGTTTACCTGACATAAGGTAATCAAAACTTGCCACTCACTGGTGAAATAGCATGGATCCAGCAACATTTGAGCCCCAGAATGCTGACACTGAATATTGCCATTAGCTATACTGTACCGACAATGGTATCTCTTTGCCACAGTTTTTCTGTGTATATGTGTAAGAAGAAAGCATGTAAAATGCAAAATCTCCCTGTCACTGGTTGTTCCTGATGGTAGCCAAGCAACCAGCACATGACAGGGAAGGGAGAGTCTGAGTGTACGGATCCACGTCGGTTTTCCAACACCCACTTGGAGCACCCTCTGACGAATCAGATAATCCTCAAATGCCAGAGGTGTTACGGGATGATACATCGCCCTGCGCAACCTACACAGCACAACAATCCTCACCAAGATACACAATAGAATCAAACGAAAAGTTCAGCAGAGAGAAGTGGTAGCAGACACAGTACTATCTTTTTAAAGGTGAATTAAGCACAACTGGTGGGTCAGAGGAACACTGAGTAGACAGGTATCCAGCACATCTCATAGCCAACCTCTTAGACTTTAAAAGCATTTTGGAGGATCCTTTAAGACGTATTTATGGAACACAACAAAACAACTACAAAATATTAGAACACATAAGAATGGGATGGTTTGATGGAGCCAGCTTTATGGCTGACCTTGGTGTGTTTTAGGTTTTTTTCCCCCTTTTTCTTTTTAATCACAGGAAGATAATTATGATTAAAAAACCCCACATAATCTCTAAAAGCTATACTATAAACCCAGAATGCTTTACAAATGTTGGTTTTACAAGGATCTCAATAATTTGTATAGGTTTATGCTTTCCTTGCAGGCACAACATAAAGGGGATTTAAGTGATTAAATCACACTTATTCTGCATGTATGCTGCCACTGAGCCATGTTGCAGCAGACATGTTAGAATGGTAGAAATAAAATTACATCTTAAATACACTACTATTTTTTAATGATAACTACACAAAAGAAAAAAAAGAATTTTAGACAAAACTGCCTTATTCTGCATACAAAAAAGTTAATTAGTTATAAAACCTTATTTGGGCATATAGAGTTTGGGAATTTTTAATATATGGTACCAAAAAAAAAAAAAAAAAAGAGAAATTCTGATTTGCTAGGAAGCATAACACCCCAAACTGTTGGGTAGTATCTTCCAAGTGACTGCTTATCCCTTTGCATATATAAGATATGTATTAAATACTTGAAAAGAAGATGTTTGTGAAGACTGACTTTTAATATTTAGAGAATATATTTGTGTTTATTTTAGTAACTATATGGCTGGAATCAAAATAATGCTCATAATCATAGTCTATGTGTGTTTCACATATTTTTAAATACCTGAAACATTAAAACATTTTTCATTTCCAAAAGAACTTTTCTTGCCTATAATTAGCCAAAGAGCTGCATTTCTGAAAAATATGAGGAGATTCTATTTGAGGGTTTTTTTTGCATAGATTAATAAAACCACAGAAGTTACTGAAGAAATAAGACTTTGTGCCCATATACAACTGAAAAAAATCCTTATGCACATAGAATTCAACTCATGTGTCTGTTTAGAAAAGAGGTACCTTAAATTTAATTCTTTATTATTCTGTAGTCTCTAGAGAAGTAAGAAAAACATTTAAAATAATGGTAAGTAACATGGAACATTGTATAAAGTATAAAATGTGCCCACTTTGATTGAAGTAATGACTCTGGTTACAAAACAGTGGAAAAATAAGGTCATAGACTATGGTAAAGGCTAGTTACATAAAACATGGGGGTTGCTGTTATGTATATTTATTGTCATGATTGCCATGTCACCTTTTCTGAGACTGCCATTAACCATGCTCTGTTGTAGGAACTACATGCACATGTAACACAGTAATTCTCTACTTCTTCAACTGCTATAAACCTGAATTTCAGATGGTTTAATCCTCTGTGGAAGTAAGACGAGTGCATAAAAATTTTAAACCCAAGAATCTTCATTTCCTATTTAAAGATAGCTATAAAGAAAGAATTAAAAGTACAAGAAAGCATAACTGCAGTGCAGAGTCTGCAAGCTAAAATATTCAGAGCTGATAATTGGTTGTTAGTTCAGATAGCTGATAAATGGTTCTTAGTTCACTTTCAAGTCCTTGTATTACTCATGGAATTAGTCTTTCAAATCCTATTTTCCTCAAATATAGATTGAATTTCACCCAAGATTATAAAAATATAACTTTCACTGATTCTGACTTTCCAGAAACAGCCCAGCCACATACATATGGAAGTGAAAAACGATAAAATTTCCTTTTATGTTCTGGTTTTTGAGGATAAAAAATTTTATCTGTAGGAATACAAGAGTACTGTTTTCATGAATATGTACCAAAGTAGCATTTTGGGCTTTATTTACATCAGGAGAAAGCTTTCCATTAAAGGACAGAACTTATTTTTCAAAAATGCTGAATGATGTAATATCAGTAATTAAGATGACTTGAGTCCTATTTGAAGTTGCCTACTTCATTAGACACCACATACACTCCATCATTAGAAGGAATATTTTCTTTGGAAAATTCTACCATCCTTACTATTTTTACAGGTCTTTAGTAATCATAGGGAACAATCTTTCAACTTGTGCAAGTACCTTGCATGACTTTCTCTCACCTGTACTTCCCAGGAAAAACGCTGGCAGCCTGCCCAGACTCCTCAGCACTTTCGTGTACCAAGCCTACAAATTCCTCATAGCACTCAGATGTGGACGCTGAAGAGCTGATTGCTTAGTTACATCAAGGGGATTCTGGCTATGCTAGAATCAAAGTTCCCTTTCGCCTTCCAGACTGAGTACATGGCACCAGTGCCCAATTTACCAACTGGCATGGGAAAACAGGCGCTCCTCTAACTTTACTGCACACAGAGAAGCAGAGAAAAATAGGTGGCTGAGCTCACATTGCCAGGAGCCAGCATCCTATTTCAGTTTTAAAGTAGTAGTTCCCTCAAACTTCATATAAAGAGAGGAACTCGGACATGCCAGAAACCAAGTCATCGCTTTTAAGTCCAGACTTCCAGCAGCCAACAGTTTTATTTCAGGGTAGGAATATCTCACTTCTCACACTGAAGACAAGGTAAGCACTGAACTTAAGTCTTCTCCTCTCTTGTAAGTTTGTCACATGATACCAACACCTAATAGCCTACTAAGGAATCCTCCTCCTGCTGGTGCCTTATCAGCCCTGTAGGTGAAGTCACTGAAGACAAAGCAAAAGGCTTTGGGTTCAAATTTGGCTTACAACAATATGGTACATAAAATAACTTGCCCTCTAAAGAAAATTTAAATGACAACACACAAGACTAAAACAAAACAGAACACCATTTATACTGCAATCAAGAAAATGAAGATTTGAAAGCACTATTTAACGGCTGTTCATAGAACTAATTTAGCCAATGGAATACATACTACAACCTTTTAACAGCACAACTGTGTGCTTTACACAGAACTTGTACTTCATTCACATCATAAGTTAAACATGAAAGGAGCTGAAATAAATTCCTGAAGCATAAAGTTTCCATCCCTGAACTTCTGAGTAGTTGATTTCGTAGACTAAATAATATTATTGCAATGCATTTTTACAGGATTGCAATCTATTTTTACATGAATGGATCCCATAAATCTTTCTAAAACAATGCCATACGAGCACAAAATGTCTCTTACTAAAGTCAACTGGACTGGATTCTAATATTTCAGAGGAGAATTTGACTCTTTAACAATGTCTTATCTCTCCTGTAGTTTAATATTTATTTTCTGTACAGTTAGCAACGTGATTATGTTACCACTATGCAGTCCTTCACATCCAGAATACTGCCACTTGTGATCCTGTTACACTTCCATATAGGGAACCCAGATAAGGAGCATCCCATCTGCTCTCCTCTTCACATTTACAAGACAGAAACTTTGTGGTCAAAACCTCCTTGTGTCTACTGGTGCCGACCACATGATTCCCACTCACCCATCCACATATGCTAACAGAAAAACATTTCTTCACTGTGGGGAAGGAAGGTTAGGAAAGTTACCATCGAAAAGAGACAGCCTTGCAGCAAATGCAAATCCACTGTATGCTGGTATCATCCATCTCAGTGGATGTCCTTACATCACCAATGTATCATTCATTAGAAAGACTCCTTGTTCCCTCTTCAATGACTTAATAATGATTCATTAAATAGCTTTGAAAGTAAGAATAAACAGGTGTGGAAGGTACTACAGTCAAGATGATTTTCGTACCAGCTTATCAAAGTCAAACTCTTTAGCCTTTACTCTCTGACTACCAGATGATGAAAACCACGATGCTACCCTGAGATTTTAAAGTTGCTATCCCTGTTCTGCAAGACCACAGTCAGCTTCCACATCTATAAACAAGTTACATCAGAAACTCATGGTTGTATACCAGCCTGAGGTAAGACTTGGGAATGAACAATTCCTCAGCTCCCTGGTGTACACCGAATATAAAGAAGGGCAGACAAGCTAGGTGGGAGCTATGTCATGCTACAGCTTTCCCCTGATCTGGAGAACTGGGTCTGCACCAGTTTCTAAAGTCAAGACACTGCCAATTTTGTACATAATCCCCTTACTTTGAGAGACACAAATTATGCCTTTATTTAAAAATGAAAAAGGCAGAAAAAGCATGTATTAAAACTATGTTTATAAACAAGACTGAGATACAGAGTACTGCCTTAGGGAAGCTCTCATTGAGATTGATCAGAGTTTAGAAAATAGCAGAAGAGAACATACAGAGACATCTGTCCCACTGGTTTTGAGCAGATACAATTAATTAAATGAGCATGTGGAGTTTTTTGGGTTGAATAAATAATATCTTGTCGGAGTGTTACAGCAGTAACATCAGTTATTAACTTAAATCTGGATGCTTAGATACACTGTAGGTTCCTCTACATGTGATAACTAGGAAGAACCTAGAGCTACTAACAACTCTGGCCCAGAAAAGTGGGTGAGAAATCTCAAGCTGCTTTGGTACTGATAGCATCTTGACTGAAGAAGGCTATGATATCACAGATAATGCACAGCTAAATTCCACAGCACATTCTTTCACCTTGTTTCAAATTCAAAGCTGTTTGCAAATTTTGCAAATAACATAATGCCCATGTCAAATTAAGGACAAAAAAAACCCAACCCAAACTCTTTAACAACACGAGCACCTCCTTTCAGTTGTGAAACCTTTGGGAAAATACACTAAAACACCACCAAAAAAAGTTTTGTTAGAAATTAGAATTTTTCCCCTTAAGGATAAAAAGTTCCCAGCACACTTAGCATTTTGACAGATACACAACAGTTGTATTTCACTTCATGGTGTTATACAAACACAGCAAGGACTGCAGCCAGGCTCTTCCACCCTATGCCTTTACAGACAAAGAATCAGTGGGGAGAAGAAGGCTAGTGGATAATGGCTATGCCAGACTCTCCCCAGCCATGCTCAGAAATCACTTTCCTTATTTCCTTACCCTCTGTTTCCTTAGGCTTCCCGGGCTGGTGGGGGATGGGCTTGGAGACTTCCCAGAGCGGGGAGTAGAAAGCTGGCTACCAGGGGTTCCATTCACTAAAAGGACAATAAATAAATTAAAAAAAAACTTAAAAAAAAAAACACAAACCAAGACATTATTAAAACCAAACAAATAGTTAAATCAATCTATTTCTTTTCTTTGTTGAACAGACTAGTTTGCTTTCCTTTAATATTTTAAACATTAAATAAGGTGATTCAGAAAAGAACTGTTTCCTCAGAGTTGTGGCTCAGTAAGCAAATTTTTACACAGAGTGCAAGAAAATAATCCACAAATCTAAGAAGACTACTTAGTCAAAGGCAGAGAACACAATCATGTTTCCTTAAAGTGTGATGCTTTTGTGCTTGAAAGTGATGGGGAGCAAGGTGCTTTGTTAACCTTATCAGACACTTGCTAAATGTAAATCTCTTCATTCCATTTAGTTATGGCTTGAAATGCTACCCACCAATAATAAAAGGCAGCAATGCTTGCAAGAACAAACCATCTGCTTGCTGTTCCTCACTCGCTCATTGGAAGAGATTTTTGCAGTACTACCTGACCCAAACATCACCTCAGACTTAACTCAGAGGGGCTTTTTAGAGGCAAATAAATTGAACATAACAGCTCAAGTCTGACTGACAGCAAAGCATCACTTTCTCAAATAGGAAAGTTCCTTCATATATGCCAGTGCCTATCCTTTTAGAAGCATCTTTTGCATGCATGTGACATTATTCATTTAATTAACAAAACAATACCAGCAGAGGACAGAATTCTACTACAAAGCAATCACAAGAGATGCTATCAATAATGTTCACACTGAAACACTGACAGAACACCACAAAGCCTGTATCACATATATATGTAAATATTCTTAAGCAAGCAGCTATTGTATCACAGTCCACTTTTGTCAGCACCAGTTAAAAGCAGAATCAACAATCAGATTCTCAGATTCTGAATCTTAGGAAAATATTTACATACTAGGGTATCAACAAGGGATTTGACTTACCTTCAATGAGTTCTAACATGGACAAAATCTTACTGTTTAACCTGAGAATAGCAAGCAGCAAAATTCCTGCTCTGTCTGTACTAAGCCAAGCTGTAGTCAAACTGAGAGGCAGTAGGATTAGTTAAGGATAGCTGGGGCTGCTCACAGAGTGAGCTGAACGCGATGCAGGATTCATAAGCAGAAGCCTTTTCTGCGTAAGGCTGACGTCTTCAGAGCAGCAGTGGGAGGTGCAGGTGCTGTCTTAGGGCTACATCAAAGGTGTCAATTAAGCATAATGCTGCTGCTTCACAACGCTGAGCCACTGCAACCCCCACTCACTTTCCACGGAGCCCCAAAAGCCTAAGGAATTTTATATACTGTGCACTGAATCACAACGAGATGCCTTTGGGGGCAATATACCAAATGACTCACTTGAAAATCAAGATGACAATAACTCTTGTAAATCCTTGGCTGACTGGCAATGTAGCAAATGCTAATGCCTTTGGATAATACAATAGGAATTTTGAATAGTTTTTTTTCATACTTTGTACATAACACACTGTTCTCTCTGGCTAATATTGGGCCCGCACATCATAAGGAAGAAACATGTAAATCTGCCATACCACACACATCAATAAAACATGTAACACTGCATGATAAATAATGACTCCTTAATAGTACAAGGTATTGTTTAAGGTAAAAGTGCAGTGTATTTGTATAACCACAGGAACAACAAAATACACTAATAGGATTTAAATAGCCTGCTTTTCTAAAACAAAACAAAACAAAGCAAAAAAAAAGCAAAAAAAAAAAAAAAAATACCCCACCACACATTCCCCTCACCCAGGCTTCAAATTGTCTTCGTATAGAGGACAATAGTTTACACTTCTCAGCAGTGATTCAAATGTTGTACTAAATGTGTATGGACACATTCACTGAAGATCATGCAGCATTCAGCTAAATACCTTGTGGCCAATAATGACTAAAATTAAAGCAATACTTCTGAAATAACTTAGGAAAAAAAGGCAAGATGACATTTTTTGGAATCTCAAACTTCAAAAGTTTCAATAGGCTTCTTATGAACACAAATGACATTATTTAGAAATAAGTACTAAACTACTATTATTACTCACATGAGGCCAGCCTTCAAGACTGCAGGGTAATGACTAGTGCTCTGCCTTCTCTTTAAACCAAGCAAATATTCTTAGGTTTTATTAAGGTGAGAAAATGTAAGAAAACAGATACATTTTAATAAAGTTTGTAGTATCAGGCACCAGTCCCTGTTACTTAGAATCACAGAATGGTAAGGTTGGAAGGGACTGCAAGGATCATGTAGTTCCAACCCCCTGCCATAGGCACTGATACCTCCCACTAGTACAGCTCACTCTGTACAGCTCACAAGCTTTCCACGTCCAACCTGGCCTTGAACACTTCCAGGGAGGGAGCAGTCACAACCTCCCTGGGCAACCTGTTCCAGTGTCTCACCACCCTCACTGCACAGAACTTCCTCCTAAATCCAGTCTAAATCTCCCCTCTGCCAGTTTAAACTCATTGCCCCTTGTCCTGTCATTGCAAGACCTTGTAAATAGTCCCTCCCCAGCCTTCCTGTAGGCCCCCTTCAGATACTGGAAGGCTACTCTAAGGTCTCCTTGAAGCCTTTTCTTCTCCAGGCTGAAGAGCCCCAACTCTCTCAGTCTGTCCTCATAGGAGAGCTGCTCCAGCCCTCTGATCATTTTCATGGACCTCCTCTGGACCTGCTCCAACACTTCCATGTCCTTACTGTGCTGAGGGCTCCAGAACTGCACACAGTACTCCAGGTGGGGTCTGAGAGGAGCAGAGTAAAGGGGCAGAAACCCCTCCCTTGCCCTGCTGGCCATGTTGCTCTTGGTGCAGCCCAGGACTTGGTTGGCTGTCTGGGCTGCATGCACACACTGCACTACTTATAGGTTGACTCCTTCTTCAGAACTTTCAACAACTGCTTTTCTTAGCATCACTATTGCAATTACTCTGTTCTCAAGACAAAGACTTAAGGCTATCAAGTAGAACCAGACAAACAGATGCAAAGGTGTGACTCTTGATGCATTTCCCACAAGTCAATGATTATCCATTTATGATGAAACACTAAAGTATTACAAACCCTTAAAAATTACTTCCCACTCATCTGCACAACATAGACCAGTCATGCCATCCCTACCACTTCACAGTATCACAGTATCACCAGGGTTGGAAGAGACCTCAAAGATCATCAAGTCCAACCTATCACCACAGACCTCAAGACTAGACTATGGCACCAAGTGCCACGTCCAAACCCACCTTGAACACCTCCAGGGACGGTGACTCCACCACCTCCCTGGGCAGCCCATTCCAGTAGCCAATGACTCTCTCAGTCAAGAACTTTCTCCTCACCTCCAGCCTAAACTTCCCCTGGCACAACTTGAGACTGTGGCCTCTTGTTCTGGTGCTGGTTGCCTGAGAGAAGAAGGTAACCTCCGCCTGGCTACAACCACCCTTCAGGTAGTTGTAGACCGCAATAAGGTCTCCCCTGAGCCTCCTCTTCTCCAGGCTAAACAATCCCAGCTCCCTCAGCCTCTCTTCATAGGGCTTGTGCCCAAGGCCTCTCACCAGCCTTGTTGCCCTTCTCTGGACATGCTCAAGCACCTCAATGTCCTTCTTAAATTGAGGGGCCCAGAACTGGACACAAACCAATTAAGTTTTGCCACATCATGTTGTCTGTCTTCTGGATGATCTGCATACCTGGAGATGACTGATATTATCAATGTAATGATTAAGACAAGAAAGAAATAGCAATTTCAGTCCTGTTCAGGGATCCTTCTTTTGTATCTTATTAATGACTGCTGGCCATTCAAATATTCTCTGACTCTAGTTCCTTTTGAGTTGTTATACTGAATTTGTGAATAGCTGATATTAGGTGCTGTGTAGCAGGAAGAGAATGGACTGATTCTGTTCCCTTTCTGGAACTCCATTTACAACCACAACACTATTGTTACATATGCTGCTCATGACCAGATAACACAGCAACAAAACCATGAGTAAAATATATAGTACTTAGAAACACTGGATTCCTGGTAAGCACAGGAATATAGTCTAAACTGCCTTAAAATCCATTTATAGGCAGAATACATTCTGGCTGGAAACTCTGTTCCTGTCCAGTATCTGCACTGTATTTCTCACTGACTGATACAGCACATGCACAGGAAACCTTGGTGTAGATGAAGACATACAAAACTGGTAAATCACTGTTGTGATTAATCATGCCATTGAGTGAGGCAAGAGGTTTCTTGTCACTTTTTATCTATAAAATGTTAGAGGTCAGAGACTTCACACACAGACCCCTCCCACCATCTCATGAAAAAGATTTATTTGTTCAAAATTTCACAGGTGAAATATGTATTTAAAAGCTAAACCAGTAATAAAACTATTTCGGCTGCTATGAGCAGATGTATGCAACTGCTTAGCCATGAGTACCTTTCCTTCCTGTCCTCTCTTGTTGAAGATGCATAACAGGGCAAGAACTTGTATTTGTTTTTCCAGCACCTGGCACCCACATGAACTTAGAAGTCCGATAAAATAGAGAATTCAAGCTGGATACCATAACCTACTGAGATAAATGCAAAATAGGTTTTCATATGATTACGTTTATAAACTAGTTAAAATGTTGTAAACAAAAAGTACTTTGATCACATTCCAATAAATGAAATGTTATTGTAATAAATATTTTTATCAGGTAATTAATAAATCATAAATAATAATAAACGTTTTATTAAGTAATATAAACAAAAAGTGTGAACATCTGAATTAGAGTATGAAGTGCCAGCCTGAGAAGCTGCTAATGCCACTGCACTGTACTGAAATCATGCTCTCCTATAAAACTGATGTCTTAGCATCTTATACTCTATAAAACATGTAGAGATAAATCTGTGTGTTTACAGAAGTGGTAATACAAGTGGAAAGAGGAGCATCCAGAAAATGAATGGTGCAGGTTTTTTCCCAGTCACATATTACTCATGACTAGGACAGGATGAACTAAGAAATTATTTAAAGTCACAATAGGTGTAGACCATAGTCAGCAATATTAGCTAGAAAATGGTGATGTGAGATCACTACTTGACCTTTGTTTCAATTACTCCTGTAATTTCTCACTGTACTTTCTGAAACAATATTCTTGTGTCAATAAGATTATTAGGGAACAAAGCCAGGGAACAAACCACACCTTGCCTATTCATTCCCTCTGCTTTTGCACTCTCCTTGTACACATTGAGTCATTTTTGCTTTAATTTCTGAAGACAGATTTTCTTCATAATATCACATTAAACAATGTACTCTCACACCCCAGTAAAGACAAGGCTTTGTAGGTTCAGGTTGAGCAAAAGCCCAAATAATTGTACTGCATTCATTTTAACTGGTGCCAAACTATTCTTTTTACATTCAATCTTTTCTAAAGTATATGTTAAGAAATAATAGAAATACAGGAAGAACATCTCTCTGACACTGAAGACAAGGCTTGACAGACCCATGTGGAGTTTTCATTGGCATATCACCAAATCAAAAATGTCAGCAGAAAGGATCACCTTCAAGTCAGGTTTACATTCCATCCCAGCAGCCACCACTACCTGAGTTCCTGTGAGTCACTGTGGTAGTCACACAATGTAACCCAACCAGTGCAAAGCTCAGCAGGGACTGTAAACCCCACACATGTTCAGCTCACACTAATCTTCATGGATTGGCCATTATGACAGCACATCTGCCTCAACCTGGAGTCGGCTATGTCCACACTGTCAAGCAGAGAAATGCTGTAGACATGCAAATATTGCATGCACTCCTGAAATCTCAGAAGACAGGAACTTTTCTTGAAAATACAATTCCCTGGAATCCAGGAGGGTTTTTTGTGGAGCTTCAGAAAGTGGGTAAGTGCCTCTTGTTTTTCTCTGAGTACCTGATCAGACTACAGCTGATATCTATGATTTCAGATGCTAATTTCATGTAGTACCTAATTGAGAGAACATCTGCATGTATGTAAAATGTAACAAAAATCTCTCTTTTGAACTGTTTTGCCTAATTGGAAAGACTAAGACTAGGATTCTCAAATAAGTTTGTGCGACCAGCGTACAAACTCTGAGGACGTTCTTTGTTTGGCATTTAACTATTTCATCCTTTAAGAGGGTTAGACAATTCAATCTAACCAAATCTATTTCTCTTACTAACTCTTGATTTTCATTACAGGCTATAAAATGATGAAACTTAAATTTGGAATGATTAATATAAAATACAAACACCACAAATAAAAAAAATAAAAGGAAGCCAAGGTCAAAGTAAAAATCATCTGGAAATCCTTGGGTCTGTAGGGTAACTCCTTTACTCTCATGAGTTTGTATTCTTGGCTTCAGGGAAGTTTCACTTAAACACGTTTATTACAAAATCTGTCAGCTGAGTACCTGTAACAACGTGAATAAAAACATATGACCTTGGCAAGACAATGTGATAGTCACGTTCCTTCCTTTGGGATCCAAAAAACCTTCGTGGGTCAGGTGGCTGAAGAAGGGCTGTTTCTGGATAATGGCTTAGGGATGAATTACCAAACTAAATGAAAGCATACTATCTTGCAGAGGAACACATCTACCTACTTTTTTTTCGGGGAAAAGCACAAGCATCTGCTCTAGAGAAGCCTTCAGGAAGATCCAATTTCCTCATACTAAACTACTTTTTCCTTTAGGGAAGATCTACAGTTTTGATCAGCCTTTAGGCTGACGTGTAGTTTCATTTCTTTACCCAGGTGCAATTTAAGAAACTCCAACACTCAGTCTTTGCTAATACAATTTACTCTATCCATTCTTTTCTTATGCTCCCTTTGTCATTTGGAACAGGTACACAGATCAACCCAGTAACTGGTGAAATACACACTTGTCACATTAAATACCTGGAAGTCATAAATAACTCCTCTTAATGAAAGTAGACTTAAACTGCTGTTACAAATAAGATTTAAAGCATCCAAAATACTTTGAGTGATAGTTTGAAGGGAACGAGAGATAGCTCAGAGGGGAGGAGAACTGAGAAGTAAATTATTTTAAAGAAGTTGCTCAAACTGAAAAAAAAAGAAAGTAGCTCCTTTTGAGAGCACGTCCTGAAAATTAGAGTTGAGATTTCAGAAGCTAAAACAGAGTTACTGAATGCAATATGGTTCCTTAATTCAGTGGACCAAGGGTACAATAATTCTACCTGTCTCATGTTGCTCTTGATTTGATCAGAAACAGTAACTATGAAGAAGTAAGTCTTGCATACGTTGAATCTGCTACCTCTTAAGCTGCATTGAAGCTTCCACCAGTGGTGGTAATTAGTAGCTGGACAGAAGCTGACAGGTACTGAATATCCATCAGACACCTACTTTTCAGTCACCAGCAATAGGCTGATACCCAGTCTTACTGAAATTCAATGTCTCTTTTTTTTATGTCCTTTGCTGAATAATATTTTATATTAACAAAAATTTTTTTTAAAAAAAAAGTGTTTTGCAGGCTTTAAGAAGACATCAGGAAAATTAAATAGAGGTAGGATTATCTATTGCACTCGGAATCAGACTTCAGTCTTGTGCCTGCCTAGGAGGTCACTACCTTTCTCTGCTTCTCTTTACCTTGTTCTCTGCTTCACTTCTCTACTTAGACTGAAAGCATTTTGAAGTAGACAATACCTCGAACGCATTTGTTAAAAAAGTAAAGTGCTTCTCCTACAGTAAGATTTCTGTCCTGTGGTACTGTTTTGAAAGAGCATAAGATGTAAATAAAAAACAGAACAAAACATACAATAATGAAGAAGTCATCTCTTACCACAGATACTCTGAGCTTGCATGTATTCTTAATTTTAAAAAATACATCAGTGTTTTTATATAAAAATAAGAGGTATCTGCTCCCAGAAGCCAGGGAGGCTATCAGGAAATACAAGTGGATGAAGCACATTATCTCTTAAGAAGAAAAAGTTAAAAACAAGGATGGGAGAAAGATTAATATCATCTATGGAAAGGCATACATGTCTCTCAGATATGTCAAGAAATGGTGTAAAAGCAGACGCAGCTGTTTTGCTCTCTGGATTGTATAGCTCAAAAAATGGTGTCTCTCCTATTCTCTTACACACTGACATGTATTTCCTTGCCCTCAGTTAACCAGAGCACAGAACTGAACCTGCATAGCACTTCAGCACTAGAGTACCCTCTGGTATCACTCAGAGTCTTTCCCTGCAACCCTTCAGCCTGCTTTCCACTTGTGGTTCCACTCTTTCTCCCACATTGTTGTGGCAGTATGTCCCACGGTCTGTAGGACAGTGTTTTTTCATCCCATTCCCATACTGTTACTCCCATGGCCACATATCTGCAAAGCCCGAGAGTGTTATGGAAGGTTCTGTATGAGGCTTTATGAGGCTTTCAGGCTCACCAAAGGATGCTATCTTTATAGGCAATGGAGGGAGGAAGGCACTTCCAAAGTTTTCTAAGAGCCTTTTGTACCCAGGACCAGAGGAGATGGTGAGGGAAATGGTTCTCTAGAGTAGTAGCTGGGGGCCTGCCAAGGAGAGGGGACACTTAGGGCCCTTTGCCTGTTCCTACCCACAGTCAGGGCCACCACAACAAGGTAGACTAAAACATATTAGGGGTGAGGGCCTTCAAGAAGTATTTTCTCTGATAATAATTTGTTAACATTAATGAATTTATCTTCAAAGTACCACCTCCAAACTTAGAGATGCAAAAATGAGACAGAGACACAAGAGAAAACCAGCAAACCAATTAAGACCCCCAAAATAACCTCTTTGATTTCTGTAACCACTTTCAGAAGCTACTGGGATGAATTTGAAAAACTTCATCACCTCATAACACTATGTGCTCAGAACAAGGGACCCGTGGGCATCATAGCATTTATAAACATTTAGTTCAAGCCAAAGTTTGGCTTAATTCACTCACCACTTAAAATTATATGTCAAAGAAGGGAAACAGCTCTTAAGAATGGTATTTAAGTGCTGAAACTAAAGCAGATTGCCTGCATGTCCGAGACTTATTTACACAATCATTTCCCAAAAAGTGGGGAAATCACTCAAAGATTGTACTCAAAGATTGGGGGCTGATGTTGTTGGGTTGGAGGACAGAAGGGTTCTGCAGCAGGACCTCGACCGCCTGCACAGATGGGCAGAGTCCAAGGGGATGGTGTTCAACAAATCCAAGTGCCAGGTGCTGTACTTTGGCCACAACAACCCCATGCAGAGCTGGGGTTGGGAGTGACTGGAGAGCAGCCAAACAGAAAGGGATCTGGAGGTGCTGATTGACACCCACCTGAACATGAGCCAGCAGTGTGCCCAGGTGGCCAAGAAGGCCAATGGCATCCTGGCCTGCATCAGGAATAGCGTGGCCAGCAGAAGCAGAGAGGTCATTCTCCCCCTGGACTCTGCACTGGTTAGGCCACACCTTGAG
>VWZE01004283.1:154187-209333 GCA_013396675.1 Eubucco bourcierii
AGAGGGGAGAGGGGAGGAGAACAGAACAGGTTAGAAGGACCCTATAATAATCATCTAGTCCAACTGTCTGACCAATTCAGGGCTGACTAAAAGTTAAAGTCTGTTGTTAAGCACATTGTCCAAACGCTTCTTTAACAATGATGGGCTTGGGGTATTGATTAGCTTTCTAGAAAGCGTGTGCCAGGATGTATTTGATTTGTACAGCAAAGTTTTGATAGCAGGTGGGGGCTATGGGGAGAGAGGTTTGCAAGAAGCTGCTGGAAGCTTCCCCTTGCCAAAGAGAGATAATGCCAGTTGGCTCCAAGACAGACCTGCTGGTGGCCAAGGCCAAGTCCATCAGCAACAGTGGCAGAACATTTTAAACTCCCTTTTGGTAAAGAAATGCTTCCTAGTGTCCAGTTAAACATCCTGTGGTACATCTTTGAAGCATTCTCACACATCCTGCCATTAGATCCCAGACAAAAGAGATCAGGACCTTCTCTCCACTTCCTCTCCTTAGAAAGCCACAGAGAACAATGAGGTCACCTCTCAGCTTCCTTTTCTCCAAATCAGACAAGACCAAAGTCCTTAACCACTCATAAAACTTACCCTTCAGCCCTGTCACCAGCTGTTGCCCTTTTCTTTACACACTTCTTAGTAAGCATTGTGGGGCACACATTGGCACACAAAGTGAGGCTGCACCAATGGTGAATATAGCAGAATAATCACCCCTTTTGACCAATGAATTATACTTCTTGATGCACACCAGGATGTGGTTTGTGTTCTGTCTGCCAGAGCACACTACTAACTCATGTTGAGCCTGCTGATGACCAGCACCCCCAGATTCCTTCCTGCAGGGCTGCTCTCCAGTTACTGCTCTCCCAGTTTATACTTGTGTTTTGCATTACCATTATCCTCTTGTAGATGTAGTCTGACATCTGTTACTGTTCAATTTCATGCCATTAATCACTGCCCAGTGCTCTAATCTATCCAGATCCCTCTGCAAGGCTTCTTGCCCCTCAAGAGAGTTTAATGACCTCTCCCAGTTTGGTATCACCATCACACCTGCTAATGGTGCATTTAACTCCTGTATCTAAGTCACTGATAAAAAATTTTGATCAGAACTGCCCCTAGAATTAACCAGCCAGATGTATCCCCATTCACTACACCATTTCAGGCTAGTCCTTCTTTCAGTTCTTCACCCAGGGTCCTACTGATTGACTGTTCTGTCAGCATCTTATACATTCCTGTAGAACTTCAATATTTCAACATTTTTTTGCAAAAAGCTCCCTTAATTCAAGTGTTCAAATGATTATGTTGAAAAGACAAAGTCATGAAACATCTTTTGACAAAACAGTATGTACTTATTTCCTGTAAATGTATTGGTTTTACATAATGTATGGGTAAAAAATTTTTATCCACATAGAACCATCCAAAGTGGTTTGTATTTTTAATATTTCCACTACATTGTTCCTTTTCTTGTTAAAATTTAATGGTATGTTAATTATTATTTTGGCATGAAAACATTCCTTTTTTCTCCACAAGCTGTAAAACAATCTCCTAATCTTTTTCAGTGATTGAACGTGTAATGGTATTCTGGTCAGACTCTTGTAAAACTCAACCACAGGAAATTAAGATTTATTCATCTACACTTCTCCTGCATGTTTAAGTAAAGCCAGCACTCCCTCAGGACCAGAACCAACAAGGTATTACATAGTCAACATGGCAAAAATATTGCTAGTCCAATGGTAAAAATACTTGTTATGCATAGCAGGATAATAATTCCACAGATAAATGAAAGTATACAGTTCAATGTCCATTACCTATACTCCCAAATGAATATTCGTTAGACAAAACCCAGAAAGAATCTGTAACATTCACATACCAAACACTACCTCCCTTGCTAAAGTTTAATTTCACTTTGTTCTACCTAGCTACAAAGAAAGCTAATTAACGTATGTTTAAGAGCGAGCTGCTCTGGGCTTGTTCCTCTGAATTGATACTTCTTTCCATTACCTTTTTTCAGGTTTCTCTATTTCAGCTGTTCTTAGGATGTGTAGGAGGCACATTGCCTCCCAGCCCTGCTACCCACATCTACGCCTCTGTCTCACATTGTGTTTCTCCCATTTTCTTCCTTGCCTGAGCAAAGATGATTTTTTTTTTTTCTCAGCTTAACTCTTGTGAAAACCGTAGTTCCAGACGGTCTATATCTCCCTTATTTGTAACCAGCTAGGTGCTCCTGGGTCATTTTGGTCACCATCTCCTCATAAAGACCTTACAGCACAAGTCCTAGCATGACGTTGGCAGAAGACTTGCAAAAGAAAGAGCAAGGTGGCTTTCAGACTGCTCTAGCATTTGCCTTTTGTGAAATCCATATTCACAAGCAATGTTGCAAATGGACTGGGTCTACTCAACCAGCCCACATCAAGTATTATTTGTGCTTTCAGGCACCAATACTGGCAAATCAGCTAATGCACTTTTTTTGTGTTTATTTATTTGTTTTGCTTGGGAAAAAGCTGCAGGGGGGAACTAGTCACAGACTAATTAGTGAGAGCAGCTGCAAAGACAGGCAAAGTAAGGCACTTCAGAAAGAATTTTTTTCAAGGCTTTTTGCTGTGCATTCTCCAGTCTGCATCACTGGCTTGTTAGGTCAGCTCTGACTTATTGCTTCCTCATCTATCTTTACACCTCATATTTGCATCTGTAGTTGGAATCTTTCTCTGCCCTGCCCTCCTCTTCTCAACACTGTAATCTTATAATTTATTTATTTATAAATATAATTTATTTAAATTATAAATTTAACCCATTATTTTCTCACTGCTGTTTCTTAAGTCCCTCAGCAACAAAACAGCTTGAACCACTTCCTGCATTATGTTTATTCAGTTCCTAGTATGCATACCTCCTTTTGTCATTCTAGGTATTGTCAGCAAAACCATGCATGAAAAATAAATTGAACTGTGGTAAACCCAGAATATGATTTGTAAAACAATGAAAAATTGTTTTGTATTGGGAAAACGCTGAGTCTCAGATGCAACTGAGAAAGCAAGTGAAGTTGTAACAACAACTGCTTCATACACAAAATGTTTTACCACAAAGCATTTTAAGCACACCAACAACTGTGCTGAAACAGATTGGTTGCTGTTGTTAAGAAAGACTTCTTGTATGCTTTACCTGAGCTAGTAGAAGCAGGAGACTTGCTGCGTCGGGATGGGCCCGGGCTCTTGGTGGTGCTCCTACGTGAAGTCGAAGCTATTTTGGTATAGGAAGTGGATTTCACCACCCGACATTCTAAAAGACAAAGAAACTGCAGAAGTTAGCAATTAAGAAAGCCAGTAAGGCTCTGTAACAGAAAGAGCACTGAAAATCACAAACATTTAGCCCACGTTTGTTTTCATTCAATTTGAGGAGTTTTATGGGAAAATACAAAATCTGTATAAGTGGCTCCATTAAAATCCGAGTACAGTACATACCACATCCCAGACAGAGACCTGCTGCAGTAATCCAGACTTTCAAATACCATAGTTACTGCAGGTACTGGGGACAGCTTAATTTAACAATGCTAAAACTACATATAAAATGTATTTGCTTTTAAAGATTTCGGCACAAGTAACGCAGTGAGGTTTTTTGTAAACAATCCAAATGCAATGTAGTCATTTCTGTCATCTTAGGCAGTCTCCTCTAGAAGAACCAGAAGGTTGCTTTTATATATCAAAATGTTAAGACTGTGCAAGGTGATGCAGGTGTCTGTCACTCATGAAAGGTTTGAAGAAAGTGAAGCTGGTTTGTTGCTCCTGCTTAATCCTCCGGTGAGCAACAGCCCACATTGTATAGCACACACAATTCATCACAGGTTGAGGGAAATGGCACTACTTGCTCATAAGAGACATTAGTGAAATCAATGAAGAGGCGAAATTGCCCTCCCACTTGAGAACACTGCAAGATGTTCAGGTTAGAGTTTATACACACCCACACAGCTCTGTAGGCATTCTTGCATTACGCCTGCAAAATGGCCTAAGGATGAAAGAATTTAGTGTGCCTAATGCTGATGTCTTGCACTCATAATGGATACTAAATTAATCACCAGACACACTACACAGCTGGGGAAAAGAGAGATTTCAACTTCTTAGCCCATATACAATTAGTCTGCAGTAATGTTTATACTGTCTTCACCTGATGATGTCAGTATACTTCGTTTGTTAGAAAATATATCGGTAAAATTTAGTTCAGTATCAGACATGCTGCCCACTTTTTCCCCCCATAGTTAAGGTCCCTCAACATATGTTAAGAGATATAACCAAGGTTATTTTTCTCTCTAGTAAAAAAATGCATTTTGCAAGCCTGCACATTATTTAGTCTTCACAGACGATCAGTAGAGCTCATAACATAGTTTAGACAGATTAGAGAACAAAGAAATAAAACTGAGCATAACTAATTAACTTAAACATATCCACCAGAGAATCATGTAATGAAATCTATTTCTCTTGGTTGCCCTAGCTGTTTGTCTTTCATCAAGTTGTTGAAGGAAATAGAAACAAAAAGTAACGTATTACTGAGGGAACATCCAGCACAGCTGAGAGGACCAGAGAAATTCTCCGGTCTTCCTAAAAATCTTTTCCTCACAAACTCCCACTTTCCTAATGATCAATAGTAGCAATTAGCTTTCTGTTGACATTTTATGTGATCCATTGATGACTACTCTTATTTTATACTAAACAATGAGTGTAAATGGAGAAAAAACATTTCCTCTGTTGTAACAGGAAATTATTAGCTGAAAACAGGAGTCAGATGAAAGCTTTCAATTAGATTCCACTAGGAAACTACAGCAAGAACCTCACATTGAAATAATGGCACAAACAGCTCCTCCAGGATCTGCCTATACATGTTGAACATAAACAGGTTCTTTACCTTTATCGTAAACAAAGACTTTAAATGTCCAAAAACCTAACAACTAACTTCTTTAACCTTGTAAAACTCAGAGTAAACTCAGTGTGGGCCCCATTCATAGTAAGCAGTCACAGGAAGGGAACTGAATATTCTCATAGTCAACAACCAACAAGAGTTATGTAGAATGACCCAATCACATCAAAATCATTAGAGTATAGTCATTTGCTTAATAGAAAGATTTGAGAGTCCCTGAAGGCACTGGAACAGGTTGCTGAGAGAGGTGAAGCCACCATTCCAGAAGGTGTTCAAGAACATGTGGACATAGCACTTCAGAAAAGTTTAACGGCCATGGTGGTCTCAGCTTGATGCTAATATACTTCAGTATAGAAAAAGCTTTCCTGTTTCCAATGTATAAAGAAAAGAATTATCTATGCACCTCTCTTGCAATTCATGATATACATTAAAGTATTCATTTTGCTATTTTATTGAATTTGTTTTCACTTCAACCTGTGCATCTTCTCAGTTTCCCTTCTTGGCCACAGAGGGGTCACCGGCTGATAGATAGAGCAACTACTATAGCTTTGCCATGGATATGGACTAAACATAGGCAAGAGACTAACAGCATCTTGTCCTCATCTTCCTTTTGTCACAGCAAGAATTGCTTCTGCTCACATGCTACAGAGGTTACAATTTCTGGGGAAGAGGGAAGCTGTCAGTTGGGTGCATCCAGTAAGGTATTTGACTATTTCTCAACTACTTACAGTCTCCTTAGAAAGGGTGATGTTAAGAGTGGTCTGAAAATTGTCCTGATGGGCTACATATAGACCATGATCTGTTACTTGAGTAACTCTACATTAGTGACATATTACCCTACGAGGAAGCCACTTCTCACAGCTAGATGAACATTAAGTCTTTCCTTCCTGGAGCAGAAACAGAGATTATCACGTGTGCATATAATTGAGACAGGAAAAATCATCACCGGACTATAGGATAAACTAGGCTGAAAACCGGATAACATCCTGGAGGGAAAAGAGACACAGAAAAGCTGATTAATATTCAAGAATTGCCTTCTCCAAGCTCTAGAACTAGTCCATCTCACCAAGCAGGAAGTTGGGCAAAAATGCCAGAAGGTTTGCATAGATGAACAATGTCCTGCTCAAAGCTCGAAAAAGCCTCACATTCACAATCCTGGTCCACTTGGGGGAAACATCAACCAACCTGAGGAACAACACAGCAGAGCATAAACACTGCAGGAGGAGACCATCAGTGATAGCTTTTGGATCCAAGTGATACAGAAACAGTGAGGAGAAATGCTCTGTTCACAAAAAAAAGGTGGGCTTGTTGGGGATATGAACACCAAAACCAGACTTGGCTGCAATAGTTACGATGTAGTCCGGGTCTGATATGTACTAGGGAGAGTCCAACAAAGGACCATTATGGTAAGTGACTGGATGAGTTCTCCTGTGAGGAAAACCTGAGGGAGGGACTGTTAAGTCTAAAGAAAAGATTCAGGAGGCGATATCATCAATGTATATAAGTACCCTAGGGAGAGTATGCAGAAGATGGAGCCAGGCTCTTTTCAGCAATGTCCAGTGACAGGATAAGAGGCAAGGGGCATAAATGAAATAATACACTTTATCTGAACTTTGTTTCTGCTAGGGTGAGCACTAGAACCAGCAGCCCAGAGGTGGTGTGAAATCTCCATCTTTGGAGACAAGGTCCTGGGCAACCAGTTCTTAGTGACACTGCTTGAGCAGGGAAGTTGTACCAACTGACCTCTAGAGGTTGCTTCCAACTTCAGCCTGTGATTCTCAGGGCTTTGTCCAGTTGTTCCTGGGGATGAGGACTGCACTGCCTCCCTGGGCAAATCCATTCCACTGCCTGACTGCCATCACAGTGAAACGTTTTTTTCTTTATATCCAATCTGAACCTCTTGCTTCAATCACCTCACATCCTCCTGCCACGTGTCACTATGAGGACCCTGACACCATGATCTTGATGGAGAAGAGGACCGGGGGCTGCTGGTAAGTCCCCCTAAAGCCATCTCCTTTTCCAGGTTGAACAAGACAAGCTCTATCAGTTTTCTGCCAGAGGGCAAGTGCTCCACCTCTCTACCATTTTAATGTCCTCTAACTGCCTCAAATTTAGTGATGTCTTCCTAGAACAGGGGGACTTCAAACAGTATTCTAGACATGACCTCACATGTGGCAAGTAGAGGAGACCAGCTACTTCCCTGTCTTTACCGAGTCTGCTCCTGTTCATGCACTCCTAGATGCTGCTAGCATTCTTTGCTGTCAGGGCAATGCTCTCTTCTTTTTAGTCTGTCATAGACATTTTCTGTCTTTCCCCATTTTTCTATTTGTACAAACACTTTTGAGCTTGTTAATTTCTTTGGTATAATTTTATTTTTCCTCTCAAAAATAACTTGCAAGTGTCAACGTTTTAAAAGGCTGTAATCCAAGTCAGCATAGATTTTCTGTGCTCAAACACCACTATGAACCCTCAGGTAAGATTTAATAATGGGATTATTATTCTTATTTCTAATGGGATTATTATTCTTATTTCTAATGGGATTACAAGTTTGCTCACAAATGACATGGACTACAGAGAGCCATGTGGGCAAGCCTTCAGTGCTGCACATGCCAGAGTGAGGCAACTCATGGCTTCACAGATTGTGAATAAGACTAATTACTGTGCCTAAAAGGAATTCCAGTCAGGTGTAGAATGTAACCATGCTGCTTATTGTAAATACCTCTCAGCTCCCATGAACAGTTTACATGTGCATTTCTGTGGTCACATTTATTTTGGAAAATAAATTTTTACTGCAAGCAAAGATCCTACTCATTAACCACACAACCACCGCTTGTATCCTCAGACATTACCATAATCTGCTTGTTGCTGTAGAACTGTGTGCACATAAATAGGAAGGGAAAACAAGTGGGTTTTGAAATTGTATTTTCAGCACAAACTCTATATTGGTAAGGAAATAAATACACATCTTTTCCTCATCAACAGTATTCTGGTAACTATAAAGCAGGTCCCTAGTAAGCCATGAAACAGAAGAGCATTTTCCCCTGGTTCTCTCTTTAAGCCAAAACTGTATCAGAAATAGATCTGAACTCCTGACAGAAGAGAGCTATACTGCTTTTCTCACTCATGTGAGCAAGCTCAACCAAGAAGAAATACCAGGTGTTTTTCTAAGTGTGTTCAGTGAAGAAAGAAATATATCACAAGCTCCAGTTCCTCCTCTCACCATTGGCTCACTATGATAAAAGGAACAAAATGATGATACCCATGGTAACGTGAAGCAAAAGAAGGTCAGCTTTAAGCTCCTATCATAGCCTTTATTGCTTTCCAACTCAGAATATCAGAGAAATAAGAATGCTTTTCCAGTAAGATGTTGCATTGTACAACTACAGACAGAACTACAAAGTAGGAGAGAAATACAGACCATCTAGCAACGTAACACTGCAGTCTTTTACAGCATGCAGTATTACCACCGACGTCTCAGACATTTAACGGACATTAACAACAATAAGGCTGAGGGGAGACAGAAAAAAAAGGAAATATCACAAGGATACATCAAGACAACATTGAGACAATGTGGGGACAATACAAGGAACACAAGGTTCCTGAGATTGCACCGTGGTGCAAATGAGTGGTAGGAACTGGTGCAACTAGGAAGACCCCCAGTATATTTATTTTTGAATTCCTGATTCTTTTGGTTGTCAGATGGGTAAAATGTAAGCATGAAGTAATAACAGGATGCTAACACACAGAATCATAACACTTTCAGTCTCCAGTTCTGGGGTGCTTCATTTCCAAAATGTTTCATTGTCTTCTATGTTCATTAGATTTTACAACAGCAGAGTAAGTAATAAATGTGTCACAAAACTAACAATTTAACACGTTTCTAGAGAAGACTGTGAAAAGTTAACTAAATTACCAGGAGATCAAAAAGGCTTGCTTGTCAGCTACTCAGAAGCTGACTATACGGTCTTCGTGAGCTCTCTGGACTAAAATATTGCTCTCTGCTGTAGCTTGCTTTTTATTTGAGGTCTGTGTGTAGGGGATAGATATTTATTTTTCCATATCCATGTCAATTTGTTTCTCCAAGATGAGAACATTTAACTTGGTTTCAGCAACAGCTGTATCCTACAGATAAGTAAGGAGGGAGGATCAAGGGTGTCTATGATAGTTAGTAAGCCATTTTACTATAAGCCTTAGGCTGGTACCTTTTACCACTGCTTAAAAGACATTAGCCTCACTTGCAATGTCCTCAGGCCAATCAGTAGATCATTACCCCAAATGCAGCCCTGAATTTAATTTTTAATGTTAAGAATAATTTGTTCCATGTTGCTAATTCTTAATGCAGCTAATAAGATTTTACTTTTCAGTTGCATTCATGCCTTCAATTAAAACCAGTAATCTTGTGTTTGCAGAGCTGTTTCACTCCCTTCAGCAAAAGGGAAATAGAACCATCCTGTCTAGTGACATTGATACATATTGCAATTCATCCAACCCCACTGATGAATCAGTGGCAGCTATGATTGTAATTACAACATCTTCAAAAGGCTAACTATCATGGAGTTTCCAGAAATGAAAGGGATACAGGGTGTTTTGCAAAGGTTTTAAGTAATTTCAAATTTTCCGTCGTCATGGTTGTGCCTACTTCAGTTTTGTTCTGCATGTCTTCCTGTTCCAGCATGTTCCTGATGCAGATGGACAGTGATGTAAGCATAGAATAAAAAAATCCTAAAGTTTCATCCCATGGACTAAGTTATCTGTCACTGTAAATGCATGAGTTTTTGAGACATCTTATCTTTTCATTTGATTTCTTACCACTAACCAGACCTCCACTCATGATAAAGATAAGGAATACCATCTCTTTCAACTCTGTGCTGAACATCTTTGGTAGCAAATACCTATAGTAAAACATGCTTTCACTGGAATATAAAATACAGAAAAAGCTAAATTTCCTTTCAATGAAAAATCATTCTTGCATTCTGAAGCTAACAAGGCTAAAGCTACATAAAATAAAATGTGAATAACTAAAGCCATCTATGCCTTATTGCAAATCAATAAAACAGAGATCTTGCAGGCTCTTAGAAAGACAAATAGCTTCATCCAACCTAAGAATGCTTTCAGGTGTATGTGCTACTCAAAAAATGCCTTGTAAATTAGAAAGAAGGCATTCATGGTTTCATGTATTATCACTAATATTTCATTCTGCTCAAACATATAACTTTCAAAGTTGTTATTTGTTTCTAAACTCAGTGAAGTCTCCCAGAATGTTTTTCTAAAAAGATAAATGAGTTGTATTTAGAATCAAAATATTACTTCAAGTGTTTCCTACTTGATCTACAAACATGCTTCTGTCTATATAACTTTAACACACTGTTGGGAGGACTGTACTGATCTAGTACTATAGCTAAAAAAATATGATGCACACATACGAACTATTCACCCCATGGTCTTTCTGTAGGTAGTAGAACATACTCCGTTCTGTGACCTGTCTTAGGAACCTTTAAGTTAGGGAAGATGGAACTTATTCATGAACGACAAGATATAAATTGCAGTTTTTGAGTACTAGTGAACATATCCTAGTCAGAGTATCTTTTACAGAATCACAGAATCATTAAGTGTTGGGGCCTGGATGATTTTAGAAGAAATCCGAACAGTATGTGTGATGGGAAAGTTGGTTGTTCTGATACAGACTACTGTTAGTTCTTTGTTCTAAGCCTACCCTGCATCTGTGCAGATGTAACACAAGGCCAGCATATCAGTCTACTATGTTTGATCTCACTGTTCCAAGGTTATATGCAGGGATGTGCCCAGCTTAATTGGCTTTCTCCTTGGTTACCACTAGCTCCCCTCTCAGGTTCCCATGAAGAAGGATACATCGTTGAGAGAGTCTTGCTTGGATAGCAGAGTGCTTACGTAGATGATATGAGCACTAAATCAGCCAATCAGCATAACTAACCACACGCAATAGTGACATATACTTGAGAGCTGTAACCCTATAAAAGAGATGTAAGTTCACAATAAATCAAATTGTATCTACATCATATTGATGTGTCATGTACTTTTCCGTCTCGCCACTGGTGGACTGCGGCAATTAAGGTTGGAAAAAAACTTTAAGATCATTGATTCCAACTGTAACCCAACTACCATGACCACTATATTACATCCTGAAGTACTCTATCTACACACTTCTTTAATACCTCCAGGGATGACTCCACCACCTCCCTGGGCAGCATGGACTTTGGATGGGCTCTTACTCAATATAAACAGCAGTAAGATTTGTGCTGTATTTCAGATCTTACTGTGAATAAGTAAATTCTATTTACCCATCTTGTCCTTATGCTATACTTTTTGGTGGAATCATCTCACACAAACCTTCATGTTCAAATTTTGGCTAAAATACACCACTACCACACATGTCATCTTTAACCCATATGTCTTGTGTGTCTTGTCACGTATTCCATTTCACTTCCAGAGAGTTTAATTACCACTGTTTGTTCAATACAGTTCCCCCCAGTCTGTTCCAATCCTTCAAAAATTTGCCCCTACATTCAGAACCATCCCCTTACTTCTTTAGGTTTACCACAGTAGATCCACTGACCAAAACACCAGGATGTTGTTTTTAAACGGATATTGTTAAGATGTGTCCTGTCTTTGCTTATGGCTTTTGTTTACTGAGCATATATTCTAAGAATACATATCCCTCAACTACCCCTGGAAAAATTCATCACTGAAGTACCTCACTTTGTCTGCACAATTTGGATGGTGTTTTTCTTGGCACTGTTTTACTCATACAATGGAGAAGGAGAAGAAATGAGAGGGTCATGCAGTTCTTAACTCTGCTGTTCAGCAAGAGCAACTGCTTACTTTCCTGTTCAGCATAAAGAGGTAGCATTTCATAGAATGGTTTAGGTTGGAAGGGACATCAGGGATTATCTAGATCCAACCTTCTGCCATAGGTAGGGACACCTCCCACTAGAACAGGTCACTCAAGGTCTCATTTTTCATGTTACTTATTTAAAATCATAGAATCATAGAATGGTAAGGTTGGAAGGGACCTCAAGGATCATCTAGTTCCAACCCCCTGCCATAGGCAAGGACACCTCCCACTAGTACAGGTTACTCAAGGCCTCATCCAATCTGGCCTTGAACACCTCCAGGGAGGGAGCATCCACAACCTCCCTGGGCAACCTGTTCCAGTGCCTCACCATCCTCACTGGAAAGAACTTCCTCCTAACATCCAGTCTAAATCTCCCCTCTGCCAGTTTAAACCCATTGCCCCTTGTCCATTCACCTTGTTCTTTACTTTGAGAATAAGCAGACCTCCTGTCTGATCCATATGGCTGATATTAACACCACCCTAAGCATCAAGTATACAGGTATTCATTTTTTTTTTTTCCCCCCAGTCTAAGTGACAATGTTGCAGTCTAACAAATTCTAGGGTTTTGGCACTACTGTTTGCTATCACTTGATTTCAACCATCTTCCATTTCAAATTTCCAAATTTTGGAAGTTTACAAGATCAAGTAATTTCCACAGTTAGAAAAATAGAAATCCTAAACTGCAGAACATCTGTTTCACATGGAAAGCATCCAATAAAGATATTACTGAGAAACAAACATTTAAAACAGTTAAATTCGAGCACATTTTAAATGAGTGTCCTGAAGTTACAGTTTTTTTCCAAGTAACTGATTTGTGATGAGGCAGAAAATATTTATTTAAACTGAATGTCCTATTTATTTCTGCTTTGATGCTTTTTCTCAAGTAAATCTGCATATTTATAATGCACTCATCAGTCTAACAACTTTATTGTGCAGTATTAAGTATTGAAAGCCTTTTCTTTTTTTTCCTTCAAAGAAATACAATACATTATCACAGTATCACAGTATCACCAAGGTTGGAAGAGACCTCAAAGATCATCAAGTCCAACCCATTACCACAGACCTCAAGACTAGACCATGGCACCAAGTGCCACATCCAAACCTGCCTTGAACACCTCCAGGGACGGTGACTCCACCACCTCTCTGGGCAGCCCATTCCAGTAGCCAATGACTCTCAGTGAAGAACTTTCTCCTCACCTCCAGCCTAAACTTCCCCTGAGATATATATTATACTGGGATAAAGATAATAGTCACACCAGTTAAGCACTTACACAGTTAATTAGTTACCTGAGTAAGGAGACTTGCAAAAAAAAGAAAAAAAACACAAACATATATAAACTACCATTAAAAATGCATGAATATTAGAAGCCAACTGTTTAAATTTTTTTTGCTTCACTTTTATTATAAAGACTACGATCAAGCAGATAACTTTAGCAACAGCAAGACTACAAGACAAGACAATGGGTTAGATAGAGTCCTTATACATTTTCATACTAGCTAGACATGAAGAATCTTCAGAGACACACCTGAGACAATCTATGAGTTACAAGACACTAATTTTGAGAGTTACGAAGGATAAATAAAGTTTTAAGAGATGGGATGGGGAAAAAAAAAAAAAATCAAAGCAAGTGCCAATCTTTAAAACTGGGACAACTCAGGAAACTGGAAGTTGCAGAACAGTTGGTCTAATTTGAGATTATGTAAAAATTATCCAAAGGAAGGGTATAAAGGCAGAGTCAGGGTTCTTTCCTTCTGGTCGTCGCAAGAAGAGAGGCAATGGGCACAGTTGAAACATGGTAGATTCCCTCTGAACGTCAGGAAACATTTTTTTCAGTCTGAGGGTAAGAGTGTTGACACAGTTGGTTACAGAGATGTGGTGGATTTTCCAGCCTTGGGGATGTTCAAAAGCCACCTAGGCATGAGCCTGGCTTCTGGTGACCCTGCTTGAGCAGGGAGTTTGGACCACTTGACCTCTAGAGGGCCTTGCCAACCTCAACCATTCTCTGATAATACAAAACACTGAAAGTTTAGAAGGTATTGAAATGGTATACACTGATCTAAATAGTTTTGTCAAGAACAAGCTGCCAAAACAGACTTATAACAGAATAAAAGGCGGGTGGTAGTGATGGTAGACTTTTCTAATGGGGATATTTAAACTCAAAACTTTGGAAAACAGCATCTGTAGAAACCGTTTTTTAAAGTGGGTATTGGAAAACAAAACCAGTTATCAATGGAATTATTATCAAACTAGGAAAGAAAGAGCAGAGAAGCTCTCCAAGATTTTGTTTCTAAGCCTGGTATTAATACTTTTATTAATAAACTGAGTATGTATTTTAAATCTGGAGATGACACTACCATAGGTAAGGCTATAAGCACTGTAGAACATAACTGGTATTTTGAAGAATCCTGAAAGCTGGAGAAGTCATCAGAAAAAAAACCAGAACTCAACCGTCTTCATTTAAAGAGACAGTGGGGAAAGACATAGCTCTAAAAAATTACTTTTGAAGTAATTAAAGAACATCTCTCTCCAGAATTGGACAGAAATACAGAATATACTCAAAGATGAAATGAAAAGTGCTACTAATAACTACAAACTACAATGCAAAGTAGTGCATAACATATGAAATACACACAGAATCACAGTATCACCAAAGTTAGAAGAGACCTCAAAGATCATCAAGTCCAACCTGTTACCACCACAGACCTCAAGACTAGACCATGGCACCAAGTGCCACATCCAAACGTGCCTTGAACACCTCCAGGGACGGTGACTCCACCACCTCCCTGGGCAGCCCATTCCAGTAGCCAATGACTCTCTCAGTCAAGAACTTTCTCCTCACCTCCAGCCTAAACTTCCCCTGGCACAGCTTGAGACTGTGTCCTCTTGTTCTGGTGCTGGTTGCCTGAGAGAAGAAGGTAACCTCCCCCTGGCTACAACCACCTTTCAGGTAGTTGTAGACAGCAAGAAGGTCCCCCCTGAGCCTCCTCTTCTCCAGGCTAAACAATCCCAGCTCCCTCAGCCTCCCTTCATAGGGCTTGTGCTCGAGGCCTCTCCCCAGCCTCGCTGCCCTTCTCTGGACACGCTCAAGCACCTCAATGTCCTTCTTAAATTGAGGGGCCCAGAACCGGACACAGTACTCAAGGTGTGGCCTAACCAGTGCAGAGTACAGGGGGAGAACGACCTCCCTGCTCCTGCTGGCCACACTATTCCTGATCCCATAAGCCCAAACATTCTCCAAACCTACTTCCAAGCAGACCAAAACTAAATCCTCAGTACTCATTTTCTTCTCCCACCTGAGGTTCATCATAAGCCTTGGTGCCCTTTCTTCCCTCTCATTGTTAGGTTAGCTTGAGCTGGCCAGGCACAAACTACCCCCACGTTTAGTCAGGCCAAACAGGTCTGTGACACTCCCCCACTGTTACCAGATAGGAGAGTGGATCTCCCTGGGAGAAGAGGGAAGTAAGAGCAAGAACTGCCTTTGCTGTTGGCATAAAGTACCACAAAAGAATTATGAGAGTGAAACACCTGTCAAAATTTCCTGTCTGCTCTGGACCTCCTGGAGATCTATACTCCATGGTCCCTAAAGACACAAGTCTCAACCTAGGACACTCAACAATTCCAAAGTATTAGAAGCAGGAAAGAATAAGCAACAGGAAAAAGGTAGAAGCCAGCTCACTACATGGCCTTGCATAAACATTAAACAGCAGTTCTGCAAAGAAGGACAAAAATTTTGCAGTGGGTCACATGCCGTATCTGAAGCAAACTACTGAAGCTAAAGGAATCACCGTCCTATCAGTATGAAAAGCAGAGCTCTGTGGAGGACAAAAGAGTGTCCTGGGGGTGCTGGTCAACAGCCGGATGAAGGCAAGCCAGCACCATGCTTGGGTGGCCAAGAAGGCCAACAGCATCCTAGCCTGCATCAGGATAAGTAGGGAAGTGAGCATGCCACTGTACTTGGCACTGGTGAGGTCACATCTCAAATACTGTGTTCAGTTTTGGGCCCCTCACTACGAGAAGGACACTGAATTGCTAGAGCTGTCCAGAAATGGGCAACAAAGCTGATGAAGGGTCTAAAGAACAAGTTTTAGAAAAAGCAGAAGAAGAAACTGGGATTACTTAGCGTGGAGAAGAGGAGGCTGAGGGGAGACCTTATCGCTCTCTGCAAACTTCCTGAAAGGAGACTGTAGCGAGTGTTGGTCTCTTCTCCCTCATATCAAATGACTGAACAAGAGGATATGGCCTGAAATCGTACCAGTGGTGTTTAGATTGGATATTGAGAAACATTTCTTTACTGAAAGGGTGGTCAGGTCTTAGAATAGGTTGCTTAGGGAGGTGGTAGAATCTCCACTCCTGAAGATTTTAAAAAACATGTAGACATGGCACTCTGGGATATGGTTTAATGGCTGTGGTGGTGTTATGTTGATGGTTGGACTTGATGATCTTAGAGGTCTTTTCCAAACAAAACAATTCTACGATTCTGTGACATCTGAATTACTCTGGTTTCTTCAGGGCTACTGCACTGATAGCTAAAACAACAACACACTTTTGTGTTTCCCATTGAGAAGGTTTTCATCTTCAGAGAGTGGAGAGAATAACAATGATCACAACTCTGGGAAATATGGTCATAAAGGATAATCAATATAAATGGGAAGTGATTAGACAAAATAGCAGCATTCAATAATTAACACACTGGCAAAAAGAAGGAAGAAAAAAGTCCTACTATTAGTTGTATCATAAAATAGGACAAAAAAAAAGATCTTAAGTTTCTAACAAGTAGATTGATTCAGACATGAAGTAATATGTTTTTAATTGCAAGGATAAGGAAACACTGCAATTCATGATGTGGAGAACTTGCTGAATTTCCCTAACTACCACTTCACATAGACAAGTTAGCTAGAAACCTGTAAAGTCAATTTAGATATAGCAGGTCCTCCCATGGGACCTCTTAGATCCTTTCTATGATTCTTTTGATTCACTCCTCCTAGTATGACTCATAAAAGGTACTCAAAAAAATTTTTCATTGTCAGCACTTCTGTCTAGATTTCACTGAAAGGTAAGTGAAAGGAAGATAAGTGCTCTAATGTAAAACTGACTGAAAGTCCAAGGACACTTTAGCAAGGTAAAAGTGCTCACTTAATGGATGAATTAAAACCATTACAATTTCCTGAGCGGGGTGAATATTGAGATATATATCTTTTATTTGTCTGCAAAAGTCAGACCGATTAGCTTTAAGAATTTCTCTCAGTAGGGCATTAGTAAAATTTATATTTCCCAGAAACTGTAGATTTCTCCTTTATAGACAACTCAGAATCTTGTTGGCTAATATTGTCTCATAATCATTAAGATCTATGTACATTCCTTCCAAATCAACTATTTTATGGAACTTAATACTAAGAGACAACATTTCTTGACAATTTCCTGGATTAGGTCTCTTTTTACTCCCACTGAATGTATCTAAACTGATTTTGTGATGCTACAGTTGCTTGAGGAGACATGGTTCTGTTTATATCTTCCATAACTCAAACTGCTTTAGAAACACATCTTTCATTCTTAAGCCCATATATAGGCATGAATAGATGAAAAAAAAAAAATTTCACCAAACCCAAAAGAACACACCCCCCCCAAAAAAACCCCCCACAACCTAAACAAAGACAATAAAATCAAACCAAACCAGAAACTTATACATGCTACCCAGTTCAAGGAAAGTTGTCATAAAAAAACCAAAGTAAAACCCAACCTGCTGAAAACATGCTATCCCTCACCATGGTCTGATGCAGTCTGCATTGTATCACAGTATCACCAGGGTTGGAACAGACCTCAAAGATCATCAAGTCCAACCCATCACCACAGACCTCAAGACCAGACCATGGCACCAAGTGCCACGTCCAAACGTGCCTTGAACACCTCCAGGGACGGTGACTCCACCACCTCTCCGGGTAGCCCATTCCAGTAGCCAACGACTCTCTCAGTGAAGAACTTTCTCCTCACCTCCAGCCTAAACTTCCCCTGGCACAGCTTGAGACTGTGTCCTCTTGTTCTGGTGCTGGTTGCCTGAGAGAAAAAGGTAACCTCCCCCTGGCTACAACCACCTTTCAGGTAGTTGTAGACTGCAAGAAGGTCCCCCCTGAGCCTCCTCTTCTCCAGGCTAAACAATCCCAGCTCCCTCAGCCTCTCCTCATAGGGCTTGTGCTCGAGGCCTCTCATCAGCCTCGTTGCCTTTCTCTGGACACGCTCAAGCACCTCAATGTCCTTCTTAAATTGAGGGGCCCAGAACTGGACACAGCCCTCAAGGTGTGGCCTAACCAGCGCAGAGTACAGGGGGAGAATGACCTCCCTGCTCCTGCTGGCCACACTATTCCTGATGCAAACATTTTGAAGAATGTATCACAGTTTAATATGCAGTTGATGCTTAAACAGTAATCAACAAGCAGTAGGTAGGCAAAGGGGGACATAGAGTGCTAACTGTGCATCAACAACTCTGTATTTATACACATTCACCTATTTTATGTTGGAAACAGTGCTTTGCACTCTATAAAATTACAGGTATTGTTTATGACAGTCAGTAGATCATTGGATTTAGAAAGTAGTTTGTAAAATTATTTTACTACTGAGTTGCACAAACTTAGCTGCACAAACATAGCTGCAAGCTTAGCTTGCATGAACAAATCAGCCTGAGCTGAAATGAAAGCCCTCACAAAGTATGCTAAACCTAGCAGTGCAGTAGATAGGATTTTTTTTTTTTTTAATTCTTTGACCCATTTAATGGTTTGTTCTGCAATGTGCTGTTCAAGAAACATAGAACTGTAAGATGCTTTAGGTGGGAAGGAACCTTCAAAGATCATTTAGTCCAGTTTCATCCCAGTCCCACTCCCCATCCTCCTGCAGTGCACAGAGGCATCTTTAACTAGATTAGGTTGCTTAGAATCCTGTCCAACCTGACTGTAAATGTTTCCAGGGATGGGAGTTCTAACATCTCTCTGTACATCCCTGTCCAGTGTTTCACTACCCTCATTGCAGTTCTGGAACCCTCAGCACAGGAAGGACATGGAAGTGTTGGAGTGGGTCCAGAGGAGGGCCACAAAGATGATCAGAGGGCTGGAGCAGCTCTCCTATGGGGACAGGTGGAGAGAGTTGGGGCTCTTCAGTCTGGAGAAGAGAAGGCTTTGAGGAGACCTGATAGTAGCCTTCCAGTATCTGAAGGGGGCCTATAGGAAGGCTGGGGAGGAACTATTGACAAGGTCCTGCAATGACAGGACAAGGGGCAATGGGTTTAAACTGGCAGAGGGGAGATTTAGACTGGATGTTAGGAGGAAGTTCTTTACAGTGAGGGTGGTGAGGCACTGGCACAGGTTGCCCAGGGAGGTTGTGGATGCTCCCTCCCTGGAGGTGTTCAAGGCCAGGTTGGAGGAGGTCTTGAGTGAGCTGTACTAGTTGGAGGTGTCCCTGCCTATGGCAGGGGGTTGGAACTAGATGATCCTTGAGGTCCCTTCCAACTTTACCATTCTATGATTCTAACTTCCAGCCAGCTGAGTTCTAGTCTGGGTGATTTTACAAAGTGTGGGAAGCAGGGAACTTTTTTTTTTTTTTCCCCAGGAGTATTTTAAAAAACCAAATACCAGGAATTCTAAACACAGCTGAACCCACAAATTAACTTAAGAACCAGATTTATCCGCAGGATAATATTCCTCTCATATTCCTCTAGGTGTTCTAAGATAAAATGTGACTTCTTTCTCACAAAACTCAAGCATATACAAAACAACGTTTTTCAAAGTCACAAATTACTGAATTAGGCAACACCTCTGACAATAAAACATAGGTCCTAAAATTCCTAATTTCTGTTCTGCCAGTATCTGGAACCCAAGGTGGTCTTCAAGAACATCATAAATCCACCTTGCAACTGCAATGTAGAAATACTGAAGACAAAATATCCTTGTCTTAACTTTCCAATTATTTTTTAACCTCTCCATGGTTTTGGCAGCATCAACCCTACCTTCCCATATGTCTGGTCCTCCCACAAAAAAGCCCCTGCACTTTCTCTGACACCACTTTCTTTGAACAGGAACTTCTCCCTAAGGCAACATGCACCAGGCAGCTTCCCACTCTGTATGATCCCTCAACGATTTTTTAGCTTAAATATTGCAATCTGGATGATGTAACACGATGCAAAACAAACAGATGGGCAAGAGATGTAAGGCATGGCCAGTCCTAAAGTGGAAAAAAATCACTGCCAGAAAAGTTGTTGGGCTTACAGCTGCTGACATTGCTCCTGGGATGTGTGCACGCTGAAGTTTTGCTGGCAGCTGCATTGCTGCCTGAGGTTTGCAGCATGTGGTTCTATTTAGTTGCCACAAGCTGGGCTTTGTGCGCTTACTCCACATTTACATGTGCCTGCATGCAAACCTGTGGAGATGAAAGGTAATTCCAAATGCCAAAACTCTGTTGTGTGCACTAGCTGTGCTCTCCCGTGATGAAAGAATGCTATGAACAAATGGGAGTTATTAAGAGGCATGTTTATTCTGCAACTGCGATGTACAGATCTGGAGGTACCATCCTAGATTTAACTTAGGTATTGGTAGCAGACTAGGTACAGGGAAATGGAGCTTGGAATGGCCAATGTTAACTTCTGTCCTACTGCAGCAAACTGCTTGATTGTGTGAGAGGGTTTATTTACGTCTCATTTGAACACCTCCAGTATTAACAAGAATTCTGTGATGGTACTGAATAATCAGTCCCAGTCCAATTTCTTAATTATTATATTCCATGCTATCTTTATGTAACAGAAGGTCATCAAATATATAAAAGTAGAGTACCACAAACACTGTATTAAAAACAATTCTAACAATAAAGAAATATTGAAAAAACCCAAAAATATAAAAGCATTACAAAGAAAAAACAGCACAAATGCAACAAGAAACAACCTGAGAACATGCCAAACAAGACCCTCAAGTACTTTGACTGTCCAGTCTCAACTCAACACTCTGTAAGACTGCAACTGGATAACAATGTTTCTACAGCAGTTATGGCCTAAAAGCCAGGAGCAAGGAATGCTGGATGATCTGAGCTATACATCTTAAGTGATCAACTGAAACAGCAGCAGAAGACCAGTAGAGCTCCAGCTTTCTGAACTGTTTCAAAGAAGCATCTTTTGAAGTAACCAACCTCACACACAAATTGCCTTCCTGCTCAAAGAGCAGCTCTCTCCCCTTATTTTCACATCTGATGAAACCAAATAATAGCTTTCTTGTAACTTGTAAACCTGATATTCTTATGGGCAAGAGAAGTACAGTGAAAATAGCAGAGTCTGAAATTAAGTCTCTAGAATTTTGCATCTGAGATATTTACAGGTATAAAAGTAATAGATATCCAGAAGTATTGTTTTAGATGGGTTGAAAGCCATTATGGGGACCAGAGGATTTTTCAGAAGAGCATGAATATTGAACTCATCCCATATTTCTAGCAGAGTAGGATTTCCAGGATCTAAAATACCTGGATCAATATCTGGGGCATCTTGAAACAGACATATGTAAATTTTTTTTTTTTTTAATTATTTCATAGAATCACAGAATTAAACAGGTTGGAAATGACTTTTGAGATCACTGAGTCCAATCTATCACCTAACACATTCTAACTAACTAAACCATGGCACTAAGTGCCTTATCCAGCCTTCTTTTACACACCTCCAGGGATGGTGACTGCACCACCTCCCTTGGCAGCCTATTCTAATGCAAATCACTCTTTCCATGAAGAACTTCTTCCTAACATCCAGCCTAAACCTGCCCTGGTGCAGTTTGAGACTGTGTCCTCTTGTTCTGTCACTGGGTGCCTGGGAGAAGAGACCAACCCCCACCTGGCTACAATCTCCTTTCAGGTAGTAGTAGAGAGCAATAAGGTCTCCCCCGAGCCTCCTGTTCTCTTTCTACCATTCCTCCACTGAAACAAGCATTTTTATGGGGTAAGCATTTTAAAAAACAAAAACAGATAAATTGAGGTATTCTGCATTTATTCACAACATCTCTAATTCTTCATTCTAACAATCTCGCAAATCACATACTGATTCCTAACAAGGTAGCACAGCTGAATAACATCATTGTTACCTGCAAAACTAATCTACTTCAGTTATTATTCAGGTGTTGTAAGACATGAAAGGAATGGAGTGATGAGGCTGGAGGATATAATGATCTATATATATTTTACCGACGCAAAAGATTTTTACTGGCTATCGATGCAAGGACAAGGGGAAAAAAATACACACAAATGCTCCCAAAACTAATCAGAGACTTCAAGGCAGAAGACATCATCAGCCACAGATCCTACTCACAGGCACCTCATCAATGATTTAACATGGCAGAGGGGACTGCAGCTTCATTATCTGGTGATATTTTATTTATTCATATTTAATTACTGCATATCATAACAATTTGAAACTGGACTGCATTGCAGAAGATGAAGGAAGGAACGACGCTGTTTTACTGGCTGTACTAACACATCTGCTTCACAGACCTACAGGGGTTCACTCAGCCACAATATATATAATAAAAATGAAAAAAAGAAGTTATATTCTACAAACGAGTTACAAATTCTCCACATTAAAACTGGACAAAATAAACAATGATGTCTTCAAAATTCATGTAGTGGACATGAAGAATTCTATTTATCTTCATTATATGTTGAGTGTGTTTGGGCCAAAATCCCCAATTTAGGTGAACCATGAGGAGTTAAAAAAAACAAACAAAACAACGGTAGAAGGAAAAAAAAGGTAACATGACAAATTAGCAGAACCAAACCTCTCCCCCAGTGGGAGGGAGAGGTGAAGGCCAAAGGGTAGATTAATCTTGCTATATCATATGGTCTTGATCTTAAAAATTTCTGTGTGTTTAGCAGAAATCACATGCACAATGGGGAGACTTTGAAAAGATCAGGAGCCAGAGCAGATTAAGATGAAATGGGGACAGATCCAAAAAGCCGTCAAACTCCCACCCTTTCCTGCAGACTCCCATGTGGGAAGGAGATTGTTTTGTGGCTCCAAAGCGCTTGTCTGTGCTGAGCTCGTTGATGAGTGCACTCGCTCCCCTTGTCTCTAAAAGAGACGAGTTTTGACTTCTCTTTTCACAGCAGTACGAGCTGCAGCTGTGAACACAGGTCTTAATAACCCTTTTTACTTTTTGGCTCCAAATTAACATACAGAGCCTATCTGATCCAAACACACACACACACACAAACGATCCATCCACGTTCTTAAAAAGTAAAAGAAATTACAAATTTCATGAGGTCTGTTTTTAAATCAGTTTGTTTGGTTTTTTTTTTTTTTTTTAAAGGGTTCAAGTAGATGATCCAAGTTACCACAGCTCACAGTTATTAAGCATCAGGTAAGTCATAGCAATTATCTGCATGGTAAAAGTGAGTTAATACAACATGGCTTAGCTGAGCCTACAATAGAAGATTAAATTATGTGCACACAGACAATTGCTACAGCTGAGTTGAGGTGCAATTACTTTTCAAACAACTGAAAAAAACCTTTTTTATGTCTACCAGGCACACAAATAATGTAGAACTTCCCCCTCCCCCCCCCCCCCTCTTNNNNGTGCACCTTCCCCCCCCCCCCCCCCTTTTTTTTTTTTAATTTAAAAGGGTTTAAGGTAATTTATGTATTTAATGAGTGACACAATGACCAAAAAAAAGGATAAATGCTCCTGTAGCTGTTGATCTGAAAACTGTTTGACTAATCTGCTTTCAGAACAGCTAGGTACAGGAGCATATGTCCATTCCAATAAATCTAACAGCAGTGTTTTCACTCTATTTTAAGATAAAAGATAATTTGTTCCATGATTTACGATCTCACTGACTTTCCATATTGAATTAAGCAGCTGAAACAATCTCTGCCACTCTGTGAATTGTTATTAATATGGTAGAGCACACACGTGCACTGACTGATACGTTTTACTTGAATCCGTTGTGGGTAAGGATAACATCATAATGTTATGAGAAATGGTTATACATCTACTAACAATCAACCATTACAAACATCTGCTCAGGACTTCTGTGCAAAGTAGGCCAAAGGCAAACACCAAGGTAATTCCCAGTTTTACACTGGTACAACTATTTCACTCTGTAACTTGAGAGAAACCTTGTGTAAACCAGACACTATACTCCCCGTTCTTCATTATGAAGAACAGTTCGACAGATGCTTTTATACCAGTTGCTTTGTCTTCTTCAGAGCCTCTAAGTATCTACCAATCAAATTACTACTCACTGAACTAGGCAGAACTCTTTCTTCCCTCCAATTTTTTCCTGCAATCGTAACTCATTGCCGTTTTTCCTCTAATATTTAGATGTGTTTGAACAAAATGCATTGGTTTATACTTACTGCAATGCACGTGTTTACGGAACACAGCAGGCACATACTCCATTTTCAAAAGACAGAACAAGAGAAGAGCCATTTATGAAAAGTTTTGCTGCTTCTGACTCTCACTTCCTCTTCACTCCCCACATTCTCCTAGAGTCCAACTGGAACATCTGGGTGCACTGGATTAAATAATGGACTCTTTGTTCGAAGAAAATTCACAGGAAATATTAAACTTCTCTAAAGACAGGAAAGGTTACTGCATCAGAGCCAGAACAGGAGAAAGTCAAGGATTCAAATGGAGAACTGTGATTATTGAAGACAAGCTTAAATGAACGTGTGAAGTTCTACCACTGATATGAGTCTTGGTGAGGTACGTGTCCAGTTCTGGGCCCCTCAATTTAAGAAGGGCATTGAGGTGCTTGAGCGTGTCCAGAGAAGGGCAACGAGGCTGGTGAGAGGCCTCGAGCACAAGCCCTATGAAGAGAGGCTGAGGGAGCTGGGATTGTTTAGCCTGGAGAAGAAGAGGCTCAGGGGAGACCTTATTGCGGTCTACAACTACTTGAAGGGTGGTTGTAGCCAGGGGGAGGTTACCTTCTTCTCTCAGGCAACCAGCACCAGAACAAGAGGACACAGTCTCAAGCTGTGCCAGGGGAAGTTTAGGCTGGAGGTGAGGAGAAAGTGCTTCACTGAGAGAGTCGTTTGCTACTGGAATGGGCTGCCCAGGCAGGTGGTGGAGTCGCCGTCCCTGGAGGTGTTCAAGGCGGGTTTGGATGTGGCACTTGGTGCCATGGTCTGGTCTTGAGGTCTGTGGTGATGGGTTGGACTTGATGATCCTTGAGGTCTCTTCCAATCCTGATGATACTGTGATACTGTGATGTGGCAGCTAACTATCACAGCAATGTGGAATTCCTCTGCATCTCTTTCTCTGGAGACTTTCAAGGCCCATCTGAATGTGCTCCTTTGTGACCTGAGCTAGATTATGGTCCTGCTCTGGCAGGAGGGTTTGACTTGATGATGTCTTTGGGTCCCTTCCAACCCCTGACATCCTGTGATCCTGTGATCTCCTATGCTCAAGGGAAAATAGAAATCACCTAAACAGGTGAAATTTCCTTTCCATGGAAGAATTTCTTCAAGGCAGTGTAGATGGACCAGTTCAATGAAGACTCTAAAGAATTTGGTCTGATCTATTATCTTTGTCTATCTCTGCACAGCTTTCCACACGTTGAAGTGGCTCGAGTCAGCGATTTCTACATATTTACTTTGCTAAATTACGCCATGGAGAGAACAAAGGAGCTAATAAAATCTAGAGAAGATAAATAAGAGATGTGCATTGTTTTATCAGTTTAGCTTGGTGAGGAAGCTTTTTTGATCAATAGAACTGTATAACTATACTTGGTTTAACACAACATTGCTTTGTACTACTATGGCAAATGAGCAATTGATTTCATTTTAATTTGAAGGTTAGTTTAAATAATATGGAAAGTTCTACAGCATTAATTTTAGATGTTAACACTGGTTTGTGGGTTTTGTTTTTTTTTGTTTGGTTGGTTGGTTTTGTTGGTTGGGGTTTTTTTTTTGTTGTTGTTGAGTTTTGTTTTTTTTGTTTTTTTTTTTTTTTTTTTTTTTTTTTTTTTTTTTAAATCTGAATAGCTCCAGTCCCCAAAGTTAACAGCAGATCTTCTATATCTGGACACAATTGTATCCAACAAAAGATTTCTACATACGTAGGTATCTAAATATTTTATGGCTCCCCTAGCAATTTGTAATGGAAAATGCATCTCTATGGAAGAAACAGAATTTGAACATAGCAGTGTGCTGCTGATCTCCACAAGATTAATTTTACATCTCAGGCACAAGCTATTTTTTCTTTATGTACGTAGGGGGTGGGAAAATGTGTGGTGATTTTACTGTATTGATACTATAGAAGCAGAGAACACCTACATAAAGCACAAGCCTTATGCTTCACTTATCTGGATTTATTCTACAATCTACTAAGCAACAAAGATGACAAGCAACAGTCTTGCCTGCTTTCCTCTTTTTCATCTTACATGCAAAGAACTCTAACCAACTGGTCTAAGCAATTGTCAGATACAGGACCTAGATCCACATGAGATTCACCTCAAAAACTATCAGCCACATGACCTAAAGAGGAGCCATGTTGCACACAATAATAACAACTCCTGCACTCATCTAAGTGAAGCTTGAGCACCCCTAAACTGAATAATTTTCCTGCAAAAAGAAAACCTTAGTAATTTTGCACCTTCATTAAAATAAATCTGTATGAAAACCAGAGCTATGTATTTCATCCTCAAATTATGGGAAGTAAATGGAGAGAAGCTGCATCAAAGGATCCTTTCAGTATATTGATTAGTAAAACAAATGTATTCTCAAAGCACACCATAAAAATAAACCAAGAATCAATGCCACCCCACTAATTTTTTTTTTCAACTATATTTATAAAACTGTTCCACTCATTTCTTTGGTATCTCTCTAACTTTCTGTCTGTGCTTCACATTGAGTACCTGAATGTGACAGAATTGGTTTAACAGAGAGATAGCCTTCTTTTTAACACCATATATAGAATCATAGAATGGTAAGGTTGGAAGGGACCTCAAGGATCATATAGTTCCAACTGCCTGCCATAGGCAGGGACACCTCCCACTAATACAGGTTACTCAAGGCCTCCTCCAACCTGGTCTTGAACATCTCCAGGGAGGGAGCAGACACAACCTCCCTGGGCAACCTGTTCCAGTGCCTCACCACCCTCACTGTAAAGAGCTTCCTCCTAACATCCAGTCTAAATCTCCCCTCTGCCAGTTTAAACCCATTGCCCCTTGTATGGTTTTGTGGTTTACATAATTAAATGACCTTGATATAATTTCAACTTTCTATATATGCTATAGAGGTCTAATGACTTACTTCACAATAAAGTGTTGAAAAATCTGATTTCTGTTTTCTCTCCAAATATTTTTAGATATTTTTCTTTAAACAGCAGATGTTTAACATGCACACTTCGGTGCACATTCTCATGTTATACACCTTCCTTATAATTGAGTTACCTTCAAGAAACGAAGACAATATATAATAGCTGATGATGTTCCTTTTGGATTGTATTTGGCTGTACACAAACCTAACTTTTTTTTTCTTTTTCCTCTATCTTTTCTTAAATAAATCCTTCTACATATTTAAGAGTTGCTTTTAATTATGTGGTTATTTTTCTTTTTGACTCTGAAAAGGACAGGAAAAGTAAACTTTGAAAGCAAATCTTATTTAAAGGCTATGAATGAATGCCTAAACATCCATCTTTGTCAAATATTCCAAACTTGATTGCAAGTGTCTGCTTTTTTGGCAGAGGATTTGCTTCTACCACAAGCAGTACCACCAGGACAAACAGGAAATCACGGTCGTCACACTAAACATCTAAACCCACCAAAATCAAAGCACAAAAGATAACAAATATAATCAATCTCATTTAAGAGTTAGAAGAAGAAAAAAATAAAACACTGAAAGATTTTGATGTAATAGTTTCTCCCATTAACATAAACATTTATTTCCATAATTCCATTTTCACATTCCTAACAAACTAAGTTTTGTCAGTATAGTGAGGCACAGGATACCTTTGTTTCAAAGGTCAGTAATATTTTAAGATTTATAGAATACCAGGTTGGGAGGGACCTTGAGGATCATCTAGTCCAACCTTTCAAGGTAAGAACACAGTTTAAATGAGATGGCCCAGCAAGCTGTCAAGCTGGGCCTTGAAACTATCTTATGTAGGGGAAGATGAAGTGGATTTAAAATGGGATTGTTGATAAATTTTCAGGACAGAGAAGCTTTGACTCAGTAACATTTTGAAAGAATTTTAACTGCATTGCTCATCCAGAAATAAAAATATTGTCTACCATCATCTTATCACATCATGAAGCTTACTCTAACACCTGTCTTCTGGCTTCCAAAGGAGTAGGTGGAGGTTTTGTTTGTTCTTATGATGATACACTGAAGCAGTGAGAGAGCAGAAAGACAAAGAGGGAGAGGAAAATAAGGAGTTAACAGTGAAGATGTTACTGCAGAAAGTGTGATCAACAGTGTGGAATATGAACAAGGTCAAAGAAAAGGATGCAGCAGAAGCTTTGTGACACAGCCAGGAATGGACAGTTGGGAATTCCTGAGAAATCACATCTGATGGGCTGGAAATAACACAAACAACACTGGGGTTGCAGCTGGAGAATGAGGAAATGATCACATAGAATCTGAAAAGATTACAAGGGGAAGAATCATAGAATTATTTCAGTTGGAAAAGACCTTTCAGCTATAAGAACAGTGACGTCCTGGCAAAGGAGTTGCAGTGTACGAGAGTACACCTCTGAATACAAGTTAAGACTGCTGCATGTTCCAAGTTTCCTGCTGGTGTTCTTGTTATTACAGCATTTTTTGACAGCATTTGGTGTTATTCTCAATTTGCTGAGTTGCCACAGGTATTTGCTGAAGTCCATGATTAGCAGCCACGTTGTGTTAAAAACCAGTTTCATTACGGAGCTAATTTTCACTGTTTCAAATGCATGCCATGTAGCAATATATACATCAGTGTTAGGAGAAGGAGTACTAAAAACAGAAGTTCAGCAGAGGGACGGATAATATTTTTTTCACTCCAAAGCTGTTGACTGGCTTATAACCAAACCCCAAGACTGTTTTCTATTACAAGCTTCAGATCTAATACCACGATCTGCATGGTTCTAACTTACCTTTTCATTTCTTTGTCTTTGGAAGACTTTTAGGTCTTTCCAATGTAACTTGCTTCTAAAATGATCTTTTCTTGAACAGTTCAAACATTAAGCTAATTAAAATTGCTCTTTTCCTGAACAAGGTCATAAAACATAATATATTTTAATAATACAGATTTTTTTTTTTTAAATTTTTACCCAAACCAGCCCATACTCCTAGATCTTAAGAACACATTGAAAATTTTGGAAGATTTTTATAAAATTATTTGACATAAAATGTGCTGCAAATTTTACTGATATTTTTAACTTTTGCTTTGATGACTTATATGTTCAGAAATGTCTGAACACCTACATTTGGTGAGAATTTAGACCTTCTGGCTAATAAATTCCATGAGAAGTCCTAGATAGCACAGATGCATCATTGTCCAGACAATGTACCTAACAGACCTCTTGATGTGAAACACACAATGGTTTTATTGCTTCTGCAATTAACAGTACTGTTTAAGATAAATTTTAAAAATACAATAGCAATTAAAAACCAAATTGTATTTCTGCTGAAGTGCATGTCAAGAAATGCACAAAGAAACACTAAATTATTCTATCCTGCAACTCATTTAGCACATTGACATATTTAAAAGGTAAGATATTTGGTGCCAAGAATTTCTGTTTCTTCACAACTCACGTGTATAATGTTGCCTACACCACATCATGAGCCTCCTTTCTGCTGCAAAACACATTATTGAGATTACATTAAGTGGAACATTACAGTTCACTTCAGCTGAGCATTCAATGTTATAGTTGAAGCTACTTGATGCCTCCTATTATAAATTGTTGTTTACCAGCTGCTTAGAAAACTTTATGGAGATTTTAACTGCGGATTGAAATATTCCATGATTACTGTCTGTCCTCAGGTTGATTTACTCCACTTACAAGCCCTCAGTTGATCCCAAAAATTAGACATGATTTAGGGTAAGTTTATTATTTGTCAAGGCAAAGAAAGTAGAGTAAGCAGAACTGAAATAAACCCAAACTCACCTGATTTCATAAAACATCTAATTGATGTGGTTTAGTTTTTCTCAGATTTACACAGCTACACAGAAAAGCAAAGGCTTGGAAAAAAACACAAACCTCTAGAACTCTTAGCACATAATTAAAAGAGTTGTTTAGATGTTTTCATACCTTAAGAGAGATTTTTCTGAAGATATTCCCTGCATAATGAAGGATCCATCTTCTCTACAGCTTCTGCTCACTGACTGCACAGTTAGGTGTGTCACGTTGTACAATTATATCTTAGCATCTCCCACTTGGAGCTATCAGGGGAGAAGCAGGATGTTCTTTCCAGTTTCCTTTTCTGATATCCTCAGGTTACTGCTACTCTAGGTGTGGAAAGTGGAGCTAGAGACTCAATTTCACAGTTCCTGTGCTATCTGGTAAGGGATGGCAGAGGAAGAAGGAAAAAGCCACACTGAGGCACGGAGTGAGCAAAAAAATGATGAACTAAAAGATAGTTTGCTAGGCAATCATAACTTGTGATTCCTTAACATTTCTGAGCCTGATTTGCCTAACAGTTGTACAGCATTATTACATAGTGCTTTGAACTTGGGAAGGGTTTTCCTTTTTCAAATTTTTTTAAGTACTTTTTTTTTTATTTTAAGATTTGATTTTATTGAAGCACATATTTAGGCATCTACATTTGCTTAAAGAAAATAGAACTTTTAAAATAGTAAAATTTTAACCAAATAACAAACAGTAAAAAAATAAATGAGCTGAGGCTAATTGTATGTGATTCAACAAGGCCAAGTGCCAGATTCTGTACTTCCATCATAACAACCCATGCAATGCTACAGGCCTGTGGAAGAGTGGCTGGAAAGCTGCCCAGCAGAACAGGATCTGCGGGTGCTGCTTGACAGCCGGTTGAACGTGAGCCAGGAATGTGCTCAGGCAGCCAAGGAGACCAACAGCATCCTGGCTGTATCAGGAGTACTGTGACAAGCCAGACTAGGGATATGTTTGTCCCCCTGCTCTTAGCACTAGTAAGGCCACACCTTGACTACTGTGTTTGGTTTTGGGGTACACACTACAAGAAAGGCACTGAAGTTCTGGAGGAGGTCCTGAGAAAGGCAACAAAGCTTGTGAAGGGTCTGTGGAACAAGTCTTAACGAGGAGCGACTGAGGGAACTGGAACTGTTTAGCCTGAAGAAGAGGTCTCTAGCAAGCAACTGAAAGGAGGTCGGAGTGAGGGCTCTTCTGCCTAGCGACAAATATAAGGCCAAGAGGAAATGGCCTCAATGGACTGGGGAGATTTAGATTTGGTATTAGAAGAAGCTTCCGCAAGGATTATCAAACACCAGAAAAGGCTCCCCAGTAAGGTGGTTTGATCTCAGTCCCTGGAGGTGTTTTAAATACAGAGATGTGGTGCTAAAGGACATAGTTCAGCATCAGACTTGGCAGAGTTAGATAATGGTTGGACTCCATGATCTTAAAGGTCATTTCCCATTGAAACGATTCTATCAAATTACTTCTGATATTCAAAAAAAAACCAAACCAACCAACCAAAAACAAAACAATGAGCAAAACCAAACTCTAAATAAAAACCTTCTGAGAAGAGGAAGCAAAAATTAATGAAGGAATAAAATATCTAAGCAACAAAATCTAAGCAACAAAGTCTGTATACTGCCTGTTAAAGTTTTGTTCCTATTTGTGTATGCACACACATACGTCTATCCAGAAAGTATTTTTAGTTCTTTCCTCAAAGTGTATCAGCTGGTATTATAGTCCAATTTTAGCTACTTCCACACATCATTGCTATTTCTGGCTTTCTCTATCACAGACCACACATTACCATTTAGCTGGTTTCAACAAGGGGGTAGAGGAAAACAAGTCCGCTAATTGATTCATTTGGAGATACTTTGAAGGAGATAAGCTAAAGAGTATTAGTACGAACTTTTTTGAGCATCAGTCTCTAATGGCTTCTCACTAACCTTTGTACACAATATGAGTCAGTCTCTGTTCTGTGGGGAGCTAGTAAAGATGGGATGCCTTTTTTGTGCATTCTAAGAAGGCACAGTTTGAACACTGTGCATAAAACACACCTGTAATTGTTGTACTCAATCGTTTTGCATTTCACAGCTCAAGTATCTAAACCCACAGATAATAAATGTAAATGACAGAAAAATATAAAACTATTTTCAGATGTATAAACCAACACTGATTATGACAAAATCCTATTAAAACCAGACATAACTGGCCCCAGATAATTATGTTTTTATTTTGCCACTGCTTATCTCTGAATTTACAGTTTCTAGCTAACCTACACACCGTTTTATACTCATACAGTTCAGATACTTAAATCTGAGATTTTAATTAGCATTCTGCAGCTTTGAAATACCCAGAGGACACACATTACTGTTTCATTTAGTTTCTTTTTTCCTTCCTTGTTACTGGGCTTCTGGATCATAGGCAGCTTTAAAGAAAATTAGGCCAATTTCAACTACAGCGGCAATGGTGGCAGTCACACATTCTGCCTAGTCAGGCACTTCCAATGCACACAAGATGTGGCATTCAGACCCTCTCTGAGTGGGAGGTCTGACAGCAATGTTACTTCTAATGATAAAGTGTATGCCACAGTAGAAAGAATGCACTCAAACTTTAAAAAGAAAAAAAGTGTTTCAGGATGAGGGTCTTTCTTCCTCTCATTTCTTCCATTCTCAGTGCATGCGCGGTTGTCAGAGCTCATCATGGTACACCCAAGAATAATGTTAAGCATATCCAGGTGTTTACAAGTCTGTTGAAGTTGTTCCCATATAAAGACAAAAATACACACTCACAAAAATATATGATCTTTATCCTGAAGAACTTATTAGTCAGGGAAGTAAGCATTAAGATGGCTAGACAGAATCATACAAAAATATATTCGTATGCCCCATGTATATTGCTTAAATCAACCTCTCCCCTGACTTGATGTAAAGTACTAGCACAACCTATGAACAGAACACTCTTGAACAGAGTCATCTTCCAGGATGTGATTTTAGAAAATAATTAATCAAGACTTAGTGAATCTGCTGTCCTTCTGGGAATAGTTATCTAAATTGGAGTCTGGAAACAGGCTAGTACTTTGTTATGTGAATTTGCAATGGCATCAGTAATCTGTGAAAGTTCATAAACCCAATGAACTTAATATACTATAATTTTCATTGTGTCTCATATGCCAAATACTGTTCTGTGCTTCTCACTGAAGTGTAATGGAAAGGAGCCACAGGTTTAAAGGGTTCATTGGAAAAGACAAATTCAGAGGGATTTGGACAATCTTGAAGAAATGAGCCCAGGTTCAACAAGGACAAGTGCAAGTTCCTGTACGTGGGTCAGGGCAAGCCCCAATATCAATACAAGTTGGGGACTGAAGGAATTGAGAGCAATCCTGTGAAGGACTTAGGGGTACTGGTGGGTGAAAAGCAGGACATGAACCAGCAATATGTGCTCACAGCCTAGAAAAGCAGCTATATCATGGGTTTGGAGGAAACCTTACTGCAGCCTCTCAATAATTAAAGGGGCCTTCTAGGAAAGACAGGAAGAGATTTTTTAGTAGAGCCTGTTGGGTTAATGTTTTTGAACTAAAAGAGTGTAGATTCAGACTAGACATAAGGAAGAAATTTTCTTATGATGAGGGTGGTGAAACATTGAAACAGGTTGCCCACAGTGCTGGTAGATGTCCCCTCTGTGCAACATTTAAAGTCTGGCTGGACAGGACTCCAAGCAACCTGATCTCTGGTTGTCCCTGCTCACTGCAGGAGGTATGGCCTAATTGATATTTAAAGGTCTCCTCCAGTTCAAAATACTCTACAATTCCAGCTCCATGTCAGCTTTCTCGCAGACATGCAAGGTTCAGGAAGTCTATTTCATATATGTGGGGAAGGAGAGGGGAAGACAGTTCTGGAAAACATGTGAGAAAACAGGCCACCAAAGCTAGGAATACTTGTGGAAGAGCATCACAGTATCACCAAAGTTAGAAGAGACCTCAAAGATCATCAAGTCCAACCCATTACCACAGACCTCAAGACTAGACCATGGCACCAAGTGCCACGTCCAAACGTGCCTTGAACACCTCCAGAGACGGTGACTCCACTACCTCCCTGGGCAGCCCATTCCAGTAGCCAATGACTCTCTCAGTGAAGAACTTTCTCCTTACCTCCAGCCTAAACTTCCCCTGGCGCAGCTTGAGACTGTGTCCTCTTGTTCTGGTGCTGGTTGCCTGAGAGAAGAAAGTAACCTCCTCCTGGCCACAACCACCCTTCAGGTAGTTGTAGACAGCAAGAAGGTCTCCCCTGAGCCTCCTCTTCTGCAGGCTAAACAATCCCAGCTCCCTCAGCCTCTCTTCATAGGGCTTGTGCTCGAGGCCTCTCACCAGCCTTGTTGCCCTTCTCTGGACACGTTCAAATACCTCAATGTCCTTCTTAAATTGAGGGGCCCAGAACTGTACACAGTACTCAAGGTGTAGCCTAACCAGTGAAGAGTCCAGGGGGAGAATGACCTCCCTGCTCCTGCTGGTCACACTATTCCTGATGCAGAATGTAGCACTACAAGTTGTTCAGTATGTAGCACTACAAGCTGTTCAGAAGAAAGGCGGGCACTTCAGGGACTTCTAGGTCATTTAAAAGAGAATTATGTTCTCATCTCATTCAGAAAGTATCCCTTCTGTGATTATAAAGTAAGCATGTTTGGAAGTTTTCCCTGTTATCCATCGAGAAGAGAAACTGTTCATCTAAAAACTCTGTCACACCTAACATACTCATCATGGACATTCTTCAAATTATGTCCACAAGTAGCTTCTTTTCCAAACCTGCTATAAAGCAGAAAACACATTTCAGAAGCTTGGTCTCTTAGGAAAGCAGGAATGTTAACATCTTTCCAGTTGAACTACTCTATTCTATTCTACTCTTTCTTGAACAACTTGATGCACTATTGCAAAGTGAGATACTTTGTTCAAACATATAAAGATATAGGGACAGTTTATGTGGGAAAAAACCAAAACAACCCACAACCCAACAAACCCCAGATATAACTATTGCAATTTACTATATATCACCAAAACTGGTTTGTTGCCATCCATCTCAGAGTTTGGAGAAGGTCCATCATCTCTACATGTTCCAATGATTAAGAAAAAAACCCCACAGGTATGTCAATACACTGAGATGACAAACAACAAGAACCATACAAATTCCCTTCAGTATACAGAAATGACTATTTGAAATGTGAGTTAGGTGAACATGAACATTTTTTGAAACCTTCCAGATGAGTGTTTCATTGGGAAAAACAACTCCACTGTCCCCCACTAAACAGGCAATTCATAGAATCATAGAATGGTACGTTTGGAAGGGACCTTAAGGATCATCTAGTTCCAACCCCCTGACATAGGCAGGGACACCTCCCACTAGTACAGCTCACTCAAGGCCTCATCCAACCTGGCCTTGAACACCTACAGGGAGGGAGTAGCCACAACCTCCCTGGGCAACCTGTGCCAGTGCCTCACCACCCTCACTGCAAAGAACTTCCTCCTAACATCCAGTCTAAATCTGCCCTCTGCCAGTTTAAACCCATTGCCCCTTGTCCTGTCATTGCAAGACCTTGTAAATAGTCCCTCCCCAGTCTTCCTGTAGGCCCCCTTCAGATACTGGAAGGCTACTCTATGGTCTCCTAGAAGCCTTCTCTTCTCCAGGCTGAAGAGCCCCAACCCTCTCAGTCTATCCTCATAGGAGAGCTGCTCCAGCCCTCTGATTATCTTCATGGCCCTCCTCTGGACCTGCTCCATGTCCTTCCTCTGCTGAGGGCTCCCTTCCCAAAGTGCAAAAACTCCCAAAGGTTAATAAAACACCTGTAATTTAATAGAGACTATGTACTTCACAACAGGAAATCTCACAGATTCACAGAATGATAGGGGTTGGAAGGGACCCCTGGAAATCCAGTCCAACACCCCTGCTGGAGTGGGTTGACCTAGAATAGGTTGCGCAGGAGGGCATCCAGGTGCGTTTTGAATGACTCCAGAGGTAGAGACTCCATCACCTCTCTGGGTAGCCTATACCAGTGCTGAATCACCCTCAAAGTAAGAAGTTTAACATGTTTAGATGGAACTTGCTATGCTAAATTTTGTGCCTGTTACCTCGTCTTGTCACTTGAACAACTATTGATGGAGCTTTCACCTCAGAAACAGAGGTGCTTACAAGCTGGTAAATATAGCCTGAAGCAGTATTCACTTCAGACAAGAAATATGGTTTTTCATTTCTTGATAACAACCATTGAACACCCTTGTTCAGGTTTCCCATTTCAGTAAGATTTATCCATTTCTAGCATAATTCAGAATTCATTCTTAATGAATGGTGTGAAAGACACAGTGTCAAGCACAACAATCTGCAAATCCTCTCTTTGGTCTTTGATATCTTGCAGTTTCGTGTATTAGCTCTTGAGAGAATTTACCTGACACAGTCTCAGGTTAGAAGCATTTGTCCTCTTTAAAAAGAAGAGAAACAAAGATTATTTGTGAATATCCCACTTGAGCTCACAAAGATTCCTATTTCGAGTGGTTCCCATACACTTCAATTACTTCCAAACAACTCAAAGGACTACAATCAATTCCTCCTGTACCTCCATCAATAAATACCTGTCATCTCTATGGAGTTGCAAACTCGTAATAAGCACCTTGATCATATTCAGAGTCAGAAAGAATGACGTCATAAAACTAAGAAGAAATACTCAAGATACCAAAGGTAGAAGCTGTTAAAATCCGTTGTAACACCAACTGTATTAGAGGTCAATACAACAAAAAAAAATCTAAGAAATGCAAAAATCTCAAAACAAATTAATTAGATTAACACAACACACACATATGCAGTATCAGGGAATCTCTTTTAGCTAGAAAGCTGTAATAATCACTTCTGCAAGAGGAAAACACAGTGACCTCACCTAGAAACAAGCTCTGGTGCTGAGAAGGTTATGCTTAACAGAGGAAATAAGAAAAGATTTGGCAGAAAAAAAGTGTATTCTCCACAAATCCTTGGAGCACTTGAGTCCTGGAATCCAGAGACAAGATACTAGATGAGACTTTCAGCACCTGCTCATGGATAACAATGGTTCCTCTGTAGAAACCATGCTGTTACACCACCTTTTTCAATGGTTTCATGAAACTCTTGATTCTGATGTTAACTGACAAAGACTTTGCTCCTTGCAAAGCTACTTCACTCTTCACACCAGGTACCAAGCACAAGTGCAACACAGCAAAACTTTGTATATCTTTTAGTAAGGCCATATGCTAGCAGTGCCCAAAGGTTGTGAAATGTAAACGCAAACTACATCTTTCAACTGCATTTTTCAGCATGAACTGGACTCTAGGAACTCTAGGTATAAATGGGGAGATGACAAGTAATGTATCTATTTAAATACTGTAAGATAGGAAACAAAAGCATGTTATTTGTATTAGGTTTGGATTCTGGCCATTAGGTCTGGACTTGGCATTGGAACAGCTTGCCCAGGGAGGTTGTGGCTGCTCCCTCCCTGAAGGTGTTCAAGGTCAAGTTGGATGAGGCCTTGAGTGAGCTGTACTAGTGGGAGGTGTCCCTGCCTATGTCAGGGGGTTGGAACTAGATGATCCTTAAGGTCCCTTCCAACCTTACCATTCTGTGAGTCTATGATTCTTTTATGGTTTTGGTTTTTTGTTTTTTAATGCTTGGGCACAAGTTTCTTCAAATTACCTGTGACAAATTTTTGGACACTCTGTACAATGCTACTTCAAAAGGAAATCCTTGTTTGTGATGTTAACGTCTCAGTTATTTAACTGCTGTAGTGACATTTTTGTTTGACAAGATGCAATTATTTCATGTGAAACATGGTCACTCTTCAGTAGTTTACAAATGACAGTTCTCTACTGATTTCCTTTTTTTCTTTTGGCAACAGAAACTACTTAAAATTGGATATAAGCTTACAAAGACTGCTAACAACACAGTCCGACACACAGGGAAACAAATACAATTAGATCTTGAAACTCCAGAAACAATTTTAAGAACTTCAGGAAAAAACATTTGTTTCCCATATTATGTGGGAAATTGTTTAATTGGTTTTAAAAGTAAAAGTAACCCTAAATTCTGTCACTCAAAGACTACTACTGAAAAACCAGGGATTGTGCTAACTGAAAATCACTGCTTACTTAATGTACGTGAAATGTTGAATTTCATAGAGGCTATGAACAAAGTTACCTATAAATGCAAAATTCAAATCACTGCTGTGGTTAAGTAGTTTTGTCTATTGCATTTTTGTTTATGGATGTGGCCTGAGAAATGATGAGGCCGCCTGGGGCTGCATTGTATTTTCCAAAGTTCCTTCAACCTTGCAGTGGATTAACATGTAAAGCAGGTTTGTGAGTGAGATTCACATAGGGCATGGTCGTTACACTCAATGGGGTTAGCATGAACAAACAAAAGCACCCATGACAGTGCCTCAATTTATTACCTGGCAATTAGGACACAAACAGATGACAGTTAAAGCTTAATGCCTATGATTTTTGCTTATAAATGACGGTGAATACACATACTGCAAACTATACTAGGAAAGAGGAAGCAGAGTGGAAGTCTTTTTTCTTCCCAATGTCCTAACTTACCAGACTGTAGACACGTGTTCCTTCTTGCTTCCTACCTCTTCAGTTTCATGATTCTCACAAAACATCAAGACACTTGTTCTGGAGGTGGAAAATGTGGACCACTGCCAGTAAGAGTCAGACTATTTTAGTCTACCAGGAAGTCATTTGTTTTCGTACCCAGTATAGCTCAATAAATGTGTAGGGTTTTAGGCTAAGTATAGACTTGCCCATGACAAGAACATCAGGTATCTTGGAACTCTGTAAGAAACGTTGGCTATTTTGTGCTACCTAGTGTGTACCCATAATCCTTACTGTGAAACTACTGGCATGTTTATTTTACAGGTTTTCCTCTCACCCTGTCCATTACCAACCATCATCCACCCATTTAAAATAGCATTATGCCACGAGGCGGAGGGGAAGCTATAGGCCATTTCAGCACCATCCCTCTGTCTTCACTATGAATAGCTGTATTCAAAAGCAGTCTGATTCACCAATCAGACTTGTTTGAAGAAACCAATTACTCCCAGTTCAGACCTGTGTAACTGATCTGAATTTGGTTTTGGTTGGCAAGAACACGTAAGTAGGTGTAGACTGCTTGTAATGGGTAGAAAAAGGAAATAAAACTTTCCAAAAATTGCTGAAAAAAATAGAAGAAGAATTCTAACAACCGTATTTTTGGTCCCATTTAAACACAAGCTGTTATGTAAGTGTCCACTGCAGTAGATTTCTGTTTAACATTAAAGAAAGTTAAGCCAGCACACGCTGGCTCTGTTGCAGTAAATGAAAGTTATTTAGCATACCTCAAGGAATTCAGAATATTAAAGATTTTTTTTTTCCTAGTTAGTGTTTCAAATTTGCCTGTAATAAGAGTACTGAAAGTTATTAGGAGGCAATTTTTGAGAAAAACACTCACAAAATGATGTTGTCTGAAGAAATAAAAGCACCTGGTATTTTAACAGTTATTTAAAGTAAAACATTACTTGACATTCCCTTAACAAAAAGAATAGCTAGTGTCAAATATTAATTATTTTGAATGTTTTCATCAACCTTTCATACACAGAAGAAAAAATAGTGAGCTGTGACACGAGAGAAATATCAAATGAAGCAGAGTCAAAGAAGTCTACAAATGGATACAAGAAAAAAGGCAATAATGGAGACTGAGACAAACTTACTACAATATGGAGCTTCTCAACAGTATGTTTTTACAGAAAAAAAACAACCTCCTCTTGCACCAATAATTAATTACAGCACCCCTATTGAAGTAAAACTCTTCTATACGCTGACATTCTATGATTTACACCTGGACATGTGTTTTGTACACTGCAACGTGCTGCAATGTGAGCCTGCCATCAAACTGCCAGTCTACCATTCTATCTCCACAATGGTACCACTACCTTCAGCTGCAGAAGATTTTGTGCAGCATTACTACATCCATCAACAGAAAATCAAGCAATTAACTTCCCAAGTTAAAAAAAATACCAAGGATTCCAGGACTGGCTCTAATTTAGAACTCTTTAGGCAGCTTTTGCCTCTAATATTAACAGGTTCTCCTTGAATGCTATCTGGTTCAGGCAATTAAGCTTTGTTATGATTATTTAGATAAACAGCCCGAGTCATCCTGGCAATAGGCTAACAGTGTGGTATCTGGAAAATGTGGTTTTACTAAGAACATCTGCTAACTCCACAACACTCACTGAGGTGTGTCAAGTCCCAAGGCCACTTTATTTTATTTATTTTTTTTTAAATAATCTTCTGACAAAGTTTAATTAATTTCAGATTGGAAATGCTAGTCTGGAAATAGCCCAGGAAATCATCTTTCATTTTGTATATCACAGTTTCAAAGTCTATAGGTAAGTTTGATCATAAGGCTGATGTCCTACTGGAAAACCCAAAGAGCCTGTTCTTACTGAGGACAGGAACTCAGATCAGTAAAGAAAAGGCAGACAACCTTTACTAATAACAGTTTCTTTGTTACTATCTACTAGCAGATACAAAGTTATTTTTCCCTAGACAGTGATTTCTGCACTTTTCCCTGGGACAGTAGTTTTCATTTCTCTAAAGATTCTAATTATTCAGGGTGCTTTCATCCCATTTGTCATAGTTTGAGGGGTCCCAGGTTCCCCTAAGAAAACTACAGGGAGCAAGACCCATCCCAGGGGACAGATCTGGGCATCCCAGGATGCTGTAATATTGTTATTCCCTTCCATTTTCCAGTATTACAGCTTATTAAGGCAGTGCCTGGTTACTGTCACTCTCTTTCCCTCCCTGCCTCTTCTCCCTTCACATCTCTCTCTGGGCAGAGAGTGCCTTCCTTCTTATCTCATGGTTTGTGTGGGGGAGATGGCTACTACCTGGCAGGGAATTTTGAACTGTGTCATGCAGCCTACTGAGACCTTGTAGGCCTCAGATGGAGATGGATGCAATTATGGTCTACTCTCAAGGGTGGAATGGGTGGAGGATTCTAGGTGGATTCAGTCTGATAGACTTGGCTTAGTTTGTGGATGTATCCATTCTGCCTGACTGCCTTTTGCATATATGCACTAGCAAATAGAATCTGTCTTTATATTTCTAATCAGTGTGCAGTGTTTTTGTTCTTACTATCTAAAAGGAGAGTCATAGAATCATAGAATGGTAAGGTTGGAAGGGACCTCAAGGATCATCTAGTTCCAACCCCCTGACATAGGCAGGGACACCTCCCACTAGTACAGCTCACTCAAGGCCTCATCCAATCTGGCCTTGAACACCTCCAGGGAGGGAGCAACCACGACCTCCCTGGGCAACCTGTTCCAGTGCCTCACCACCCTCACTGTAAAGAACTTCCTCCTAACATCTAGTCTAAATCTCCCCTCTGCCAGTTAAAACCCATTGCCCCTTGTCCTGTCGTTGCAGGATCTTGTAAATAATCCTTCTCCAGCCTTCCTGTAGGCCCCCTTCAGATACTGGAAGGCCACTTTCAGGTCCCCTCGAAGCCTTCTCTTCTCCAGGCTGAAGAGCCCCAACTCTCTCCACCTGTCCTCATAGGAGAGCTGCTGCAGCCCTCTGATCATCTTTGTGGCCCTCCTCTGGACCCGCTCCAACACTTCCATGTCCTTCCTGTGCTGAGGGCTCCAGAACTGCACACAGTACTCCAGGTGGGGTCGTCCAGTCCTGGGTTGCTCATGCCTTAAAACTGTGACACCATTGTTTATTTTTGTTTCTGAATACAGATACTAAAAGAATGAAATAGTAGATGTCATTACTATACTTTACTAAAAACTCAGTTAATTGTTTTTTTTTGTAAGTGGCTTCTTCATTTTTATGTTTTGTTTTCATTTTCATTATTGGTTTTTTTTAAACTTTATTTCCTCATTTGGCTAAAACCTCTATCTAACTGAATTTGTTTTGCAAGGTCAAAATCAGCGTAATTTTGGCAAATGTGACTTATGTGAGCATTTTCATATCTAAGTTTCGGTGTAGACTTTGTTAAAGATTGCTTTTAGGCTTTGAATTTTCCACCAGTTGAGCCTGCACTCTTACTAATAAATTTCAGACAGATGTAAATGTAAGACTGGTTTTGGGTTGCTTTTTGGTTGAAATTCCAAATCTTTTCCAATGTTCAGACTCCCAAACTCAAACTTAATTGCTGCACTGGTTTGATTTCTGTAATTTTCTATTTGACACACACAAAAAAAGTAACAAATTATTAGAACAAATAATGCTCTAAGACAGATTTTTTTATAATATCATCGTTATTAACATCCTTAAATTTCAATAAGTGTTCCCACTTAGCATTAGCATCATTTTATCTCTAATCTGCATCTAGGAAGTTCAAAACTTCTCATAATATGGTAGTATTTCTCCTGCTGGTAAAACCTACACAGCTGTTTGTCTGCACCAGTATGAGCTGTGATCCCAGTAGACTCCCAGCAGAATCTCATGAGAATGGTCCTCCCCAAAGTGATTTAAAAAAAATCAATACTGTTTTATTTATGTAGATTTGTTCTTTACTATGCAATTCTTACACATGAATCCAAGAACTGTATTTTAAAAGACAATTTCAAGCAATTTATTTGATCCCAAAGTTAGGCACCCTGGTGCATATTCCCTATAGTTCCCCAATTTATTTATTTTTTTTAATGCAGGAAACAATACATCCTATCTTTCAGCCCTGCAATACAGCAACTACTGAGCAGAAATTGCCTACTCCATTTTCTTTACTCACTTGTTCTGTAGACATGCCTCCAAAACAGAGAACATATGAAGTTAAAAACAGAATGATTTTTATAAAGTTTCAAATTTCCTCTCCCATGGAATGTTTTTTCTTCCTAAAAATGGTGCCTGCATCAGAAACTGCCTTGCTCTAAGTGGTCTTCCCATTTTTGCTAGACAATCCTAACAGTTCTAAGTAGCAGTGAAAAATTCCTCTTTCCTATTCCATAACAGGAAAAACGAAGTGATTTAAATTTCTTTGTCTTCTAGCAACCTCTCCACTCTATTAAGAATAATTCACAATCTTCCAAAATCTTTTCTTGACCTAGGTCCTTCAACGAAAAAGTTATCTCCTTTTTTCCTTTCACTAAATTTTACGTCCCTGGAAGATTTTCTTCCAAAAGAAAAAAACAACAAGCGTTACAATTCCTATAGAAGTAAATGTTAAAAAAGCTCTGACTGAAGAATAAAAGAATCCAAATTGGCGCTCCATGACCTACCACCTACGGGTGTTCAACTCCATGGCAACATGAGACTTCCTAATGATTACTCAGCCTTAGATTACTTTATGCATAATATTAGCATGCAGTCCTCCTGCAGGAAACTATGCTATGAAAAAAGTTTATTTGAAGGTTGACTGTTCACAGAAGAAACCTGAACTGTCAGGTTTTCAATGGTAAATTTCTGTAAGTGGCATTTTCAAAAACAACAGCCCTGAACCACTACTGCAGGATGTATTGTGAGCCATCAGTTTTGTTGTGCAGCTCAACACAGCCATCACACAGAGATCTTCTACTGCCTGTCTTTGGAGGACAGTAAACCCCTTTATAATGGATATATTTGTGTCTGTATGCACAGCATCTCGCTAAATATGTATGAGTATATAAATATGAATACCTATCACTGATGTACTCAGTTTCTGATTTTACCACTTTGAAATATTATCCAGGTTGGTTTTCATTCTCTCTCAGCTGCTATACTGCAGTTTGTGTTTGATAAGATTATTTTTTAAAGGCTTTTAATGAATATTAAAAGATGAATACATTTTCCTCACATGCCTTCAGTAAGTTTCTGCTTTCTAAAAGCTAGTGAACTCTAGACTTCAAATAATTATTCTCCTTAGAAAAGATTTTGCCAGTAAAACAGAATCTGTGGATGGCTCTGGCAGTAAAAATGTGTGCACACACTTCCTTGGGGCATGACAAAACTCCAGGTATAGAGCTTCTATCTAGTGTGAGAAGCAGAAAATTATAACAATCAATTTAACAAGTCAGTCCAATTTTATTGATGATGAGTGGAGTCTAATCTCAACACAATATCTCTCTAATACAACCATACAACCCAACAAACAGGCAGTCTCCAGGGCACATCCTAATACAGTTTAGCAGACAGCACATTCTGTCCAGGTTCTTAAACTGAATGATGAAGCACTGACGCTACCAGAACTACTCACATCAAAGCTATCTCACACAAACTCATAGTAACTGGAGAAAAAGGGACTACGTTGCCCAACCAGAAAGATCTCCTGCAATAAGACTATGTGGTACATCTTTTCAGAAGCAGATTAGATTCTAAAAGTTTCCAGCACTGAAAAGGATCTGCAAACCGTGAAAAACAAAAATTTACTTGCCAAATCTGTACACTCCTTTTCATTGAGGTAATCAAAAAAAAAAAAAAAAAAGGAAAAGTACAAAGACAAATAAAGGATAAATGTGATTTCTAAACATCCTTGCTGTTAGACTCCTTTACATTCCTCAACAGACTACATAAAAGACTCAGTAGAGGGGTTTGTAACACACAGCTACCATCTGCTGCTTCCATCATCACTGGAACTGGAAAATGGAAAGACACAGTGTCTCCTAAAAATCATTCAAAGGAAGCTAATAGTTTGGAATCTGCAATCTTGTGATGACATAGGCTGAATACAAGCTCAAAATTTAACCTGTGGTATAGAGTATTATACAAACTGTGGACTAGACTCAAAGTTCACAAAAATAAAGCAACTTCCATGAAGGAGAAGTTCCGAGACAGTCAAATTAAGAACTCAGGTGTCAAGATCTACCTGGTAGGTCTACGAAATTTCTGCATTACATCTGCAGAAATGAAAGCTTGGCCATAATAATTGGAATTACACTCTTTGTGTCTGGATATAAAACAGTTTGGGAGATGAACTTAAAATGTGTTGTAAGAAAAACCTTTTTTTCCTGAACCAATGCAATTAATCTAGATATTTGTGATGGTTTGGGAATTCCCCACCCCTCACACTTTGTAAAATGACCCAGACTAGAACTCAGCTGGCTGGAAGTTAAGGAATGAAGCTCTGTTTACAGCTCAGCACAATATACAAGCAGAGATATACACTATAGACAGGAATATTTACAGAAATATACAAGTTAAAAGTAACACAGAAACACAACTCCCCTCCCAGAAATCAGAGACCCCAGGAGGGGCTCCCAACCACCCTTCCACCTTCTCCCCACCCCCGTACCTTACCCTAAGGTTTGCCTTACGTGCAAGGTGAATTAGGAGGATCGGCCAGGGGGGTTAGAAGAAAAGTGGTTAGTGAGATTAATTGGCAAGAAGCCAGAGCCAGAAACTGCTAGACCGCCCCGAAACGCTGTGCTGAGTCCCCAGAGAGAGACGGACAGAGACTGACTTATCTATATTTTAGTTATTTTTCCCAAACAATTTTCAGCAAGCCTATGAGTGAAATAGACATCATCATGTTTTCCTTTCACAGCCTACAGTGTAATTTTCTCTATTAAAAATATTCTAATTAGCCTCAAACCAGCATGATATTCCTCTGGTAAGATTCAATTCAAGAAATTACAATAGCAACAGTAAAACACACAAACAATGAGAGTAAATATATCAAGTTATACAAACCCAACAAATATATTCTGTCTATTCTGTTATTAACTGCACTACCTGTTATGAGCAAAATGAGTACATTAAGATAATAATACTGATGATGTTTAATAACTATTTTTCTTTTATTTAAAACAAGTTGAAGTTTTGTATTATCAAGTTTCAGTAAAAATGTAACTCATTTAATATGCAGATATTATAGAGAAAAGCTTGGCATTTTTAGAACCAGAGTTTTTAGTGTTTTCATATCCAAAATCAGTTTTACCATGGAAAAATGCTGAAGGAATATACACACTCAAAACTTCTTATGCATATGAAGTGGGAATTTCCATCAGTTCTATTCTATTGGATGGTGTTTCATTCATGTTATTTTTACCAGAGATCAAAGAAAGCAAATGCTGCAGAAAACACACTGAAGAACATTTGGTTCAATGGGCAAAGTGAGTTAGCCTTAAATGCAGCTTTATGATTTGGTTAGTTTCAGTGACACTGTTTTTTAAGTTGCAAGTGATTATGGTTATTTCTGGTTATACATACAGGAAACTTTTCATAATCACTTTTCATCAACTATGCAAATATATGTGCATGCATGCTATGGAGGTGAGAAAAGGGAAAAGGGGAAAAAAGAAGGAAAGGAAAAAGGGGAAAGAAGTGAGAGCATAAATCTGGGTGAGAAAGAACACATATAATCTTCTTGAAAGCTCTCATGTCCTTATTCAAGTCTATATATCTGCCAGATGGGGGGAGCAAAGATTTATCACTTGAGTGACCAAGCTTTCACTGCTAGAGGTGCTTAGGCAGAAAGGTGAGAAGCAATGTCTCAAAAAATTAGCCCTGTGAGACAAAGCAGAGAGTATTTAAAGAAAATAGCTGGCAGCTGATAAAGAAATAGGCTTATACAACGAAGAATGTACCTATAAAAAGTAGTACAAGAGAAACCTTGTGCAAAAAAACCCAAAGAACTGGAGTTCTATGAAAGCATTTTCATCTGAACAGCTCACTCAACTCAAGTGTTACTACAGGTTTTATTTAATGAATGCCACATGATACTATACTAACAGCCACCTGATGATGATGATAACAGCTTGCTTAGCTTTTAACTAAGCTAAGCTAAGCTAACTAAGTTTAGCTCAGTATTCCATTTTACGACTTCAACAGAAATAAGCTTGCATGCTACCATATGCCCTCAGCCTGGAGAAGAAAAGGCTTCGAGGGGACCTGATAGTAGCCTTCCAGTATCTGAAGGGGACCTACAGGAAGGCTGGGGAGGGATTATTTACAAGGTCCTGCAACGACAGGACAAGGGGCAATGGGTTTAAACTGGCAGAGGGGAGATTTAGACTAGATGTTAGGAGGAAGCTCTTTACAGTGAGGGTGGTGAGGCACTGGAACAGGTTGCCCAGGGAGGTCGTGGTTGCTCCCTCCCTGGAGATGTTCAAGGCCAGACTGGATGAGGCCTTGAGTGAGCTGTACTAGTGGGAGGTGTCCCTGCCTATGTCAGGGGGTTGGAACTAGATGATCCTTGAGGTCCCTTCCAACCTTACCATTCTATGATTCTATATAGCCAAGTATGTGCATGTAGCCAGAGTCACACTTGGAGGGTGAGCTGATGGAGAGACGTATGTCACACTGGATGCAGGTGATGTCAGCCCATTGGTTTTGGGACAGCTGTGAAACTGTCACACACTGCTGGATAAAAAAAAGAGATCCTATTAATGCTTCACTATGAGGAAGGGAATGAGGACAAGCAGCAACATGCCAAATGGGAGAGAGCTAAGCATACTGTGCAAGTGTCTTAGGCATGATAAGCAGCTGGAGATGAAGCTGGAGGTCTCGGAGTAGAAAAATTAAAGAGGTAATGGATGAAAATCCACAGTGAAAACAGCTTCTTTCCTTCTGCCCTTTCTAAATTATTAGCCTAAGTGGTACAGGCAGCCAGAGGACTGGTCCCTTGTGTCTTCGTTTGTTTCTGCCTTGCACACGGAGTATCTGTCTCCAAGGTCCAGCAGTTGCTGACATTTGAAAATATCACACTGCAGTGGAACACTATTCCTCTGTTAAAAGCAAAGTTATATCTCAAAGAACCCACCATTACTTTCCAATTGCCAAAGCACAAGTTCTTGATGAGGGCAGAGTATGTCAGCCAGCATGCTCTCCACTTCTAAGTCCAGCCATAAGTCTCTGTCCTATAAATCAGGGTAGACAAGGACTATAACCAGTTTCCCATTCCTCCCTCTTTTAGGAAGGACAGAGTAATGGAAGTTACAGAAACCTGACAGTTATTAACAGGGATAAACATGATACTCCCAACCTTAACCGCAGTTACTGAATCAGATGCGTGTGCATACCTCCACACGGACACGCACATGTGTGGACGCCACAGGACTCAGATTTTCCTGGCAACAACTTGTCTGCTGCTGGCAAGATGAAGCAGCAATACTGCTGGCACGGAGATAGCTGAGGACTAACGTAGGCCAAAGTCAAAGTGAACTTAGGTCTCAAAGATTCCAGTCTTAATTTTCCCCTAGAAGAGAGTCATTCTCATCATTGTTTCCATAACAGTAATATGTGCTCTTGACAAGCGATCTGCGGTTGTTTTCACATTCAGACATTCTGCACTGGTTACGCTCTGCTTGGAGGCAGACACTGGTTTTGGTCAGCCAAGATTGCAGCCTTTTTACATGATGCATCTCAGTATGTGATGAAGTCTGTTATACTTCAGATTGAGCACTCAGCCAACGTTAACTAAACATAAAAAATAATTTAATTAAAAAACATTTAAGTTTGATACTGCCAGCCTCAAACAAATTCTCATATTTTACAATGCTAAGAAAGAAATATCAGTACAAGCCAAGGAGATGTTCTCATTTAGGGCAAATCCCACAAGTTATTCACATTGCCAAATCCTATTTAGGTGCCTAAATAACAGCTGATTGCAAATATTTTTGTGAGCATGGCCCTTAAACCCTAATCTCTGCCAAAATGCAGCTACAGAAAACCATCCTCTGAATTCTCCTGTTTTTTGAAAATGCAACCACCATCATCAGTTAAAGAAAACCTGGAATCTCTGGGAAAAGTTTCCAGAACTGCAAATAACAATGCCTGAAGTAGCCACTGCTACATTGTACACTGAGGACTTTTTTTCTTACCAACTAGCTGATAATGTGTGTTTTGTTAATATATTTCTGTGCTTAACATTTGCCACAAAATTTTTCTATAAAAAGAACATCGCTATCGATGTTTGACAAACAAGAAGCATTTACTACTTAATTTTATGGTCATTCCTATGTCTCATCTGCAGTTCTCATGACAGAAGTGTCTATGGCTATTGTATCTATCAATTAGGTCAGATATGGAAAAGATTTCTAGAAATTATTATGAGTGGTGTCTATTGATTCTGTATTCCATGCAATAAAGTGTGTTTAATACGAAAACCATCTGTACATCAAAGAAGACAGAAGAAAACACAACGTATAGTGCCAACTGCTTGTTTTTCTCTTTGATGGATCCCTAATGAATCAACCTGTCTTAACTAATTATGAAGGGGATATGCAATGCCTCTTCCTGAAAGACATAAAACAGAAGAGGGAGATGATAGAAAGAAGGAACACACTCCCTCCTTCCAGGACTGGTTTGAGTACAAAATCAAAACCAAACAATAAGTTCAGCCTAAAGAAGAAAAGACTGATAAGGCTCATGGGCAGCCCACAGACATTTTCAAAGAAAAAGAAATAAGCTGTTTCTCATGTTCACAGAAGGTAAGTAATAATGGGCTTCATTTATAGCAACAGAATCTGGGGTAAGATAGCTGAAAAACAGTGAGGCAAGTTCACCAACGGCATAGAACCTCTTGGGACATTACAGATTCCTCCTCATCAGAGGCATTAAAGAAGCATGTTAGAAAAGTGTGTCAGAAAAGCAACAGGGAATGTTAATCCCACACACAGACAGTGAAATTGATTCACTGACTTCTAAATTTCTGAGTCTGGCTTTTAGAAAGTGTTATCCTGTATGAGAAGCAAGCCATGGGAGTGGGATAGATAAAGAGAACAAGAAATAATGCAACCTGATGCATCTTTAGAGTGGAACTAGTGTCATCCTAAAAGTTTTTACAACTTTAAAGAAATACTATGTAGATAAGAACAGCAAAAATCAGACACAGAAATCCCTTTACAAACGCGAGCCAGACATTCCTGGAGCATAACTCACATGAATTCTTCTGAACATCCACCTTTAACTGAGTCAAACAAACATCTACCATCTACTTGGCTAATAGGTTTAATTTTTATTTACTGGGAGTGGCTCAGTTGCAGGTACCTACTCTCCTGATTCCTAGTGTTAGCTAAAAATGAATGCCTGTGTATTGATTGGTTTTCCAGTCCCAGAAACTTCTGTCTTTCCTTGTCTCTAGTATTAGGATCTTTGAACCCAGGACACAGAGAAAGGACATTCTTCCTCCCGGATAAATAATTCCCAAAACCCCAGTCCTCATTGTTTAAGTATTTATTCTCTCTACTCTTCTTTCCCACCTTCGAATTTTGCTTCTCTTTACTGCAACACCTTAACTGTTCTTCTCATCATTTAGCTGAAAATGGGAAACATTTGAGGGGTGTAGTAATACAGAGACTAGCGTAGAGTTGTTTTCAAGCTGCTTTTCAGGAAAGCAGACAGGCTTTCCAAGCCTTGCACAGTTGGACATCAGTTACTAATAATTTTTATGTTCTTAGATTAACTATGAGAAACACAGACACACTGTGTGATCACACAAACTTTATTTGCCAAGCAAAACAAGCTCAGTTGTTTTTCAATTCTCTCTCCAAATCTTGCCTCTACCTCAGAGAAGGCTGACTAGAGGCATATCAGTTGGTATATCAATTATTTGTGGCAAGTAACTTGTTTAGTTTTCTGATACCAAACTTGCACCAAAGCAGAGAGCAAAGTTGAAGTATGTTTCACCAAGGAATTAGATAGTCTGGACTCTGCTACTTCTTCATTTCTGTCATCAAAACAGTTGACATTCACTGAATCTTTATCTAGCAGAAAAGCAAACACCACAACAAATTGCTGAAGTTTTATTTTCTGCCTAAATTTTAAGCAGCTTTGGTTTTTTTTAAAGCTTAGCATTATATGTTTTTAAGTACCAATGTTTTAGAGAGTAATAGTGCTTACTCAAAGAGATGATAAAGTCAAAGACTAGGTAGAGTCAGGCTATATCTGTACTTCAACACAAGACTGTCAAAAAACAGCTATGCACTTAAAAAAAGATTCAAATGAATCTGTTGTCAGCACTTCTCCCTCAGTCAGCACACAAAAAATGCTGGACAATTCTGTGAAGAGACCCCAAGTAGCCACCAGTGTTATCTTTCAGATAAGAGACAAATAAACAGAGGTTATGCAGCCAAATACCTAGCTCTCCTCTCACTAAAAGCAAGGACAACCATACAGATTCATGCCCACCTGGCCCTGACGTCCAAATATGCCCCCCTTTGTCACGGTAGGCCTACGCAGGCCAAAATAGGCTTATACACGCCTTTTCTCTTGCCCAGACATGTTTTTCTGTTCTATCTCCTTCTGTTCTGGGGAGAAGCAACTGCAAGAATGAGGACAAAGAACTTGGAGCCACAGAGTCTAAGGACCCTGGTCATTTGCATCCTGCAGTAAACCAAGTACACACACTCAGCTTGTGCGTTCCTTACGTAAGGCCTGTGTTCTGCCCTAAAAAGGGTAAAGCAAGCCTACGGCTTCACCTAATATGGTCAAACCTGGCTAACTGCCATTCTGATTGGCTATTCTGTGTCCAAAGGCCCATTAGTCTCGGGCTGTATTGATAAAAGGAGATGAGCAGGTGACACAACATGCTCTGCCCTTGTATCTGTGCTCTCTGCTGTTGTATCCATGCTTGCCTGCTTGCTACTGCTGCCTTATATCATCATAGAATGGTAAGGTTGGAAGGGACCTCAAGGATCATCTAGTTCCAACCCCCTGCCATAGGCAGGGACACCTCCCACTAGTACAGATTACTCAAGGCCTGAACTGCCTGGAAACTCCACTGCTTCGAGTTTACCAGGAACAGGCTCTAAATGCCTCCACGCAATCAGCCTGCACAGCCAGCGTGACACTGTGCTGAGACTGCACGCCACAAGACATCCTGCCTGCACCTGAAGGTCTCCTGCCAAGACAGGAAGTCCTGGAGATACACAGATCATCCAGAGGAGATCAGGACCAGGTCAGAGATTCTCTGTCTCCTTTCCCCAGCAGTCTGGGAAGAATCAGAAGTCTCAGCAGATGATAAGATGGTAAGAGAATTCCCTGAAAGTGTTTGGGTACTGACTGAAGCTGTAGCTAGCTCCATGAGTCGAGATATTTTGAGAGTAAATACTTAATCCTCTTGTAATTCACCATTGCCTTCTGCCATAAGCAGAGAGGAGCTCCTTAAGTCCATCTAGTGGGTAAGTGGCATGTTGACTGCAAGTGATATATTGACCACCAGAAGCTTCTCTTCCAGTCCAATTGAGTTCAATTAATGCTATATTATTATTAGTTATTTCTAGATCCTATGTTATTACCTGTATAAAGTTTCCATGACCATGCAAAGAACCGATTATTATTAAAATTAGTGGTCAGTGTGAGAGTTCTGAATATTGGATATTGATGTACAACATTAATCTTTAAATATCGTCTTGCATCAATTAATTACCCCTCCATAACACCCTTACCTTTATAATTCCTGGCCTAAAGATGAGTAAGATTACCTCTTCATGATCAGTACATTTTACATTAGAGGCAACTACAGCGATTTTATTGCTGCAAAGAGTAAACAGTGTACACAATTTCTTTCCATATTAGAAGGTTCACTAGAAGAAGAGGAATGTGTGCTTGCTGCTGTCAGTATCTGATAAAAAATGTCATTCCCCTGCTCAGTAGCAAAGATATATCTTTTCTCAGACTCATCCTTCAGCTCACAATATAAGCTTCTTCTGCTCCTACACAAACTAATGAAGCATTTGTCCGGATCCAGGTAAACCAAGAAGCCTTGTGGCTGCACAGTGTAGTCAGGAAAATACAGTCAGAGCATCTTTAAATGCATATTTGCATTAAAATAGTGATGAAATGGTAAAGTTAAGCAAGCACATACATGGTGACTATGAAGTAGTTACTATTGTAAAAAAATTCTTATTTTCCAGTCAGTTGTTCTTTGAGACACTTAATATTAAAAAAAAAAGAGAGAGAGTTGATGACAATAGAGTAAAAAGACACCCTGGACTGAAAAGTAGTGTAGGAGCAATAAAACCTTTGCTGGGTCCCAGTCTACACAAAAATAAATGCAATTTAAGTGGCAGTTCTCTTTTTTTTTTTTTTTTCTCCTTTTTAAATGCAGAAGTCCTGTAGCTGTTCTCTTACTACTGTAGTTCCTAAGTTAGGGATATTCTTTCTAACAATAAAGGTATTTGAAAACCAAACATGTGTTTTCCTTAGAGGATTACTTACATTGGTTATATTATTGTATTAGTTAGTCTGAGGAGACAGAGAACTTGTCATTATGAGGTGACTGCATTTGTTGATTATCTCCTGTACATAATTGTACCTATTCTCCTTTATCATATTACCCATGCAGCATTATGTAAATCTCAACTGTAAGAACTGTGAAAGACTGTGATACAAAACCAGAATAAAGTCAAAGATACAAAAAAAGGCAAAATGGTAAGTGAACATGAAAAAAGGAGTCCTATCAAACACATGACCGTTTCCTATGACATATGAAAATCAGGCTGAAGTAAAATTTTATGTTGCATAGTCAGAAACATTTCCCTTGCCAGCTTTACTCTTGCTTTCAGTTACCTCTTATTTTCAGTATTCAAAATTTAATGAATAAAAATATTTACCCTGTTTTTGAAATCAACCTGGGTAATACAGTTAGCTTGATATGGAAACCTGCCCTCTGCACTGCTTGTAAACATTTTAAAAATATGTCTTCTTACCACTTTCATCCAGTAAGAAATCGTCCTGGTAACGAAACTTTTCTGGTCCACATGCAATAAAAATGTCATCATCACCAAAGAAATCCTGAAGGCACATCACCTGCAAACAAGAAAAAAAAGAGAAAGGCATTGTATGAAATACCTCATCGCCAAAATTGTAAGGACAATAAATCCTTCTTTGTTTCTATCTGCATGAAAACTCTTCACTTTTGATGGAATCAATAGGGCTTCATCTCCAGATAATTTTCAAAACAGTGCTCTGACCATCTGTTACAAGTGAGAAATGCTTTTATGGAGGCTGCAGGAAGAGAAAGGTAAGACAAAAAGCCATAGTTGTCACATTTATTACATGATGCATCAACAGGGTATGAGGTAAATGCCTTTTGTTTATGCACAAGGTACTGCTCAGTAGTTAGTGGACAATTAATTTGCTTTTGAGCCCACATCTCTATCTTTTGGCTGCAATGAAATGAGGATACAGCTTTGTAACTTCCGTACAGAATGAAATGTAGCTATTTCAATAAAAACGCCCTGACTGGGAATGAAGCTTGTATGTGTGAACTGAGTATCTTCCTCTTTGCCAGTAGAGTTAATGTGAACTCTCTTCAAAGGCACCAAGCTAAACAATCAAGGGAGTGATTCTTCTAGTATTGAGTAAAAGGATAATCCCTTTCTGCTACTCATAGATATGACTAAACTGGGTTACGCTGGTGTAGTTTTATATCCATACATGGGATTTCCAGGGAGATTTCATTGCAGCCTTTTAATAGTTAAAGGGAGCTTATAAGAAGGATGGGAACCATCTTTTTTTTAGCAGGGCCAGTTGTACCAGGACAAGAGTTAATAGTTTTAAGCCAAAAGAGGACAGATTCTGACTAGAAAAAAACCAATTTACAGTGAGGGTAGTGAAACACTGGAACATCCAACCAGAGAGGTAATAGGATTCCCCATCTCTGGAATCATCCAAGGTCAGGTAAGATATCTAGATGAAGAAGTCCCTGCTCCCTGCAAGGGGGTTGGACTACAGTACCGTTAAAGATTCGTCCTAACTCACACTATCTAATGATTCCCTTACAATACTTTTAGTTTACAGGGTACTAGTTCAGTTTAGTGTTTCTAGGCATATGTCTGTCTCGACTAATATTCAGTAGCTTTCCCAAAACCTGACTTTAGACCCACCCAATTTTTACAAATTTTAAAAACAAACTATATGCCTGACTACTTTTAAAGTAAACCAAGACACTTGGTACACTGTGTTCCTGCTTCATGTTCACAAGAAGTTTTTAAAAGGTTATCCCTGCTTATTTTTCATGTTTGTAATTAAATAGGGCCCCAACGTTTGAACAGGATAATTTCACAAACAGAATTTCAAGTCCACAAACAGGACAGCAACACAAAGAATCCCTAAAAATTGACAAAACAGTTGAGAATAATGCAGCTGAAGCAAGGAGGGAGGGAAGTCAGCATTTGAACCCTACAGAAACACAACTGAAAGAATAAGCTAATGACATTTTGCTAGACTTTGGCACTAAGCAAAATGTCTGACACCACCCCAACCTACAGTGACCGGGTTCTAGGTGTTACAAAATTCTTATCATGCTTCCTGGAAATACACCTGAGAAGACTCTAACATAGAATCATAGAATCATAGAATCATAGAATG
>VWZE01004285.1:0-13652 GCA_013396675.1 Eubucco bourcierii
ACAGGAAGGACATGGAAGTGATGGAGCGGGTCCAGAGTAGGCCACGAAGTTGCTCAGAGGACTGCAGCAGCTCTGTTATGAGACCAGGCTGAGAGAGTTGGGGCTCTGCAGACTGCAGAAGAGAAGGCTTCGATGGGACGTGATAGTAGCCTTCCAGGATCTGAAAGGGGCTACAGGAAGACTGGGGAGGGATTATTGACAAGGTCTTGTAATGCCAGGACAAGGGTCAATGGGTTAGAACTGGCAGAGGGGAGACTGAAAGTGGGTGTTAGGAGGAAGTTGTTTGCAGTGAGGGTGGTGAGACACTGGCACAGATCGCCCAGGGAGGTTGTGGCTGCTCCCTCCCTGGAGGTGTTGAAGGCCAGGTTGGAGGAGACCTTGAGTGAGCTGTACTAGTAGGAGGTGTCCCTGCCTATGGCAGGGGGTTGAAACTAGATGATCCTTGAGGTCCCTTCCAACCTTACCATTCTATGATTCTATGATTGGTTTTGTCACGTATCCATAATGCCTTTAGTAAAGTTGGGGTTTGGGGTCAGTTTGAATCACTCTTCTGCCAAGTGTTGTTCAAACAAGTATTAACATCAGTTTCTCATGGAATTGTCAAAGGCTTTTCATGTCAAGAATATGTGAGGTGTTGATAATTTTAAAAGTGGTCAGCAAGCCTGGCAGCCCCTTAGTCCTATTTGTAGTCTCTGTGTTATTTGGAGGAGTGTGTTTTGAGTCTCAAGTGCCTTTATAGAGTATCTGACTCCAGTCTGCTGAGCTGAAATTTGTGGCTCAGCTGTCTCTTTTCTCTTCATATCATAAGCAATTCACCATTTTTATGATCTTACCCCTAATCTGACCCTGGGGAAAAAAGTGTGTAGATCACCTTGCAGTCTGAGTCTTGTGCTTGGCAAGGTACTTTTCCTGCTAATTACCAGAGCTGTTAATTTTGTTGTCAGGTTTGACAGCTGAGAGATTGTGACTATAAATGTCCATTTCCTAGTAGTGGATTGAAGAGTTAAAAACAGGATTGTAAAAGCATGAAAAGCAAATTGAAACAATTTTTGCTTCTCTTCCTATGAGATTGCAAGATTTCAGCAATACTCTGTTTCAAAAGGAGGCATCAACTCCTATTTACTAAGTACCCATGCATGATCATGGGCTCACTGCAGTTTTGACAGGTTGCTTATTTACTTGAGAAACAGTGCACAGTAACTTAGAGTCCTAGAATCCTAGAATCGTGGAATCCTGGAATCCTAGAATCAGTCAGGGTTGGAAGGGACCACAAGGATCATCCAGTTCCAACCTCTCCTGCCATGGGCTGTCTAGAGCCTCATCCAGCCTGGCCTTAAACAGCTCCAGGGATGAGGCTTCTACCACCTCCCTGGGCAACCCCTGCCAGGCTCTCACCACTCTCACGCTGAACAACTTCTTCCTAACATCCAGTCTGAATCTGCCCATTTCTAGCTTTGTTCCATTCTCCCCAGTCTTANCTTGAACATCTCCAGGGAGGGAGCAGCCACAACCTCCCTGGGCAACTTGTGCCAGTTTCTCACCACCCTCACTGCAAACTTCCTCCTAACATCCAGTCTAAATCTCCCCTCTGCCAGTTCAAACCCATTGCCCCTTGTCCTGTCATTGCAAGACCTTGTCAATAGTCCCTCCCCAGCCTTCCTGTAGCCCCCTTCAGATCCTGGAAGGCTACTCTAAGGTCTCCTGGAAGCCTTCTCTTCTCCAGGCTGCAGAGCCCCAACTCTCTCAGCCTGTCCTCACAGCAGAGCTGCTGCAGCCCTCTCAGCATCTTCGTGGCCTCCTCTGGACCCACTCCAACACTTCCATGTCCTTCCTGTGCTGAGGGCTCCAGAACTACACACAGGACTCCAGGTGGGGTCTGACAATAGGATTATGGAATAAATAGAACTGCTCATCTGTGTGTTGTGATCATTGATTTGTGAAAGAAAAAGGAAATGCTCTCTTAGCTCAATGCACTGGAGTTTTGGAAGTAAAGGAATTGCTAACCACAGTTTGCCTAGGGACAGTACTGAACTCTTATCACTGGAGGGTTTTAGACATATTCAGTTGTATCTCTGCTGTTGTATAAGAAACTACCCTGTGAGGTGTCCCTGCCCATTGCAGGGAGGTTGGAGCTAGATGATCTTTGAGGTTCCCTGCTCCACGCGGATATGGGTACGGCCCGGCGCGAGACTTACACCCTCTCCCCCGGATTTTCACGGGCCAGCGAGAGCTCACCGGACGCCGCCGGAACCGCGACGCTTTCCAAGGCGCGGGCCCCTCTCTCGGGGGGCCCTTCCAGCCCTGACAATTCTATGATTCTCTGAGTCTGATAGGAAAGTGTTAACACACACACCCATGTTGATCTCCTTCTATGATCAGGTGACCTGCCTGGTGGATGTGGGGAGGCCTGTGGATGTGGTCTACCTGGACTTCAGCAGGGCCTTTGACACTGTCCCCCACAGCACACTGCTGGCTAAGCTGTCAGCTCGTGGCTTGGATGCCAACACTCTGTGCTGGGTTAGGAACTGGCTGGAGGGCCGAGCCCAGAGAGTGGTGGTGAATGGTGCCACATGCAGCTGGAGGCCGGGCACTAGCGGTGTGCCCCAGGGATCAGTGCTGGGCCCCATCCTCTGTAACAGCTTCACTGATGATCTGGACGAGGGCATCGAGTCAGGCACCAGCAAATTTGCAGCTGACACCAAGCTGGGGGCTGATGTTGCTGGGTTGGAGGGCAGAAGGGCTCTGCAGCGGGACCTCGACCGCCTGCACAGATGGGCAGAGTCCAAGGGCATGGAGCTCAACAAATCCAAGTGCCAGGTGCTGCACTTTGGCCACAACAACCCCATGCAGAGCTACAGGCTGGGGTGGGAGTGGCTGGAGAGCAGCCAAACAGAAAGGGATCTGGGGGTGCTGATTGACACCCGCCTGAACATGAGCCAGCAGTGTGCCCAGGTGGCCAAGAAGGCCAATGGCATCCTGGCCTGCATCAGCAATAGTGTGGCCAGCAGGAGCAGGGAGCTCATTCTCCCCCTGGACTCTGCACTGCTTAGGCCACACCTTGAGTCCTGTGTCCAGTTCTGGGCCCCTCAATTGAAGAAGGACATTGAGGTGCTTGAGTGTGTCCAGAGAAGGGCAACGAGGCTGGGGAGAGGCCTGGAGCACAGCCCTATGGAGAGAGGCTGAGGGAGCTGGGATTGGTTAGCCTGGAGAAGAGGAGGCTCAGGGGAGACCTTCTTGCTGTCTACAGCTACCTGAAGGGTGCTTGTAGCCAGGGGGAGGTTACCTTCTTCTCTCAGGCAAGCAGCAGCAGAACAAGAGGACACAGTCTCAAGCTGTGCCCAGAGGAAGTTTAGGCTGGAGGTGAGGAGAAAGTTGTTGCCTGAGAGAGTCATTGCCTGCTGGAATGGGCTGCCCAGGGAGGTGGTGGAGTCAGCGTCCCTGGAGGTGTTCAAGGCGGGTTTGGACGTGGCACTTGGTGCCATGGTCTGGTCTTGAAGGCTGTGGGAATGGGTTGGACTTGATGAGCTTTGAGGACTCTTCCAACCCTGGTGATACTGTGATACTGTGATGTTGCCTGTAAGTGATGTGTTGAGCAGCTGTGGGTTTCTGTGCTGCTAAGGTCTGACACAGCTTTGGATGTATTCTGCAAACTCCGAATAAACCTGCTGGATTCCAAATTCTGCAAGGTGCTACTTGCTTCCTTCTGTTCTAAACATGTTTCAACTTCCAAATGTGGCTACTACCATTCAGCTCCCAAGTCAACACAGGTATACATCAAAGCCTTTCTGATTGTGTTTAGGTTTTTATTATTATTATTTGTTGTTTTAATCAATTACTTCTTTGGCTGCCCCTCAAGCGTTATCAATCTTTGAAGTTAAAATTCTACTCAAGCAGAGTGAGGTCTCTTTAAGCATAGTGCTGATCTGGCTCTTAATCATCAAACAGCCCCTGAAAAGCTTAATTTAGCCTTCCTAAAGAATCTGGACATCTTCAAATCCCTTAAAGTATATTAAGTATTTATTTGGTTTCTGCATTCAGCAAAAGTGGAGATGATGGCTCATGGCTTTTCATATTTATCTGGGAGGTTTGAAATATTTCACTAGGGTCCAGTTCCACTTCTCTGGAGCAGATGTCTCCACAAGTCCTTTTCTACTGATAACTTCTTATTCTCTGAGGATGCTTGCCTTATCTTTCAACAGGCAGCACACTCTTAATGGGGGAGAGAAACAAGAAAATGGAGCAGAAACAAGAAAATCTTGAGAAACTTGTTAGTAGGGCTGGAGCCTGATTCTTCAGCTTTCTGCAAGCAACTGGAACTATTTTATGGTGAAAATATTCTGTGTTTGTTTGATTTGCAGGTCTTGCAATGACAGGACAAGGTGGCAATTGGTTTAAAGTGGCAGAGGGGAGGTTTAGGCTGGATGTTAGGAGGAAGTTGTTTGCAGTGAAGGTGGTGAGACACTGGCACAGGTTGCCCGGGGAGGTTGTGGAGCACAGAATCACCCAACGTGATCTTTGATCTTGTTGGGTGATTCTGTGCTCCACAACCTCCCTGGAGATCTTCTGTGCTCCACAACCTCCCTGGAGGTGTTCAAGGCCAGGCTGGAGGAGTCCTTGAGTGACCTGTAGTAGTGGGAGGTGTCCCTGCTTATGGCAGGGGATTGGAACTAGATGATCTTTGATGTCCCTTCCAACCTTACCATTCTATGATTCTATGGTTTTTGTTTGCATAAATTTGAATGGGATTATTAGGGAAAAACATAGGCTGTGAACTTCAAAATGTGAGTTTAGCATGAAAATATATATTACTCCTCATGAAAATGCTTCTCTCTCTCTCTCTCTTGTTTTTTTTTCCACAGTCTCTTTTAGTACCCTCAGCTAAAGCTAAACCCTGTCCTGAGTGGTCTATATGACCCTTGCTGACCATAACAGCTCTCAGCTTTTGAGGTTTTTTTCCCAGTCTCCTTTAGCACCCTCAGCTAAAGCCAAACCCTGTCTTAAGTGGTCTTTATGACCCTTGCTGACCATAACAGCTCTCAGCTTTTGAGATTGTTTTTTTCCCAGTCTCCTTTATTACCCTCAGCTAAAGCTAAACCCTGTCCTGAGTGGTCTATATGACCCTTGCTGACCATAACAGCTCTCAGCTTTTGGGTTTTTTTCACTTTCAATATCTTGCCTAAGACTAGGAGTTGCTTCTCTGGGAAGAATGGGTGCTGCTCTTCAAGAAAGAGCCTCATCTGAGGCTTGAAGGAAGAAGTGTAACAGAAAACACTAGTATTGTGTGGATGTCCTCAGATTTCTGAGGGTTCTTTGCATTTTTTTTTCAGGAAATGATGATGAAAAGCTTGATATTTTTCCCCCAGTGATATCCCACTTTGAAGGTGGATTTATCTGAATATGGATTGAAAAGCAGAGGATGAGATCTCAAAATCAAGCTACTCTGAAGAGCAAAGTTCCTGTGAAGCACTCAGAGCTAAACCCATGATGTTTTTCTTAACCTTGCCACATAGGATGAGGCGAGCTGGGAAGCTTGTCACACATCTCCTGCTGCCTCTGGGCATAGCTCTCTTTGCCTTATCTGTCAGCTTATCTTTTGGAATAGAGACACTGCAGATTTTTTTTTTTTTTTTAAATGTTCTTATTTTAAATTAAGGTTGTTCATATATTTAAGTCTTCTCTCTCCCTGCTGAAAACCAGGATAACGAAGCCTGCTGATGTTGTCTTTTTCATTTTATACTTTCAAACATTTGCCCCACTTGTCATTGTGCTGGTTTGAGGCTAATTGGAATATTTTGATAGAGAAAATTGTAGTATAGGCTGTGAAAGGAAAACAATGGTCATGTCTGCTGCACTCATAGGCTTGCTGAGATGTTTAAGAAAAGAACTCAAAACATAGATAAGTGAGTCTCTGGGGCACAGCATCTCAGTCTAGCAGCTTCTGGCCTTTTCTCCTCTGCTGAGTAACCTCATTAGCCACTTTCCTTCTAACCCCCTCTGGCCCATCCTTCAAGCTCACTTTGTGTGTAAGGCAAACCTTGGGGTAAGGTACAGGGGTGGGGAGAAGGTGGAAGGGTGGTTGGGAGCCCCTCCTGGGGTCTCTGATTTCTGGGAGGGGAGTTGTGTTTCTGTATTCCCTTTAACTTGTCTATGTCTGTAACTATTCCTGTCTATAGTGTCTATCTCTGCTTGTACATTGTGCTGAGCTGTAAATAGAGCTTCAGTCCTTAACTTCCAGCTAGTTGAGTTCTAGTCTGGGTCATTTTACAAAGTGTGGGGGACAGGGAACTCCCAAACCATCACAGTCATATTCTTGGCATCAACCTGTGTGTTTTAGCAAGGCAGCTTTGGAAATGAGCTAATGACACATGGGGGGGATTTGCATAGATAGAGTGGACTTACACATCTGTGATGGTTTGGGAGTTCCCTGCCCCCCACACTTTGTAAAATGACCCAGACTAGAACTCAGCCAGCTGGAAGTTAAGGACTGAAGCTCTATTTACAGCTCAGCACAATGTACAAGCAGAGATAGACACTATAGACAGGAATAGTTACAGACATAGACAAGTTAAAGGGAATACAGAAACACAACTCCCCTCCCAGAAATCAGAGACCCCNCTGTGTTTTGAGTTCTTTTTCCCAAACATCCCAGCAAGCCTATGAGTGAAGCAGACATCACCATGTTTTACTTTCACAGACTGTACTATAATTTTCTCTATTAAAATATTCCAATTAGCCTCAAACCAGCACAACATCTGTGTGACAGGAGAGCTTTAGGAGCTTGGACAGTAGTAGCTCTGCAGTCTGTTCCTTTAAATGTACCTCACAGCAGGGCTGGACCTATTTAAAAATCACTAAAAAGGTCTTGCTTTCATGTAACAGCAAAAAAAAAAAAAGCTTGAATGAGTCATGTGAAACCAGCCATGAGATTAATATAGACAAAGATGTCATATCCTCATGCATGCAGCTGTGAATGGCATATCTACTTTACCATCTGCAGATTAAATGACCATAGTGTCTCAGTGGCTGCTGCAGGGCTTGGTGTAACTCAGTTATCATCAGGCGCATTTCCTGTTGCCTAATACCCAAACACAATAGTTGTTCAGCATCAGGCTTGGGTTTCTGGAGTAGCTTCAAAGCCTGCCAGCCACAGTATGTAGCTCTACACCACTACCACTGTTAACTAATTACACTCACTTGCAGAATTATGAAACCTGAGAGGATAATTTGGTGCATCATGAGTATATATCTTTGTGCATTTTTCATAGCCGGTTGGTATTGTAGCTGAGGCTTAAAATGGGAACATTTTCCTGCAGATCTGTTTGCTCTAATTTCTTTCCTCCTGGTAATTTGGGGCTTCTGTTTGTAACAATTAGAAAAGCAGCGTGCTATTTAATTACAATATTTACAGGAAGAGCTTTATTGCCATAGTGAAAGTTGTAATAAGTTTGATGTCAGTTAATCTGTATATTCACATCTGCACTGACCTTTAAGTAGCATTCCTTCGATTTACAAACTGGACAGTCTGATGTGCTTGGTTACTAAAATGCATTCACCAAGGCTGGACCAAGGGCAGATCCTGCCTGGCAAATTTGGTGGCTTTTTATGATGAAATAACAGCGACAGTGGACAAGGGAAGGGCAGCTGATGGCATCTACCTGGACCTGAGTAAGGCATTTGACTCTGTGCCACATGACATCCTGGGCACCAAACTGGAAAAACATGGACTGGATGGGTGGAGCACTGCTGGGTAAGGAATTGGCTGGATGGTGGCACACAGAGAGTGGTGATCAAGGGCACAGTGTCCACCTGGAGACCAGTGCCAAGTGGTGTCCCTCAGGGGTCAGTGCTGGCACCAGTGCTGTTTGACATCTTTGTCAGTGACATGGACAGAGGAATCAGTGCACCCTCAGCAAGTGTGCAGATGGCACCAAGCTGTGTGGCACAGTCGACTTGCTAGAGGGCAGGGATCCATCCAGAGGGACCTGGACAGGCTGCAGAGCTGTGCCCAGGCCAACCTCATGACACTCAACAAGGCCAAGTGTAAGGTCCTGCACCTGGGTAGGCACAATCCCAAGCACAACTCCAGGCTGGGTGGGGAATGACTGAGAGCAGCCCAGAGGAAAAGGCCCTGGGGGTCTGGGGTGATGAAAAGCTCAACCTGAGGCTGCAGTGTGAGTGCAGCCCAGACAGCAACTGTGTGCTGGGCTGCAGCAAGAGCAGTGTGGGCAGCAGGGCAAGGGAGGGGATTCTGCCCCTTTGCTCTGCTCTCCTCAGACCCCATCTGGAGTTCTGTGTGCAGTTCTGGAGCCCTCAGCACAGGAAGGACATGGAAGTGTTGGGGTGGGTCCAGAGGAGGCTATGAAGTTGCTGAGAGGGCTGCAGCAGCTCTGCTGTGAGGACAGGCTGAGAGAGTTGGGGCTCTGCAGCCTGGAGAAGAGAAGGCTTTGAGGGGACCTTAGAATAGCCTTCCAGGATCTGAAGGGGGCTACAGGAAGGCTGGGGAGGGACTACTGAGAAGGTCTTGCAATGCCAGGACAAGGGGCAATGGGTTTGAAGTGGCAGAGGGGAGATTGAAAGTGGATGTTAGGAGGCAGTTCTTTACAGTGAGGGTGGTGAGACACTGGCACAGGTTGCCCGGGGAGGTTGTGGAGCACAGAATCACTCAATGTGATCTTTGATCACATTGGGTGATTCTGTGCTCCACAACCTCCCTGGAGGTGTTCAAGGCCAGGTTGGAGGAGGCCTTGAGTGACCTGTACTGGTGGGAGGTGTCCCTGCCTATGGCAGGGGGTTGGAACTAGCTGCTCCTTGAGGTCCCTTCCAACCTTACCATTCTATGATTCTGTGATTTAATGGCACACTCTTTTAAGTGCACAATCATGGTAGGGAAATACCAGAACTGCCTCAAACTATGTTGGTATTCTGGTCATGGCTGATAGCATTGAGCAAGTTTATCTCTATCTAGAATCTTCATCAACACTTATTTGGGAGTTCACTGCAAAAGGCCAAAGCTGGGAGGAAAAATCTGTGTTCTTCATACAGAAATCTTTGATGCAGTCACGTAACTCTCATTTATTTCAGTGAGTCACCCATGTGCACAGAGATGAGACTTCTCCCTTGTTAGGACTTTAAAGATTTCCATGGGAGTTTGCTTCCTTGAATATTTTATTTTCAGCTTTGTTATGGTAAGATGATTTTTCTGACATTTTTCCTGATCAGAAAGCAGCTGGCCCCATAAAAAATAAAGCATACACACACAAAGAAACAAATGACTGCGTGTCTGGGGGAAAATGTGAGCTCTGTGTCTGAGCTGCAACAGATTGTCATCATTAAAGCAAATCAACAGCAAATGCTGGAATGATGGGTGTTAGAGAGGAAGTATTTTCTCAGGTTGAAAGACAAGAGAAAGGTGGTACTTTACTTAAGTCATTGTTCATTTGGGCTGTGTCATAGAATCATGGAATGGTAAGGTTGGAAGGGACCTCAAGGATCAGCTAGTTGCAACCCCCTGCCATAGGCAGGGACACCTCCCGCTAGTACAGGGTACTCAAGGTCTCCTCCAACCTGGCCTTGAACACCCAGCACAGGAAGGACATGGAAGTGTTGGAGTGGGTCCAGAGGAGGCCACAATGATGCTGAGAGGGCTGAAGCAGCTCTGCTAAGAGGGCAGTGTGAGAGAGTTGGGGCTCTGCAGCCTGGAGAAGGCTTCCAGGAGACCTTAGAGTAGCCTTCCAGAATCTGAAGGTGGCTGGGGAGGGACTATTGACAAGGTCTTGCAATGCCAGGAAAAGGGACAATGGGTTTGAACTGGCAGAGGGGAGATTGAAAGTGGATGTTAGGAGGAAGTTGTTTGCAGTGAAGGTGGTGAGACACTGGCACAGGTTGCCCAGGGAGGTTGTGGGGCACAGAATCACCCAACATGATCAAAGATCACGTTGGGTGATTCTGTGCTCCACAATCTCCCTGGAGGTCTTCTGTGCTCCACAACCTCCCTGGATATGTTCAAGGCCAGGCTGGAGGAGGCCTTGAGTGACCTGTACTAGTGGGAGGTGTCCCTGCCTATGGTAGGGGGTTGGAACTAGCTGATCCTTGAGGTCCCTTCCAACCTTCCCATTCTATGATTCTATGATTCTCTGAAAATGGGCTTGGTGTGGAATTTTCACAGGAATTTGTGTTGTGCTTTTCTCTTTAAAAGCTTTTTAATCAAGAGCTGGAACTAAAACCCAAATGACTTCTAAATTTTCCAGAGGAATAGGTCAGCACCCTGTGTTTATATCCAATGTTACATTTTCGGAAACGAAGAATCATAAGCTCAAGTTGAATATAAATGTTCTTAGGCAGACAGCATCCTGGCTGCTGGCCCAGGCAGCTGCATTGTTTCTCCTGGGGCTGGGTTTCTGGGCAGTCAGAAATTATGCAGGATCTGGAAACCCAGAGTTCAGAGCAAAACAATGATGGAAATGAATGCACTGTCCTGAGGGGAGGTTTGCTTTGTTCCTTTATAAGCAGCTTTGTTTTGCTTGCTTTCATTTCACTCCCCTCCTTCCCATTCACTGTTCTTTCATTATTCTTCCCTTGTCTCTCACTGCTTACTTCTCTGTCCCCTCCTCACCTTGCTACCTTTGCTGTTCTCGGGTCTTTCCATGCAGTGATGTGGTAACATGAGCTAATACCAGCCAAACTTTGCAAGGTTATGCTCTGCTGAGGAAATTCAAGATGAATTTCAAAGCAAGCTTAAAGTATTTCTTCTACAACTACCTGAAGGGACATTGTGGAGAGGCTGAAGCTGGTCTCTTCTCACAGGTGATTGGAGACCGAACAGGGGGAATAGCCTCAAGCTTAACTGGGTGGGTTTAGACTGGACATTAGGAAAAAGTTTTTCATGGAGAGAGTGGTCAGGGACTGGAATGAGCTGCCCAGGGAGGTGGTGGATCTGTTTAAGGGTGGTTTGGATGTGGTGTTCAGGGATATAGTTTAAGGTGAATCTTGTACAGTAGGGTTATAGGATGGATCCTGAGGGGCTTTGCCAACCTGGATTTGGTGATCCTGAGGGGCTTTGCCAACCTGGAGTCACAATATTCTGTGATTCTGTGATTCTGCACGACTGAAAGAACTGTGTGCATGCCTTCAAAACGCAGTTCCTTGTTCATTGTGTGCTTGCTTAGCTGGTGCCTCACAAAGCCAATATGAGTTGCTCCAACCTGATCTCCTTCTATGATCAGGTGCCCTGCCTGGTGGATATGGGGAGGTCTGTGGATGTGGTCTACCTGGACTTCAACAGGGCCTTTGACACTGTGCCCCACAGCAAACTGCTGACTAAGCTGTCAGCTCGTGGCTTGGATGCCAACACTCTGTGCTGGGTTAGGAACTGGCTGGAGGGCCGAGCCCAGAGAGTGGTGGTGAATGGTGCCACATCCAGCTGGAGGCCTGGCACTAGCAGTGTGCCCCAGGGATCAGTGCTGGGCCCCATCCTCTGTAACATCTTCAGTGATGATCTGGACGAGGGCATCGAGTCAGGCACCAGCAAATGTGCAGCTGACACCAAGCTGGGGGCTGATGTTGCTGGGTTGGAGGGCAGAAGGGCTCTGCAGCAGGACCTCGACTGCCTGCACAGATGGGCAGAGTCCAAGGGGATGGAGCTCAACAAATGTAAGTGCCAGGTGCTGCACTTTGGCCACAACAACCCCATGCAGAGCTACAGGCTGGGGTGGGAGTGGCTGGAGAGCAGCCAAACAGAAAGGGATCTGGGGGTGCTGATTGACACCCACCTGAACATGAGCCAGCAGTGTGCCCAGGTGGCCAAGAAGGCCAATGGCATCCTGGCCTGCATCAGCAAGAGTGTGGCCAGCAGGAGCAGGGAGCTCATTCTCCCCCTGGACTCTGCACTGCTTAGGCCACACCTTGAGTCCTGTGTCCAGTTCTGGGCCCCTCAATTGAAGAAGGACATTGAGGTGCTTGAGTGTGTCCAGAGAAGGGCAACGAGGCTGGGGAGAGGCCTGGAGCACAGCCCTATGGAGAGAGGCTGAGGGAGCCGGGATTGGTTAGCCTGGAGAAGAGGAGGCTCAGGGGAGACCTTCTTGCTGTCTACAACTACCTGAAGGGTGCTTGTAGCCAGGAGGAGGGTACCTTCTTCTCTCAGGCAAGCAGCAGCAGAACAAGAGGAAACAGTCTCAAGCTGTGCCAGGGGAAGTTTAGGCTGGAGGTGAGGAGAAAGTTCTTGCCTGAGAGAGTCATTGACTGCTGGAATGGGCTGCCCAGGGAGGTGGTGGAGTCAGCATCCCTGGAGGTGTTCAAGGTGTGTTTGGACATGGCACTTGGTGCCATGGTCTGGTCTTGAGGGCTGTGGGAATGGGTTGGACTTGATGAGCTTTGAGGACTCTTCCAACCCTGGTGATACTGTGATACTGTGGGTTTTAATTCATAGTGGTTCATTGAGAGGTCTTGGAGTGGTCTCGTGGCCTTTCAGAGCTTTCCTTTTTCTCTGCATCCAGCTATCAGAAAGAATTCTTTGTTTTGCTTTTAAATTCTTGTTAACTGTTCTCTGTTTGCCTTATCAGGCAAGGGGAAGAAATGCAAAGATGTATGTGTTTGATGAAATATTTAGATTTTTAATACCAGCAGCTCACAAGATACTTAAACCATAATTTATTCCTGTTTGCAGCAGTTCTGCTGGAAGTATCTTGCTAATCTACCTAATACATGTAAGAAAATGCAGACACGGTGAGATTTTTTTTTTTTATTGTGACTATCAATCTTCCCTACAATATTATGAAGCAATAAAGAATGGACTTTTCCAGGAACTAGATGTCCTATTTATTAAAGACAATGCCTCATGTTATCTGTCAGAGCTCTGTATGCTTCACTAGGTGACCTTTTTTGAAGCACCTCAAGTGGGTGATGTAGGTTTCCTGCAGGCTTTCGGTGTCACTTGTCCAGATGAGATCCTATCATCATTGTAATGACATCCTGTGATTGATGCCCTCTTAGGAGCTAGAGGGCCAAGCATAGCTGGCCTGTTGCTGGAGGCCAGTGGAAAAGCAACATTCACAAAACACTCCTTCTCTCAGCCCTGATGCTCAAGGGAGCATGTCTCAGACTGAGGACTAAACAATCGAGTTGCCAGGGGATTTGAAATCAACATGCTTCAGGTCTTTTGACTTCATAGAATCATAGAATGGTAAGGTTGGAAGGGACCTCAAGGATCAGCTAGTTTCAACCCCCTACCATAGGCAGGGACACCTCCCACTAGTACAGGTCACTCAAGGCCTCCTCCAACCTGGCCTTAAACACCCCCAGGGAGGTTGTGGAGCACAGAATCACCCAACGTGATCTTTGATCACGTTGGGTGATTCTGTGCTCCACAACCTCCCTGGGCAACTTGTGCCAGTGTCTCACCACATTGCTCTCACCCTGCCCTTGGCTTCTGTGTGTGAGATGCTGAATAATAAATCCTATTAATACTTTTATTTAAACTACTCATTCCAATTTGAGTGGGCTGACAAGGAATAAGAATCTAGATTTGCCCAGGATTACCCCTGGTATAAATTAGGTACACATATCAGAGGTCTGAGAATATCGAGTCAGTTCATTTAAATTTATGTTATTAAAACAAATGGAAAATTGATTTTTTTTTTTTTTTTTTTTTTTTTTTT
>VWZE01004285.1:15492-27875 GCA_013396675.1 Eubucco bourcierii
CAGAGCCCCAACTCTCTCAGCCTGTCCTCACAGCAGAGCTGCTGCAGCCCTCTCAGCACCTTGGTGGCCTCCTCTGGACCCACTCCAACACTTCCATGTCCTTCCTGTGCTGGGGGCTCCAGAACTGCACACAGGACTCCAGGTGGGGTCTGAGGAGAGCAGAGCAAAGGGGCAGAATCCCCTCCCTTGCCCTGCTGCCCACACTGCTCTTGCTGCAGCCCAGCACACAGTTGCTGTCTGGGCTGCACTCACACTGCAGCCTCAGGTTGAGCTTTTCATCACCCCACACCCCCAGGGCCTTTTCCTCAGGGCTGCTCTCAGCCATTCCCCACCCATCCTGGAGTTGTGCTTGGGATTGTGCCTACCCAGGTGCAGGACCTTACTTGGCCTTGTTGAATGTCATGAGGTTGGCCTGGGCACAGCTCTGCAGCCTGTGCAGGTCCCTCTGGGTGGATCCCTGCCCTGTAACAAGTTAAGTGTGCCACACAGCTTAGTATCACATTCATCTCCACCTTTCCCATTCCTCAGTGAAACCTCTCCACCTTTGCAGCAATTCCCCAGCAGCTGTATCCTCTAGGAACCTTCTACTGATCACTTTGCAGACAACCCCTCCCAGTCAATGCTCCTCTGGGTTAGCTCCATCACAGATTGATGAATTGGTTGTTTTCAGCTCCAACTGGCAATCAGCTGCCCCTGATCCTTGACCTCTTGCCCGAGGCTGCCTGTAGACCTGTCAATCATGGAAATATTTTTTGTGAAGTCAACTCTTTAAGCAATTAAGGGTCTGTATGTAGGCAGCCAGCGCTTCTTGCACAGTGCTTGGGCCAGCTAAAAGTTCTCTTAGCCATTACCAGCCTCTGAGTAAGCCAGTGCTGCATAGAATAGATAAATACCAGCCATCCATCATCCCCTGTATGGTTTAGCAGTGTAATTTCATGAGCTGCCTGTGTGGGAGAGAACTGTGAGAAGATGCTGCGTCAGTGTGTGGGCTGCACAAGGGACAAAGAGGTGACTTAAAATTTATACTGGAAATAGAGAGTGAGTAATAACATGCCCACCATGGACCTTTCTTCAGAAGAAATATGCAGATGAAAAATGATTTGAATGATGGGTTTAACTACCAAGGAAAATGAAGCCAGGAAGCTGAGGTGTGAGCCAGCCCTCTGGCAAGATATGGTAGCACACAGGCATAAACCACAAAGTGACATAAAACTGGTGGGGGGGGGGAAATGAAATTTTGTGACCTGGAGCTTGTAAAGAGAAAAAAAAAATTCTGTACCTCTTTAATTTTTTAAAAAAGTTCTTTCTGTTGTGTTATTTTCCCATAATTAATGGAATCACTAGAAGCCTAAAGTGTCGTGGAGTTCCAGACATACAATCTGAGTCCAGGAGGATTTCTGAGATGAATTCAGATCAGAATAATGCATGCACTGTTGATGCAGTGGGCTGTGGCAAAGGGATTGAATTTTATGCCTTGGAAGTTAGAAAGAGCCCACCAGATCAGTCTCTTTCAGAATTTGAAGGCATTGTAAATAGGACTCATATCTAAACATTACTGCATTGTATTTGCTTGAGCCAAAAAGGCTTAACAACCATGCATGAAATGGAAAATAAACTGCTAGGAAAACACAAAGACGCTCTTTAAGATGGTGGAATGATGTAACCTGATGTGTACAGTCCTGAAGCCCCCAGCACAGGAAGGACATGGGAGTGTTGGAGTGGGCCCAGAGGAGGCCACAAAGATTCTGAGAGGACTGCAGCAGCTCTGCTGTGAGGACAGGCTGAGAGAGTTGGGGCTCTGCAGCCTGGAGAAGAGAAGGCTTCCAGGAGACCTTAGAGTAGCCTTCCAGTATCTGAAGGGGGCTACAGGAAGGCTGGGGAGGAACTATTGACAAGGTCTTGCAATGGCAGGACAAGGGGCAATGGGTTTGAACTGGCAGAGGAGAGACTGAAACTGGATGTTAGGAGGAAGTTGTTTGCAGTGAGGGTGGTGAAACACTGGCACAGGTTGCCCAGGGAGGTTGTGGAGTACAGAATCACCCAATGTGATCTTTGATCACTTTGGGTGCTTCTGTGCTCCGCAACCTCCCTGGAGATGTTCAAGGCCAGGTTGGATGAGGACTTGAGTGACCTGTGCTAGTGGGAGGTGTCCCTGTCTATGGCAGGGGGTTGGAACTAGCTGATCCTTGAAGTCCCTTCCAACCTTACCATTCTATGATTCTATGATTCTATGATATTTGTCAGCTGTGGCCTTCTCAATTCTCCTGTGTAATTTCCCAGCATTCATCATGTAAGATGAAGCAGATTTTCAGCAGTAAAGAGAAGACTTTCTTCACAGAAAGCCTCTTCTCATGAGCCCAACCTGATGAGAGTGTTGCTTGGATTTTCCTGTTGTCATTCAGGGTGAATAGGATATAATCTCTCCACTTCTCTCCATTCTTATGCATCCTCCTGCTTGAGATCTTTACAACTGCAGGCAGCTTGGTGAAAAACGGTCTCACATCCCTTGATTTCCTAAGAAAATAGATACTTTGAAATACAACACTAAATGCTGCCTTCCTAAAGAATGTCTAATACTCCTGTGAGACAATGCCTTGTTTCAAAACTAAGCTATTTCAGGCAATTCTCCTCTCCTATGTACAAAACTATTCATCTGAGAGCCTTTTTTTTTCTTCTTTTCAACAGAAATACTCTTGTCCTGGGGTTTTTATCTTTTAGAAAGGAAAAAGAAAAGTGTTTTGGACCATCAGTTTCATATTGTTACAATGCAAAATAACACAAACAAACCCAGATTCTGAACCAATTGTCCCTGTCCTTGTCCAGTCAAAGCCAGCACAATCATAGATTCATAGAATGGTAAGGTTGGAAGGGACCTCAGAGATCATCTAGTTCCAACCCCCTGCCATAGGCAGGGACACCTCCCTCTAGTACAGGTTACTCAAGGCCTCCTCCAACCTGGCCTTGAACACCTCCCTGGGCAACCTGTGCCAGTGTCTCACCACCCTCATTGTAAACAACTTCTTCCTAACATCCAGTCTAAATCTCCCCTCTGCCAGTTCAAACCCATTGCCCCTTGTCCTGTCATTGCAAGACCTTGTCAATAGTCCCTCCCCAGCCTTCCTGCAGTCCCCTTCAGATACTGGAAGGCTACTCTAAGGTCTCCTGGAAGCCTTCTCTTCTCCAGGCTGCAGAGCCCCAACTCTCTCAGCCTGTCCTCACAGCAGAGCTGCTGCAGCCCTCTCAGCACCTTGGTGGCCTCCTCTGGACCCACTCCAACACTTCCATGTCCTTCCTGTGCTGGGGGCTCCAGAACTGCACACAGGAGTCCAGATGGGGTCTGAGGAGAGCAGAGCAAAGGGGCACAATCCCCTCCCTTGCCCACACTGCTCTTGCTGCAGCCCAGCACACAGTTGCTGTCTGGGCTGCACTCACACTGCAGGCTCATGTTGAGCTTTTCATCACCCCAGACCCCCAGGGCCTTTTCCTCAGGGCTGCTCTCAGCCATTCACTACTCAACCTGTTTCTCTTTGCCTGTTTTCTTATAACAAAAGCATCAACTTGTCCTGTTATTACAATATCTTGTAAATAATCCCTCCCCAGCTTTCCTGTAGGCCTCCTTCAGATACTGGAACATCTCTTACAACTGTTACTCATTTGACAGCCAGCCTCTGGTGGTTATTTTCTTGGGTTTTGGGAGGTTTAGTTTAGTTTGGTTTGGTTGGGGGTTTTTTTGTCAAATGTTACCAAAAGTCCTGTGCCACACTTACCTTTTGGCAGGAAAAATGTAGTAGGATTGGGTTTGCTCACTTTAGGGTCTTGGTGTGGAGGTAACTAGCCCCATAATTATTGAATTTTTCCTTGTCCCCATTTCAATGCAGAGTTCTCAGGGTATTTGCATTGTGTTTATTGCTGTTCAGTGTGGCTAGCCGGAGAGACAACCAAAGTTCTGGCACATTGCAAGTAATTTAGTACCAATGAGGATGTGGCCTGTAGATTTTTATGAACTTCAATTCACACAATTGCAGAGCTGGAAGGCTGTGGGCTCTGCAGGAGTGCTGTCATTTCCAAAGGAAATATTTTCTAGAAGGCAGGTAGGTTTTGGCCAAGTGGAGAACCTCAGCTGTGGTTTTATGGATTCTCTGTATGTGAGAATTCATTGTGAGCTTGAACCAGGAAAAGCTGACAGTAAAAGAATGAGCTGAAAAGTATGAATAGAGCACAGATCCCTTTGCTGCTGGATTTTGCAGAAAACAGGGCCCCAGACCACTAGTAGGACCTCCTTTCTCAGCACCAAGCCTGCTCACTGAAATTAGAGATACCAAACCATCTCACTAGCCCCTGCATTTTCATAGAATCATAGAATGATAAGGTTGGAAGGGACCTCAAGGATCATCCAGTTCCAACCCCCTGCCATAGGCAGGGACACCTCCCACTAGCACAGCTCACTCAAGGCCTCATCCAACCTGGCCTTGAACACCTCCAGGGAGGGATCAGCCACAACCTCCCTGGGCAACCTGTGCCAGTGTCTCACCACCCTCACTGCAAACAACTTCCTCCTAACATCCAGTCTAAATCTCCCCTCTGCCAGTTCAAACCCATTGCCCCTTGTCCTGGCATTACAAGACCTTGTCAATAGTCCCTCCCCAGCCTTCCTGTAGCCCCCTTCAGATACTGGAAGGCTACTATCAGGTCCCCTCAAAGCCTTCTCTTCTCCAGGCTGCAGAGCCCCAACTCTCTCAACCTGTCCTCATAGGAGAGCTGCTCCAGCCCTCTGATCATCTTTGTGATCATCATTTTAACTCCACTCTGAGTCACTTCATCTGTTCTGGCAGTAGGAAATACAGAGCAAAGGCAGGAGGCTGTTGCACTAAAATGATACCACAATGGCACTGAAATGGGAAGTACATTGTAGATGTCCTCCTGGATAAACATTTGAAGATGTCCCTGTTCAGTGCTGATGGCAATATGGAGGAAGCTGGGTTTAGCAGTCTTTGGTGAATAGCCAGTTTGCAGGATCACCAGAAAAATGTGCTGCTTTTTTTTTTCAACAATTAACCCAGAAACATCTTTCTACAGAAAGATCTGTTAAACAAAACCAGAAAGTGGGAAAAGAAAATTAGCAGCTGATGTTGCACTAAACCTTAACATACAGACACTGCTTTCTGAGAGCTACCATTAGAGCCAAATTAAAATACAGCAGAGATTTTTCTAAATAAAACTGTCAATGGAGGAAAAAAAAAAGTTTTTATGTTGACAGTAAATCAAATGATATTTTTCCCACTCTGTTGAGGTTTTGTGGTGGTGCAGTATATATCTGCCTGACTTACGGCACACTAATGACAGATTAACAGCTGCAGGAGGGATAGAATCATAGAATCATAGAATGGAAAGGTTGGAAGGGAGCTCAGGGATCATCTAGTTCCAACCCCCTGCCATAGGCAGGGACACCTCCCACTAGCACAGGTCACTCAAAGCCTCCTCCAACCTGGCCTTGAACACCTCCAGCGAGGCTGTGGAGCACAGAATCACCCAACGTGATCTTTGATCACACTGGGTGATTCTGTGCTCCCCAACCTCCCTGGGCAACCTGTGCCAGTGTCTCACCACCCTCACTGCAAACAACTTCCTCCCAACATCCAGTCTAAATCTCCCCTCTGCCAGTTCAAACCCGTTGCCCCTTGTTCTGTCTTTGCAAGACCTTGTAATTAATCCCTCTCCAGCCTTCCTGTAGTCCCCATTAGATACTGGAAGGCTACTCTAAGGTCTCCTGGAAGCCTTCTCTTCTCCAGGCTGCAGAGCCCCAACTCTCTCAGCCTGTCCTCACAGCAGAGGTGCTGCAGCCCTCTCAGCACCTTGGTGGCCTCCTCTGGACCCACTCCAACACTTCCATGTCCTTCCTGTGCTGGGGGCTCCAGAACTGCACACAGGACTCCAGGTGGGGTCTGAGGAGAGCAGAGCAAAGGGGCACAATCCCCTCCCTTGCCCTGCTGCCCACACTGCTCTTGCTGCAGCCCAGCACTCAGTCGCTGTCTGGGCTGCACTCGCACTGCAGGCTCCTGTTGAGCTTTTCATCAACCCAGACTCCCCAGGTCCTTTTCCTGAGGGCTACTCTCAACCATTCCCCACCCAGCCTGTAATGAGAGATGATTACTCTCAGAATCACTCTCCAGCAATCAAAACTGAAGGCCTGTGGGCAGGGGCTGCATTTGGAGGCAAAATGGGTGGAGGATTTACAGAAGGCAACACAGAGAACACAGAGAACAAATTAAGAAAAGCTCTTATGGATGTGGGAAGAAGTGGTTTCAAGGTAGGGAAGCCTTGCCCTGGAGCCACTGCAGGACCTGAAATGCAGCAGCAAAGTCACTGAGCTTATGTGTTTGATATAGGTTAGGGAAGGTATGCACCAGCAGCAGTGATAATTGCTGGGGATAGTAAGTAGGTGAAGTGAGAAGTGTAACCTGCTGCAGTCTTTTAATGCATTATTGGCATGCTCAGCCAGCAACCAGTTGGAACTAGATGATCTTTGAGTTCCTTTCCAACCTTACCATTCTATGATTCTATGATAAACTGGAATGCTGCAGCAGCAGAAACCATTCATTGCCTCTCTCTTCCCTCCCTTCTGTGCCCACAGCAACTGGACACAAAAAGGACTGTGAATCCTTGAGCCATAACTCATTTTCAAGGCTCCAAATGTGCTGGAGCTGCTCCCTTCATTGTACAGTGCCCAGTTACAACCTTGTCCAATAACAAGGACTGTTGGCAGCTGTAGCAGTTCCCCCATCCTTTAGTTTCCAAGTCCTGAATTTCACCACTTGTAGCAAAAAAACATACATTTAGCTCTTCAAAACTACCATAATTTGAAGGTTTTTGGATGCTTCCAAACCACAGTCTGTGATAACCTGAATTCACTTGGAGAGATCTTCAACATTTAATTAGAGTAGTTATTTTGGCAGGGAGGAGGAAGGGGAAAAAGTGAAATGCTTAGAAAAGAACAGCTTTTCCTTGGATTGTGACACGAGAATAATTTAAAGAGGTTTTGAGAACTATGCTTTATTTTAATTAGTTTCTGAATTGGTTTCTGCTTTGCCTGTTCTTTCTCCCCCTTCTTTGTACCGTTTATTTTTGATGACATCTGCAATCCTGGAAAAAAAAAAAAAAGGAAAGGAAAAAAAAAAAAAAAAAAAGAAAAAAAAAAAGAAAAGGAAAAAAAAAGAGGGAGGGGGAAAAAAAAAAAGAAAAAGGAAGCAAATTAACTTGGTTCAAGCCACATCAGCACATCCCTTGGAAGATCACAGCAGTCAGCTGTAAAAAATGGGCTTATGCTGAGAGAAAATGAGGAGCTCAGAGGGCTGAAAATGTACTTACCTATTTATTAACTACATCTATCTTGATTATTTTGGTATGACACCAAAAAGGGTTCTTGGCACTTTACAGATGCACACAAAAGATATGAGGTGTGCTGCTGTGGTACTATTTTATTAAGGCCTCTCTGCATTTCCATCTGCCAAAGCCAGAATGAAGTCTGTCCTTTCACAACCTCTCAGTGTAAATAGGAGAGTACCAGGGGAATCACACAATCATGGAGTGGTAAGGTTGGAAGGGACATCAAGGATCATCTAGTTCCAACTCCCTGCCATAGGCAGGGACAACTCCCACTAGTACAGGTCACTCAAGGCCTCCTCCAGCCTGGCCTTGAACATATCCAGCGAGGTTGTGGAGCACAGAATCACCCAACGTGAACCACAACTTCCCTGGGCAACCTGTGCCAGTGTCTCACCACCCTCACTGCAAACAACTTCCTCCCAACATCCAGTTTCAGTCTCTCCTCTACCAGTTCAAACCCATTGCCCCTTGTCCTGTCATTACAAGACCTTGTCAATAGTCCCTCCCCAGCCTTCCTGTAGGCACCCTTCAGATACTGGAAGGCTACTCTAAGATCTCCAGAAATGAGAAGAAATGAGCTGTGTGGCTGTGACTGAGGAGTAGCACATCAGTTTCAGAAAACTCTTTTCTGTACTTTGCAGACCCCTGCCCCATGATTAGTCTTACTCTCTTTTGACAGCTGTCCTCCTTGAGTTCTACCTACACCAAGCAGTGGGTGAAAGGTAACCTCTGAAGAGACAGTCTGCCCATTTGACCAACTGTGAACCTAAGGAGAGTGAAGGGAATCAGAGTGAAGGAGATGATCACAGAATCATAGATTGGTAAGGTTGGAAGGGACCTCAAGGATCATCTAATTCCAACCCCCTGCCATAGGCAGGGACACCTCCCACTAGTACAGGTCACTCAAGGCCTTCTCCAACCTGCTCTTGAACACCTCCAGGGAGGGATCAGCCACAACCTCCCTGGGCAACCTGTTCCAGTGCCGTGCTCACAAAGATCTTAAGCAGAGACATGAGAAGGAAAAGATACAGAAACCCAAAGCTGAAAGTAATAGAGCAAATGGACATGGAAGTGTTGGAGTGGGTCCAGAGGAGGACCACAAAGATGCTCAGAGGGCTGCAGCAGCTCTCCTGTGAGGACAGGCTGAGAGAGTTGGGACTCTTCAGCCTGGAGAAGAGAAGGTTTCAAGGGGACCTGATAGTAACTTTCCAGTATCTGAAGGGGGCCTACAGGAAGGCTGGGGAAGGATTATTTACAAGGTCCTGCAACGAGAGGACAAGGGGCAACGGGTTTGAACTGGCAGAGGGGAGATTTAGACTGGATGTTAGGAGGAAGTTCTTTACAGTGAGGGTGGTGAGGCACTGGCACNAAATCATCTGCTTGCTCTTGACCACAGTATTACATAGCTACAGCTATATGCCTTTTCAGGTAGGATGAATTGTCCCTGTTGGACATGGACAATGCTGCTTGCACACTGAAGTTTCCTATACAAAGAGCAGGGGGTAAGTAAAAGAGCTACAACATCCTTCTCATAAACCTGGGGCCTCTAGAAGTTGATAGATACAGGTATCTGTAACCTATCATTCAGAGTCCACATTCAGCAATTACAATCCTGTGTTCTTCCTGGAAAGACAGGATGTCTATAGAGTAAAAGAATGTGAAATAAAGTTGTGATTTTGGGTTGATTTTGGATGAAAAAAGAAAAAAAAAAACCTTTAACTACTGTTATTTTTTGAATTAATGTAAGCCTTAGCTAGTATTTCAGTAGGAAAGAAAAGCACCAAGCAAACTGTCACCAAAAAAAAAAAAAGACAATGACTGAAATGTTTCATTTCAATATTTGTCAAGCAATAAGTTTTGATTTATTTTATTTTATTTTTTTTTAATTTGAAGGGAACCTCTTGGGGTTTCAAATGTGAGTGAAGATTTTGGGTTTCAAGATGTGCATCTTCCCTCCTTCTTTTTTATTTTTTTCAGAAAGGTCAAAGTGAATCACACATCATTTTATCCCCAAATATTTTTTTCCACCCCAACCATTTCCTAAATACTGAGCAGACCAGGAAAAAAAAGACAGTTTAAAAAAAAAAAAAAAGGTATTTGTGAACCTATGTGAAATTTGAGGGCTCTGAAAGACTCTCCTGAAGCCTAGTTCTGATCTGACTTCAGTATGTGGTATGTGTAAGGTGGGTGATGGAGGCAATTCTGCTATCATGTCATTCTCTCCTGCCAATCCTCTCCTAAGCATTATCAACTAATGTGTGACAGTTATAAAGTGGATTATAGGCCAGTCTGTCTGATATGGCTAAGCTGAATCCATCAAACACATCACTCAGAATCTCAAATTGGACTTGAACCTCAGTCTGTGAACTTGCAGACAAGTCATTTGTCACGTTTTGCTAACACCTTTCCTCTGCTTGGTGTGTCCCTTGTGGCCCCCTATTGCAGTTCAGCATAGGATCATAGAATCATAGGGTGGTAAGGTTGGAAGGGAACTCAAAGATCATCCAGTTCCAACCCCCTGCCATAGGCAGGGACACCTCCCACCAGTGCAGGTCACTCAAGGCCTCCTCCAACCTGACCTTGAACACCTCCAGGGACATTGTGGAGCACAGAATCACCCAATGTGATCTTTGATTCTGTGCTCCGCAACCTCCCTGGGCAACCTGTGCCAGTGTCTCACCACCCTCACTGCAAACAACTTCCTCCTAACATCCACTTTCAATCTCTCCTCTGCAAGTTTAACCCCATTGCCCCTTCTTCTGTCTTTGCAAGACCTTATAATTAATCCCTCTCCAGTCTTCCTGTAGTCCCCTTCAGATCCTGGAAGGCTACTCTAAGGTCTCCTGGAAGCCTTCTCTTCTCCAGGCTGCAGAGCCCCAACTCTCTCAGTCTGTCCTCACAGCAGAGCTGCTGCAGCCCTCTCAGCATCTTTGTGGCCTCCTCTGGACCCACTCCAACACTTCCATGTCCTTCCTGTGCTGGGGACTCCAGAACTGCACACAGGATTCCAGGTGGGGTCTGAGGAGAGCAGAGCAAAGGGGCAGAATCCCCTCCCTTGCCCTGCTGCCCACACTGCTCTTGCTGCAGCCCAACACTCATTTGCTGTCTGGGCTTCACTCACACTGCAGCCTCATGTTGAGCTTTTCATCACCCCAGACCCCTAGGTCGTTTTCCTCAGGGCTGCTCTCAGCCATTCACCACCCAGCCTGGAGTTGTGCATGCTCATTTTAGGTGTGTTTTCAGGATGTAATATGAAAATTACGAGGCATTATGAAAAGGTCAGCTCTGCTAGGCTTCACAGAGGAAGTAGGAGGAATGGAGTTGCTTTTAAGATATTCATCATCTGTCATTATGTCTTATTAATCATCCCAAACAAACCTTGGACAGCAGCTCATTAGAGAGTGCATGTCCTACAAATGTCTGTGATAGGTGCTGGCTTTACAGTTTCTTCTCTTTCTGACTTTTTCATGGTGTTATTCAGATTCTTCTTGCTGCATTTTATAGAATCATAGAATGGGAAGGCTGGAAGGGACCTCAAAGATCATCCAGTTCCAACCCTCCCACTAGTACAGCTCACTCAAGGCCTCATCCAACCTGGCCTTGAACACTTCCAGGGAGGGAGCAGCCACAATCTCATTTTGATTATAGGGTATACAAAATACATGCAAATATGTTACTTCTGTGAGGAGAAGATGGGCAGAGAAAAACTGTGTTGAAGAGTGAGAGTTATCCTCAGTGAACAGGGGCCTCTCTGGGTGGGGAAGTACATAGGTGTGCAGCTTGCTACTGAAACCGAGCTCAGTGGTTTGACAAGGTTCAAGAGCACTGCCAGTATGAGAGACAGATATGATGCCCAAAAAACTTGGCATGCCTCATCTAAAGGAGGCTTTAGGCAGCATAACTGTGGAAATATTTAACTCTGTGGTTCAGCTCAGTCCACTGTGCACAGCAGGATACAGCTTTTGTAAGAGCTTTCTGTGGAAGAGCTGCTGATGCCAGCATGCACCTCTGCACTGACAGACTGGATGAGGTGAGTCCTCCCAGAAGAGTTTGATTATGATCACACCCCATGTTTCTGGACTTCACTGCCCAATCCCAGATCACTATGTAAAGAGGCAAGGAATACATGCAATTGAAATATTAAACTTATTCCCATAGAGCTGGGGAGCCAATACACAATTCAGCACTTCAGAACATTGCTTTATAAGAAACAGGCATATTCTGGCGCTTCAGAATCAAGTTTTAAATGGGCTAGGTGGAAGTGCACAGGAAAACAGTCAGTGTTCAGGAGTTACTCTCTTACTAATTTGGAAATTTGAAGGCTGAATGCATCCTTAGGCTCAACACCTCCCTAAGGCTTGATGCCTACCTAAGGCTCAACACCTCCTTAAGGCTTGATGCCTACCTAAGGCTCGACACCTCCCTAAGGCTTGATACCTACCTAAGGCTCGACACCTCCTTAAGGCTTGATGCCTACCTAAGGCTTGACACCTCCTTAAGGCTTCATGCCTCCCTAAGGCTCGACGCCTCCCTAAGACTCAATGCCTCCTTAAAGCTCGATGCCATCTTAAGGCTTGACACCTCCTTAAGGCTTGATGCCTCCCTAAGGCTCGACACCTCCTTAAGGCTTGATGCCTCCCTAAGGCTCGACACCTCCTTCAGGATTGATGCCTACCTAAGGCTCGACACCTCCCTAAGGCTTGATACCTACCTAAGGCTCGACACCTCCTTAAGGCTTGATGCCTCCCTAAGGCTTGACACCTCCTTAAGGCTTGATGCCTNGACCCCTCCTTAAGGCTCGACGCCTCCTTAAGGCTTGATGCCTCCTTAAGGCTCGATGCCTCCTTAAGGCTTGACACCTCCTTAAGGCTCAATGCCCCCTTAAGGCTGGACGCCTCCTTAAGACTCGACACCTCCTTAAGACTCGACACCTCCTTAAGACTCAACACCTCCTTAAGGCTCGACACCTCCTTAAGGCTCAATGCCTCCTTAAGGCTCGA
>VWZE01004286.1:6484-57142 GCA_013396675.1 Eubucco bourcierii
GCCGGCTCTGCCCGCGGGAACGGCGCAGTGCTTTGTGGCGTCCCGGGGAACCTCGGCCTGAGCGCGGGGCAGCCCCTCACAGCGCCGCTGCCTCCTTCCCGGCCTCTGCCGTAGCCTCCTAAGAGTCCCACACTCCGGCCTCTGCCCCAGCGCGGGAGAGAAACGCTCACTTGGACGCCAAGGAGCTCCGCCAACCCTCAGCGCCCCGCTCCCGGCATGCCCCGCGCCGTCCCCGCCCGGGCCCCGCCCCCGGCACGGCTCCGCCCGCCGCCCGCGGGCGCTGCGGGATGGGCGGCGGGAGCGGCGCGTCGGGGCCCGGCTGACGGCGCGTCGGGGCGGTCCCTCGCGGGACAGGTAGGTGGGGACCGGGCCGGTGGCCCTCGCGGGGTACGAGCAGAGGAGCGCTCGCCTTACGCCCCACGCGTGCTCTCCGGGGCGGGGATCCCGCTCCTCGCGTCCCTCAGGGCTGCGCCCGGTCACGACGCGCTCATCTCCCGGGCAGAGCCTGATCCCCGCTCCCGCAGAACTGGAGCTGGTTTTCCCGGCCCCACTCCTGTCGGACAGTGCCCGATCTCACCACTCCCTTTCTCTCTCCGACTCCGCAGGACCGGAGCCCCGAGCCCCACACGACCCCATGCCTCCCCTAGATCCTACTCCCATGGCAGGGGCTGCACCTTCGTGCCCCGCGCCAAGACTCCTGCTCACCAACCAGAGCCGCCTGGCACCGGCCGGTCTAGGCAGGGGAAGGGGCGCTGGGAGCCTGCTCATCCCCCGAGGGAGCGAGACTCTCCGAGAGGCTCCATCGCCCAACTGCAGTCGGCCATTTGCCCTCTTGCTCGTTCCCCACGCCTGCAGCAGGGCCAGGCCAAGCTGTGGGGGCGCTTCCCACGCAGCAACCCCGTGCTTGCCGTGCCTGTGCCAGCCTGGGATCCAGCTCCAGGCCTCTGGTAGCCACGAGGCACAGAGTGGCAGGGCCCTTCACCCCTGCCAGCCCTGGGTTCAGTTCTTACTTGCCTGCCGTTTGCGGTGTCACACAGCACACACCCTTGTGCCATGCAGCCTGCCCCCACCTCACGCTGCAGGGTTACGTGACTGTGCTCAGGGCGCTGAGCAGAGCTGCCAGGGTTTGGGGTCTTTCCGGAGTGGTGCTTTCCTCAGGGGTTATTCTTTGCTTGTCTGTGGCTTGCCTTTGCAGAACTGGACGAAGGGAATGTCTTACTGTCTCCACTCAGAAAGCCATGCGGATACTGGGCCAATATATGTCCGTGAAAACGGGAAGCTGCATTTGGTAACTCAGGCTGCAGGCAGCACACAGAATGTTGCTCCCAAAACAAGACCCTTCAGGCTGTTTTCCAGAGGGTTTTCAGTGGAGCTTTGTATGAACAGGGAGGACGACAAGGCGAGGAGGCAGAGGACTGATCATTTCATCTTCACCTACACGAGGGAGGGCAACCTCCGCTACTCCGCCAAGTCTCTCTTCAGCCTGGTGCTGGGTTACATTTCTGACAATGTTGATCACATTGACTCCTTGATTGGCTTCCCAGAGCAGATTGCTGAAAAGCTCTTTTCAGCGGCAGAAGCAAGACAGAAGTTCACAGAACCAGTGACAGGATTGAGAGCTCTGCAGAAGTTTACTGAAGCCTACGGCAGTTTGGTGCTGTGCTCATTATGCTTGCGGGATAGGTGAGTGAGTTCAGTAACAAATGCCACCATCACCTCTCCTGCTTTTTGCTAGCACACTTGAAGGTTCCCTTGAATTATTCTTGCTCTCTTAGGTTTGTGACACCACCGAATTTTAATGAAATTACTTGAGCCTTCTCTAACTCTTCTGTTTTCTTCCTTTTGTCCCATCTTTTCCCAGAAGAACAGCTACTGGTTTCATACTAAGATGCTAACCATAACACAAGTAACAGGCTACATCTCTGTTAACTGAATAGATTTTATGTGAAGGATTAAACTTACAACTAGTTTTTAACAATAAGAGTCAGCTCTTCTATGCAATCTGTGTGTTCAGTGCCTTCTTGGGTGTATCACGGGATGCTTTTGTAATTGCTGTTCATAAGCATTTCAACGTACTTAGCTGACTGTAACAGATAAAATACTCCCTTGCAAACTGTCTGGGCTTATTTACTATAAGTTTACTGTATAATTTCATTTGAGGGGCTCAGAAGAAGATACAGTCTTGAGGGTAAGCTACAGGCTTGAAAGTCAGGTAGGTTTTCTCTTAGGTTCCTTATATTGAATGTGCTTTAAGGAGATTCTGATCAGTTCGGTACCAGTTTTTCCATCTCCTCAATGTCTATGTCGTCTTTCACTGAAAAGAGAGTCTTGCCAAGCTTCAGAATGGATTTTGTTTCTAAAGCCTTGCTCCTTGTCTTTCCTAGTAAAACAATCAATCTAGCTTCTGTTTGTACACTTGGGGGAAAAAAAGGGATGGTTTTCCAGTTTAAAAGCAAAGTACAGGCACATTCCTCTGAAGTGCCATGGATCTATTGAGCACAGTAGGAATGTAGAGGTCTATTATCCTTTGTTTTATCTTTTAAGCCCAGTGCCTTTTTATCTCTGGAACAGATACCTTTATGGACTTCATTCATAAATGAAGTTACCTCTCCTATATTTTGCCATTGCAGAAAGCTGAGTTAATTATGAAGTCTTTGAAATGCAGGAAGATGTTAAAGCGTTTCCTGATGAATCTTATCTCTAAAAGAGCCTACTCTTTTCTACACAACCCCCCTGAGCTAGCAGCATGCCTCAAGAGCTGGCTTGTGCTCTGCCTGCATGCACTGCCTTCCACAGATCTACAATGCACGGCGGAGGGATTTGCTGGGGCGATCTGACAGGAATAATTGCAGGGGGAGGGTACTAAGGCCCTCTTATTTGCATGGCCAGAGAGGTGTTCCCCGAGGGCTCAAATTACTGAGCACCCCTCGTTTCAGCAATGAAGGTGCTGACCTTGGGGTTTGTCATGCTTTGGGGAATATAAGATAAATTTAGGAGAGATCAGTGAATTTGGGGCTTGTATTGCCCCAGGGAAAATAATGCAGGGGAGAGCGTCGAGGTAGTGTCTGCTGGGTGCTTGTTACTGCATATTCATGCATGCCATTCTTCTGTGGCTTGTTCCCACCTCTAAACCTCCTACTGAATAGTTCCAGCACAGATGTTTGCATGGCTGCTGAGTGAATGAGATCAGGGAACCAGCACAGCCACGAAAATAACTCATTGTGTAACTGCTGCCTGGGCTGTAGTCAGAGCCCTAGCTGGAGTCCTGTGGGTGTCCTCTAGAAGTTTTTTCCCTAGTGAAGCCTTTTATTTACATATATGAAAAGTAAAATGTTGTCATTTGGCAAGCCATCCTGATACATTTGAAGTAGATTTTAAAGCTGGATGAACTTGGGTTTGTCTACACACACTCCAGGTACTGAGGAAGAGCAGTGTGTGAAGCTGATTTACAGCAAACTGTAGCATGGGGCTTGTATGATTCTGGAATAACACCATAACACTCTGTGAAGAAGTCCCTAACTGCAGTGTTTGCAACTTGGAGTCTTGATTGTTAGCCTAACCTTTTGAACTGCACATAACAAGGTAGTTAGGGAGCTGGCCAATTCCTCTTAGCTTCCACAGAAGGACTTGAAAGAAACAACTCCATTATGCCTGTGACACCTGGGGACAGAGGTGGTGCCTGGTGTGCCTGAACAGTGACATTTGATTTGTTTTTCTTTCCCCTCTTTGTAGATACTTGGTTATCTCTGACAAGCTAGAGGAAATTAAGTCTTTCCGGGAGCTGACATGTTTGGATCTCTCCTGCTGTAAACTTGGAGATGAACATGAGCTGCTGGAACACCTCACCAAAGAGGCTCTGTCTAGGTACCACTTTCTTGGCACATAATAACCTGAAATGATGCTTGCCTTTTTTTTTTTTTTTTTTTTTCCTTCAGTTGAAAAAAAACACCCTGTGACTTTCCTTTAAAGTTTCACAGGCACCAATGTGTAAGCTTGAAGATTTTGGTTGTTGATAAAAGCCTGTTGCTGAGGTAAACCAAATACAAAATGTGTTGTACACAAAGGCCTTCCAGGACCTGAAGTGGACTTCAGAAAGGCTGGGAAGGGACTATTGACAAGGTCTTATTGACAGGAAAAAGGGCAGTGGGTTTAAACTGGCAGAGGGGAGATTTAGACTGGATGTTAGGAGGAAGTTCTTTACAGTGAGGGTGGTGAGGCACTGGCACAGGTTGCCCAGGGAGGTTGTGGCTGCTCCCTTCCTGGAGGTGTTCAAGGCCAGGTTGGACAAGGCCTTGAGTGAGCTGTACTAGTGGGAGGTGTCCCTGCCTGTGGCAGGGGTTTGGAACTAGATGATCTTTGAGGTCCCTTCCAACCTTACCATTCTATGATTCTATGAAAGCACATGATCCAGAGCACATACTGAGTCATAAAAGGCCCTGGAAAGGAGTAGGATCATTTATTGCCTCATGTTTTTAAGTCAACTTCTTGTCTTATCATTTACATGTAAAAATTACATCTTCAGTATTTGGAACAGCTTTACACTTTTATTTCCTTTAAGAGGGATCTTTGGCAGTCACATTTTCAACCAAATCAGTGTTCCAGATGCAGAGTGCTGCAAGGTTGAATATTTACTTAATGAACATTTCCAAGAAAATAATTCTGTAATTGTTTGATACAAAAGATTGAAAAATACAACATTTTGGAAATCACTAGGCAGGATTGGGCCGAATCATAGAATGGCTCAGGTTGGAAGGGACCTCAGAGATCAGCTACTCCAATCTCCCTATCATGGGCAGGGACAGCTCTCAGCTACACTCAGCTGCTCAAGGCCTCATCCAACCTGGCCTTGAACATCCCCACGGAGGAGGTAGCCACAGTCTCCTTGGGCAGCCTGTTCCAGTCTCACCACCCTCCTACTGAAGAACCTCTTCCTAAGATCCAGTCTAACTCTCCTCTCCCTCATTTTCAAACCATTCCCCCTGGTCTTGTCTCTAGACACCCTGATGAAAAGTCCCTCTGCAGCTTTCCTGTAGGTTGCCTTCAGCTATTGGAAGGCAGCTCTAAGGTCCCCCTGCAGTCTTCTCCAGGCTGAACAAGCCCAGCTCCCTCAGCCTATGCTCACAGCAGAGCCTAATTAGGGGATATTATGTTACTGTAATTGTTGGTACATTCTGCATCAAGGTTTTGTGTTTCACTTTCCCTCTTTTGCTGTGTTACACCACCTCACTGCTGACTTAAAATCCTCACTCTCTCTCTCTTACCAAATCTGTCCTCTCCCATTTTGCCAAGCAGTTTTCTCTTTTTAGTTCTGAGTGGATTTCAGACTGACAGCCTTGGTTTAGAGAAGTTTAGTGTATAAAGGCCCTCGTTACCTGTTAACAAAATCCTGTGGCTCTAGGACTGGTTTGCCACTGGAGCTCTGGCAGTAGCTGGTCACAGAAACACTCCTGTTGAACTAGCAGAGGTGAAACACAAATATCTGTCAGTCTCCTAAGGCAGGTTTCTTTCTTGCTACTTTTCACTAACGTGAACAAAGCAGACTGAAGGGTTGGCACAGGAAGACCTCAGCCCTTCCAACAGCTTTAGGCCATTCTGCAGAGCTGTTTAAAAGGACGACCCTGATCTGCATGTTTGTATCTCTGCTGCCAGCGTGAAGCGGCTTCTCCTGAAGGACACCTCACTGTCAGACGCAGGCCTGCGCAGGATGACGGCACCGGTCCGAGTGCTGAAAAGGGGACTGGAGAACCTTCTGGTACTAGACTTGTCTTGTAAGTACTTTGTGGCTGAATACCAGAAGCAACCTGTGTCCCTTCTCATAAAGAGTTTATCCTCCTTAATACTGAAGGAATGCAACTCATGTGGGGACATGCTGAGAGAGTTGGGGTTGTTCGGTCTGAGAAGAGAAGGCTCCAAGGAGACCTTATTGTGGCCTTTCAGTATCTGAAAGGGGCTACAAGAAAGCTGCTGAGGGACATTCTAGGGTGTCAGGTAGTGATAAGACTGAGGGGAATGGAGCAAAAGTAGAAGTGGGTAGATTCAGATTGGGTGTTATGAAGAAGTTCTTCACCATGAGGGTGGTGAGACACTGGAACAGGTTGCCCAGAGACGTGGTGGAAGCCTCATCCCTGAAGATGTTTAAGGCCAGGATGGATGTGGCTCTGAGCAAACTGTGTGAGGTGTCCTTACCCATGGCAGGGCAGTTGGAAAGGACCTCAAAGATCATCTGGTTGCAAGCCTGACAATTCTGTGATTCCTGTGAGCCAAATACTCAACCTCAAATTTGACCAGCAACTTTTCAGAAGGCACAGGTCATACCTGAAGTCTCAGCCTTGTTACTTACATTAATATTTATAACATTAATATTTACAACATTATTTAAATTGGTACTGTAAATACTTGTCTTTTGATCATTAGAGGGAATCACAGAATGGTAGGGGTTGGAAGGGACCTCCAGAGAGAGCATCAAGTCCAACCCCCCTGCCAAAGCAGGATCACCTAGTGCAGGCTGACAGTAGTGAGGTTGGGGTTGGTCTCCCTAGTATCAGGTGACAGAATGAGAGGAAATGGCCTCAAGCTGCACCAGGGGAGGTTTAGGTTGGAGATCAGGAAAAATTTCTTTCCTGAAAAGAGTGGTCAGGCATTGGAACAGGCTGCCCAGGGAAGTGGTGGAGTCACCATCCCTAGAGGCCCTTAAAAAATGTGTGGCCATGGCACTTGGGGACATGGTTTAATGGCCATGGTGGTCTTCGGCTCAAGGTGGGAAAAAGTCCTCTTTGACTCACTTTCAACACATGTAGCATATTGCAGAAAAAGGCTACCTCTGCCTTGTTCCAGTGGTAACTTTTGGAACCAATATTTTCCTGGCCCTCTGATCTTCTTTCTCTTCAGCCTGCAATTTAACTTCACTTGACCTTACAGGTAACCCTAAAATCACTGATGGGGGAATTGGATACCTTCTTTCTTTCAAGAAACTGAATTGTTTGGACATCACTGGGACAGGTCTGAAGGTAAAAATGCTTCTGTCTAGGTTTAGTGGGCAAGGGTAACAACGAGCAGTTAGTTCATCCCCTCAGTGCTTGCCTTCCCTTGTCTCCAGGATGTTGACGCCGTCGTTAAGCGGCTCCAAACGCGGATCGGCCTGGTTCGCTCACAAGTGCCTCTGAAAGAGTTCGATCATAGCAACTGCAAAACAGAGGGATGGGCAGAGCAGGTAGGAGGGGCTGAAGTCTGGTTTGCTCTCTTCTAGAAACTGTCCTTAGAGACTATTAACTCACCAGATAAGAAAGAACAAGGGACAGAGGGTTGCTTCTGTCCGTTTTACAAGATCCATTTTAATCCCTTGAATCCCTGTTGTTGCAGACAGTTCTGCAGTGGGAGCAGGCAGTTATGGAAGCCACCAAGCCACAGGACAACTTGAGATCCAGCACAGCAGCTCTGCGCTTCTGTATGTAACTGCATGGGACACTACAGAGCTTATTTTCTTTAAACAAGTATAAAATGCTGTGACAGGACAAGGGGCAATGGGTTTAAACTGGCAGAGGGGAGATTGAAACTGGATGTTAGGAAGTTCTTTCCAGTGAGGGTGGTGAGACACTGGAACAGGTTGCCCAGGGAGGTTGTCTCCCTGGAGGTGTTCAAGGCCAGGTTGGATGAGGCCTTGAGTGAGCTGTACTAGTGGGAGGTGTCCCTGCCTATGGCAGGGGGTTGAAACTAGATGATCCTTGAGGTCCCTTCCAACCTTACCATTCTATGCATTTCACAGCATGATCCTGGTTTTACCAAAGTCTAACCTGGCTTTTTCCTCCCTCCCACCCTGTAGATGGCAAGACACACACAATAGAAGAAGCAGTCAAATGCAGACTGGTGGAAGCAGACACAAAAACATCTGGAAACTTGCAGTTTTATAAGGAAAAAGTTCAGAACTGCCATTTCCCTTTGAAAAAGGAGGTTGCAGGCTGCCATGAATTAAGGAACCATAAAAAAAGAGCTTTGGCTGAACCAGAGAAGGAAAGGACTTCCAAACAGAAACATCTGTGCCTCACAGTGGAGGACTGGGATCTGTTAAATACCTACTGAGTCGGGAAGAAGCAGACCTTGTGTTTGTTTTCTTGCCGGTGGCAGAATATAGCCATTGAGAGGGAGGAGAGCAGAGTTGTTGACTCTGTTTGCTTCGTTGTGCTTGTGGGTAACCTGTGCTTGGGGAAGGGCAGAGCCAAGGAGAAGGTTGAGGATACTACTGTATATTTTCAATATATGATGATTTTTTTCAAATAAAGTTGTTGTTGTCATCTTTGGCTTCTTCCTCTGGCAGAGATCGGTCACAGAAAGAGCTGTCCCTTTCCCTCCTCTCTTGCCTCCTGAGGGGCAGAAGACTACAGCTTATCTGAAATGAAGCTACACTGTGCTTGTCAAGAGCCCTGGGACTTCAATAATGCTAGTAGAACTTAAACCTTAGCCTGTAAGCACCAGGACTGTGCTGAAAGAGCTCTGACAAAGGCAGGAAGCAAAGAGGATAAGCACAGGCCCCAGGGGAGGGAGGCAGAGAGGCAGTAACCCCTCAGTAACAGTTACCTGCAGAAAGCCAGAGCAGAAGTTCCTAATCCTCATTTTAGCCCAAGAAATGAAAGCTGAAACTGGGTTACAGGAGAGGTCAGACTCTCCTTGCAATATATTCTCCCTTACGAATACATTCACAGGATCACAGATTGTCAGGGGTTGAAAGTGACCTCTAGAGATCATCCAGTCCAAACCTCCTGCCAGAGCAGGATCACCTAGGTCAAGGCACACAGGAACACGTCTGGGTGGGTTTTTAATGTCTCCAGAGGAGACTCCACAGCCTGTCTGGGCAGCCTGTTCCAGGGCTCTGGCACCCTCACAGGGAAAAGGTTTTCCCTTCTGTTCCCATAGCACCTCCTCTGCACCAGCTTGCACCCGCTGCCCCTTGTCCTATCCCTGGACATCAGTGAGAAGAGTCTGCCTCTGTCCTCCCACCACTGCCCTTAACAACTTTATAAACTCGATTGAGGATCCTCCTCTCCAGGCTAAAGAGCCTCAGCTCCCTCAGCCTTTCCTCAGCAGAGATGTTGCACTGCCTTCAGCAGCTTTGTGGCTCTGCACTGGACTCTCAGGCAGTTTCCTGAGGTCCTTCTTGAACGGAGGTGCCCAGAACTGGATGTGGTATTCCAGATGCAGCCTCACCAGAGCAGAACAGAGTGGGAGGAGAACCACAAGAGCCACCTCAGATTTCTTTACTACCCCTCCAGCACTGTGGAGATCTGCTGACCTGTCATGGAGAGATGCATGTCTGGGAGAATAACATACTCCACTTCTCATCAGTAAAGCATCTGGGAGCTGATGCCCTGAGCTGGAAAACAGACAGATCATGACATAAAAGAACACCCAGGTCACAGGCTTGATGCTGAAATCACATAGCACATCTTTCTTTTCCACAAGAGGGGTTCTAGAGGATCACAGGAGGTTAGGGGTTGGAAGGAACCTCTGCAGATTCTCCAGTCCAACCCCCCTGCCAGAGGAGGACCAGAGAATCCAACCCAGGTCACACAGGAACATATACAGACAAGGCTGGAAAGTCTCCTGAGCAGGAGCTCTCTGTTTCTTGCATTCTCCATCCCTGGTACAATTACTCCCTTTCTTAGGTTCCTTGCTGGCCAGCAGACTCCTCTTTCCAACACACCACAGCGTAAATTTTGTCCCAGGAGGACTCAGACACACTTAGCACTATGTCCTCCACCCACTAAGCCCTGCTCATTGCTCTCCATGAGGCATACAGCCTCTGCTGACCAGGAACAGGGCAGAAAAAGAAAACTGCAGGAGGTGACTCACCCCTGAAAGAGATGAGCCCAACCAAGCCCCTGCTTAAATTGCCTATGGTGTCCCTGGCTGTTTCCAGGATGGTTTCTGAGTCTTGCTGTCCATGGACTGCTGCTTCCCACATCTCTCTTGGTTAGTCTCTTCACAAGTGTAAATCCAGAGCAGGATGAGTCTGGTTCTTTTTTCCTAGCCTGAGGCTAGTCACAGCTCTGGCCTTACAGAAGCACTCATTCACTACAAACTGCTACAGAGACATCATCCAGAAAGCAACCCTGGGCTCTACCCTACAGGTACTGGGTGGGTCAGCTCCTCTAACACTAGTACACCTCTACTGGCTAGCTCAGATGCAGAGGCCACATTCCTGACCCCATTTCTTTGTGCTTCATTATAAAGCTAAGCGATGTATGAAATGGAGAGGAAGATTGTGTTGGGCTTCCTCTTTGCAGACAGGGATGTCCTCCATGTGCCCTAAGCCTGCTTTCTTTAGCAATCACATCAGCTGGCTCTGTGCTCTGAGGGCTGCTGTATTTTTGAACAGCTGTTCACTTCAATCCTTACCAACTACAGTTGTTCTGCTATCCATATGCAGTACTCATCACAAAGGATAAGATTCTCCTTGCCCTCCTTTCCCACCTTCTTTTGACCACTGCCCTGTAGAAGTGAGCAGCAGTTGTAGTCCACCTGCCCCTCTCCCAATACAGGGAGCTTTTTGCACACCCTCTCCCACTTCAAAGCCAAGGAACAAGAGAACAGGCCATGGCTGGAGAAAAGTAGGACCAGAAAGAAGCCCTCCTTCCCCAGGAGGTGAGGCTGATCCAGCAGCACTGCCTCTGAATCACCCCTCCTTAAGCAACTCTTACACAACACTTCAAGACTTTCTTGCTGGTTGCCCCAGAACATATTTTAGGGTGACAAGAGGAACAACAGCAACTACAGTAAGCCAGGCTTTATTCATCAGCCCCAGCCCAGGTTATTGAAGTGTTAGCTGTCTGTGACTGCAGTACAAACCCGAATCTCCACTTCAGGCTTTGACTGAGGCTGGAAGCTGGCAAGTGAGAAATATTTACCTACAAGGCTCTCAATCTCTCTTCCCAGCTGCAGCACTGAGTGCTCTGCAATAATACTTTACAGGCACAGACAGAAGAACCATCCATCCCAGCCAGGCCTGGAGTAGGACAGCTTATTAAATTCAGCTTTTAAAGTTTCCTGTAGTACCAGTTCCACTATGCAGAATTTGCCATCTCATTGCAGGTGAAGGATGTCACAACACTGCAAAGCTACTTCTGAAAGATCTCTCAGATCCACAGCTGTAGCCCAGGGACAAATCAGAGCAAACATTCTCCATTGATAGAAGTCATAGTGGCAGGCAGAGCTGCAGACACAGGGCAGAGAGGAAATGAGTGACCAGGGGTTTATTTTTAAAGATCTGTGACTTGGGATGGTGGTGGAAAAAAACCCATCTGATGTTTATTTTGGGCCTAAAAAAAGTAAGTGCCCTCACTGTAAATGTGGGGCTTCCTCAGAGATGATGTTTTAGTGCCCTGGTTTGAGGTTCATACTTTACTGAGAGAAATTAAAACCTTAGCTGTGAGAAGAAATAAAATATCAGTGACCTGTACCACTCATTCTTCTGCTGAGAGAATCAACTAGTCAAAATATAGATAAGGCACTCCTCACACACTTCTCAGTTCTCATTTGCTTTCCTTCTCTGTCTTGAGTAGCTGCATCTGCCTTAACTCTTTAGCCAAACCTAACCTTTTTCCTCTAACCTCCTTATCAGCTTTTTGACATCTCACTTCAGATCTCTGCAGATTTATCACGTGAGATATACAGGGATTGATCTGATCATTTCTGAGGGGAAGGAAAGCAGGGGAAGGGGAAGGGAGGTTGGTCAGGAGCCTCCTGGGCAGTCTGATTGTTTTGGGAGGGATGTATATATACACACACACATATATATACACTTGTGTATATATATACACACACATTTGTGTATATATATATACATGCTTGTAAATTGTGCTAAGCTGTAAATATAGCTTCCTTAACTTCCAGCCAACTGAGTGTGCTCTGGTGAATTTGTGGGTGGGTAACTGCCATCACATTTAGACACAGAGCAGACTTTCAAAGGAGTAGAGAATGAACACTGAGTTTCAGTGGCACATCTGTAGCAGCTGCCCATGGTGTCATTTCAGCACAGGATTCCCACAGAAGTATCTTGGCAGCATCAATATAGAGCCTCCAAAGCCACTGCTGAAACTGTCTGCAGATGTGCTTTGAACACAGACACAAGCTTCTGCTCCTGCCCGTGAGGATCAGCAGTGTGAAGGTGTGCCAGGGCAAAGTGCTAACCCAAAGGGTAACCTCACTCAGCTCCTACTCTTTAGAATAGTCCTCAATGTACCTTCACCTGACAGCCTGCAAAGGCACCAACATGTCCATAAAGAAGAGGCCTTTGCCCATAGCTGGTGGGACATGGCGACTGTGTTGACCGCAGCTGGTGAACAGTACCCAGCAACCTGCTCACAATCCATCAAGACAAGTTCCAAGACAGTAGTCTGCCCAAGGAGAAAACACTCACCCTTGCGTGACAGGAGAACTCTTGCAGGTGTCACACAGCCAGCAGCTAGCCTGCAGCATGGGCTGCCACAAGCACCTTACCCCTGCTCGGCCTGGCTGTGTGACAGTCTGAGTGCTGCTGCTGCTGAGCATCTGCTGGGGCTGGAGCTTCTTAAGTGGGTGGCAGAGCAGGAGGACACAGAGTCTTAAAACACAGGAAGCACCTTGCTGTCTCCAGCGCTGCCGGGTGCCAAGACATCAGGGTCTGCAGAGGTACTCATCAGACCAGCCGATGCAGTGCTGGATGCCGTCCCGGCAGAGCCTCCTGGGGACGCAGGAGCAGTACTCGTAGAACACAGGGTTGCAGCTCCACCACTGTGGCCCGCACGGCGGGCAGGCAGCCACTAGGGGGATGGAACACAGAGAACAGAAATGCCTCTGCTGCACTGACTCCATCTCTCTTACCTGGGTAGCCACCCTCCCACCCCCAGCAGCTACTGAAAAGTCACTGGTGTCAGCGAAGACACCAAAGATGACAGTTGCTTGGAACTACTTGTGGGAGACAACCACACAGCATGCCAGTGCATGACCTTCATGACAGGTCATACTGGGAGGAACTACAACCACACAGCATGGCATTGGGGTGACCTCCATGGCAGGTCATTCTGGGAGGAACAAATAGATGTCATTTATTTGCTTTAGGAGGCTACTCTAGAGAAGGTGCTGATGGGCAGGTCTTGCCTGGGGTTCAAAACCAGGGGAGTGACTTAGGAGCAAATTTGATGCTCATTTTAGCAAGAGAATGATCTGGATGGCTTTGAAGCTGCTGAGGCATGCTTAGTCCCCCAGTTCAGAGACAGACCCACCTCTTGACCAGCAGCCAAAAGCTAGTTTGCAAGATTACTGCTGCCCACAGCTATGCACCACAATGAAACTGCTCCACACCCAGCAAGCCACAGAGAGGGAGCAACTTTTGGGGCTGAGAGCAAAACATGGAGCATTTTCTCTCTTGGTCACCATCAGAGTCCTTGTCAGCTGATGGGATGGAGCCCACACAGTTCTGAAGTCCTACCCCTGCTACTGTGTGGTTTAGTGGAGGACCCCAGCCTCCAAGTATTTCTAGCAGCAGCAGTGAGCACCATGCCTGTATGACCTGTTTCAGTCCATCAGCAGCAAAGGTCTTTTGCCCAACAGCAGCCAGAAGAGACACTTACAGCTGCCCACCTCATCAGAGCAGTCCCCGCAGTCGTTCATCCCGTTACAGCGCTGATCAGCATAGACCCAGGAGCTGGGGTTGCCGCAGTGGAAAACCAGGTACCCTGGGAGGCTGTGGGGCAGGTCTCCTGCAAAGACAGACACACAGGACATGCTCAGCAACACCAGGCAGATACACCAGCTAAGATGGGAGTGGCAGCCAAAGGCTGCTGTCATGGGGGGGGCCTTTAGTCCTTTCATATGCAGTGTCAGGACAGGAATGACACCATAGATGGGGAGGCTGCAGTTGAAGAGGGAAAGGGATGCTCATGGCTGGGCTGGAAACAGTGCTCAGTCCCCTGGGCTTCTGTTTTAATGCGGTTGTTCCAGTGTAAGTGGACAATAATTTAGCCATGTAGCTACCCCCTTACCCATAGAATCATAGAATGTCAGGGGCTGGAAGTGACCTCGAAAGATCATCTGGTCCAGCCCTCCTGCCAGAGCAGGATCACCAAGAGCAGGATCACATAGAAATACCCATTAGAGGAACAGTGCATCATGGTTTAGAGAAATTCTGAGGAGCTTGGAGTCTTTGATCCCTGGCAATCCTGCTGCTTTTTGGGCAGTGCCATCTCCCAGCATCCACAAAGGATCTGCCAGGTTTATCTGCTGGCCTAGATGGCCAGAAGGGTGAAGTAGGTTCAGAGGGACACTGGCTGCTCTGCCTCGCCACAGCTGAGGAGGACAGTCACAACAAAACCACTCACCACAGAGCTTCTGCTGCTCATCCTCTCCATGTCTGCAGTTGCTGATGCTGTCACAGACCTGGCTGGCTGGGATGCAGGTCACTCTGTCATTGCACAAGAAGCCTGTCTGGTTGTTGGAGGCTGTACAGATGCGGTTCACTGAAAGGAGAGAAGCAAATACTTCATTTCCCAGCATTCCCATGCCATGAGGGACAGATGAAGAGGAAGAAAGGGAGGCTTCTGAAATTCCTGTGCTTTGCAGATAACCAGGATTCATCTCTGGCAGGTTCCTGGCAGAATCTGAAAACCATACCAGTAGTCTGAAGCACGACCATGCCACCTGGAGTTACCACAGCCCTATGGAGCAGGGCAGCGAAACCAAGGAACAACTGGCACAAGGCTGGCACAGCCCTGCATCACTCTGCGGGGCCACTTCCTTCCTCCCACTGCCCTGGGAAGCACCACTTCACCCATGGTGATGGACAGCATGAAGGCTTGTCTCATAAACCATCATTTTCTGCCTCCCTTACCGAAAAATGACGACTCTGGGGATACCAACCTGGCACCTGCAGCAGGAGTCCCAGTGCCACCGCCAAGGCCACAGCTGCAGCGAGGACAAGCAGCAGGGTGGCAGAGATGCAGACACATCTCCATGTGCAGCCCTCTTGAGTACTGCACAGCTGGCAGTGGTCTGTTGAGAGGCAAGAGTGAGAGGTGAGATGCTGGGGATGGGTCTGGCAGGGCTGCCTGGGGTGTTTTGGAAGGGAATGGCATGAAGCCATGAGGGTGATCACAGACTCATGGACTGGTAGAGGCTGGAAGTGACTCTCTTGGGAGGTCATTGAGTCCAATCTCCCTGCTACAGCAAGTTGCACAGGATCATATCCAAATAGATTTTGAAAGTCTCCAGAGGAGGAGATTTCACAGGCTCTCTGGGCAGCCTGCTTCAGCACCCTGAAAGTAAAGCTGCTTCTCCTTAGGTTCTACTGTTAAGGTCCCATGTCCTAGTTCATACCCAACGCCCCTGCTTCATGTGCTCTGTGTACTGGCATGGGCCTACTGGGGCTCAGAGGTTGACAGCTGAGTAGCCAAACCCCAAAGTTAAACAGTTCCTCACAGGAAGTCTTGCTTCTTGCAGCACAGCAGAGCCCATGCTGCAGCTGCAGAGCACTGACACCAAACAACACAGATGCTACATTTCCATCAGACCTCACCCAACACAGTCAGAGCAGGAGGGAGGTGTCATAGGTTGGGAACTACAGGGTTAAAAATTCTCTAGGGACTAGAGGAGCCTAGGGATGGACACAGGAAAGTGTGACCTTGTTATTCAATCCTATAGCACAGCTCCAGGCTGGGTGAGGAATGGCCGAGAGCAGCCCTGAGAAAAAGGTCCTGGGGGTCTGGATTGATGAAAAGCTCAACATGAGGCTGCAGTGTGAGTGCAGCCCAGACAGTAACTGTGTGCTGGGCTGCAGCAAGAGCAGTGTGGGCAGCAGGCCAAGGGAGGGGATTCTGTCCCTTTGCTCTGCTCTCCTCAGACCCCACCTGGAGTACTGTGTGCAGTTCTGGAGCCCTCAGCACAGGAAGGACATGGAGCTGTTGGAGCCAGTCCAGAGGAGGCCACAAAGATACTCAGATGACTGGAGCAGCTCTGCTATGAGGACAGGCTGAGAGAGTTGGGGTTCTTCAGCCTGCAGAAGAGAAGGCTTCCAGAAGATCTTGGAGTGGCCTTCCAGGATCTGAAAGGGGCTACAGGAGGGCTGGGAAGGGACTATTGACAAGGTCTTGTAATGACAGGATGAGAAGGAATGGGTTTAAACTGGCAGAGGGGAGATTTAAACTAGAAAGGAAGTTCTTTGCAGTGAGGGTGGTGAGGCACTGGCACAGGTTGCCCAGAGAGGTTGTGACTGCTCCCTCCCTGGAGGTGTTCAAGGCCAGGTTGGATGAGGCCTTGAGTGACCTGTACTAGTGGGAGGTGTCCCTGCCTATGGCAGGTGGGTGGAACTGGATGAGCTCTGAGGTCCTTTCCAACCTAAACCATTCTATGATAATTCTGCTACCTCTCTATAAGCTGGCAGCACAGCCACCACTTTCTCCTTTCTTCTCCCTCCTGCCTGCTGTCTCTGGGAGTGGGCTACTTATCAGGGTAAAATGTAAGGAGTGAACCTCTTTGTGGCCTCCAGAGGCTTTACTTGGGCCTATGGGTGGCAGAAGCACTGGGGAGGAGGATTGGAGCACCAGGGATTGTAGATTAAGTTTTGGGTTGGGGGAAAATTCAAGTGGGTTGTTTGTAACTGCTCTGTAATTTTTTTTTTGTTTTTTTTCCCCTGTATCTTTCCTTACAAATATAATTCTGCATTTCTTTCCAATTCATTTGAAAGAGTCTCATTCTGTGGGCTCTTTAAAAATAAAACGTGAGAGGAGGAGAAGGCCAAACCCCTGCCCACCCTGTGGGACAGCATTGCCCTTATCACGGCACAGCCAAAAGACAGAGGAGGAGGTCAATGTAAGGATGGGAAAGGTGTCCTCCCAGAGCCCACAGCAAAACTCCAAGGCATAAAATTGCATTTTACAGCACTTCAGCCTTTCAGCCTGACCAGGACTTTAACTTTCCCTCCAAACAGGACTGAATTATCATCTTAAAATGGTGAGAACTGATCAAAGAGCAGCCTTTGCCCTCCCCAGAAACATCTCCAGGATACCAAAGGCAGTGACCTTCCAGGGACTGCAGCTTTCAGAAAGTCAGGTACATAAATCCAACCAAATCCAGAAGCTAAGGGCCAAGCCCAGAGCCTCTGCACCACAGCAGCAGCACAGCAAGAGCAACACCCATCAGCTGTCCTTAAGCTCTGCAGCACCACTGCTTTGTCTCTAAACAAACAGGCTATGTTCTTGCATTCTTTCCTACCTCCAGACCAAAAGTTACTGTGATCATGTGAGAAACACATAAGCAGTCACTAAAGACAACCCTGCATCACTGGACTTTGGTGTTTCTGAACTTAAAAGTTAGAACTTGTCTTAGCAGTGCTTCCTATTTACTTGGTGGTTGTGTTGTACAAACACAAGTGAAGCCACAGCCTTTGCTCAGTGGCAAAGGGATCCCGGCTGCAGTAACCACTCCCTTGGTCATTCCTGAGCAGGAATGAAAGGCAGAACATTTCAGTTCAAAAGCAAAGTAGTGAATTGCAGCACGTCTGTGTCTGCAGGGCAGCACCTCTGACCAGAAAACACCACAACTGCAGACAGGCAAGAGCATGAAACAATGGTGGTGATGAAATGTTGTTGCAACCTGATCTACAGGTTTGCTGTTGATTCTGTCTGACCTCACCTTCTCCCACTTAGCACGGACAAAGCTTGCTGAAGTTTGGCTGTTAAAACATACAGAAAGCCTGCAGCAAGTTCATGATGAGTTCTTCTATGACAGGCAAGGATTTCCTCCCAGGCTACTATACCGTAAGACTGCCAACTTCAGGCCAGCAAAGAACAGCTTCAGTTCATTAGTTTTATAGTCTGAAAGTTTCATTGCACAGAAAAAGGGTGGAAAAAAAAAAGATAAATCATTCTCAACAGGCCCTAAATACTGTCTGTATTTTATATCACATGGAACATTTTCCATTGATGTATGTTTTAATAGTAGAAGTGTTAATCTCTGCGTTTTCTTTGTTACCTCTTTCTTCAGACAAGGACTTGGTTGAATCAAAAGTAGCTACAGCACCATTTCTCTAGAAGGAAAGGAACAAAGGTTGGTTTGCAGCAGCACACAGTAACCACCACACAAGGGCTGCCTCTCCAGCTCCCATCCCATCTCACCACCAATACAAAGCCCATTCCTTTATTTTCGCACATGGACAAAAATCGCTCCGAGTGGAAACGTGGCCCAGACTGAGCTCACAAAATCACCCAGCAGATCACCTTTTAAATCTTAGTTATTCATTTGTAAAACAAACAGCAGTGCAAACCCAGTGCTTTGTATCAATACTTCCCCATCTGTATCAAATGAAGTTAAGTAGCAAGGACTGGAAATGTCACAGCAAGTAGTGATAAAGCAGTGATAAAGAGGTCAGGCAAACAGCACTATCAAGAACAGGTGTACTTTAGGAAACAGCTGCACCTAAGATCTTTCCCAAGAGGACTGTACCTGGGGGTGAGTTTTGTTCATGCTTCTCAGAGCTGCAGCCCTCACAGGAACTCAAAGGATTGCAGGAAGCTTTCTGCTCCTTAACAGAGTGATGTTACCAAGATACAAACCCCAACAGAGGGAGGAGAGCAAGGGGTGTGCTGCTGCCCGAGCATGCAAGCAGCAGAGGACAGGGAAGGTAGTACCAAGCCTGTGCCCCAGTTCTGGCTGAAAGTGCTGCTCCTGGCTTGGCTCTCATTCCTCCTGGCTCCATCTTGGTTTCTTAACAGGGTGTTAATCAAATCATAAAGGACACAGAGATTTTGGATGCCAAGAACTGTGATGCCAGTTCAGAAGATGAATACTCACCCCTGGCTGACACCAACTGCAGTTATTTACCCTGGTGCTGGTAAGCAAGAACCCTCCTTTGTGATGGAAGCTGGGGGGCACAGTCTCACCATCTTTCTGCAAGTCTCCTCACCTCCTTTAAGATAGAGCTGACCACTGACCTCATAGCAGCCTGCAAGAGAACCAGATCTCAGCAGAGCTGTGCAGGACACAACCCTCTGGAAGAGCTTCCCTGCTCAGGCAATGAGCATGTGCAGAGCAACCCCTTCAGGGTTCTCTTTTACTCACATACTGAGTTCCCAGCCCTGCAGCAAGCCTTAGCAGCTCAGCCTGCAGCTGATATAAGCTTACAAACAGCTCACAGCCTGATGCAGGTCTCAGCACAGTACACACAGAATGCAGTTCTGCAGCTTTGAGGATAAAATGTCATGAGCAGGCAGCTTTACCGTGGGGGTAGGGAGGAGAAAAAGCATTGGCATGAAACGTTTGAGGAGTGTACCTGCTTCTTGCTTGTAGGAGGGTCCACAGGACTGGTTCAGGTTGGAATAAGTCTTAGAGATCATCTACTTCAACCTCCCTGCCACGGGCAGGGACACCTCTCAGCTAGACTTGGCTGTTCAAGCCCTCATCTAGCCTGGCCTTCAGCACCCCCAGGGAGGAGACATCCAAAGCCTCCCTGGGCAGCCCATTCCAGAGTCTCACCACCCTCCTACTGAAGAACTTCTTTCTAAGTTCCAGTCTAACCCTTCACTCCCTTAGCTTCAAACCATCCCTCCGTGTTCTGTCTCTAGACACCCTGATAACTCAAGTGTCTCCAAACCATTGCCAACTTGCAGATCACAATTCCTCCTTAAGCACTACCAAAACTTACCAGGCCTTCAGAGGAGGAGCTGGCAGCTTTGTTGCCTACAATCTGGCCCCAAGACAGCTGCCTCAAACTGATTCAAAGCACCAAACAGTGCCTGACATGGAGGAACAAGAGCTGCTTCCCTCTCCATTCCCACACTCCCAACTCGTTCCCCATTACAATGAGTTAATAGACAGCTTTTGACAAGAGCTTCTGCCAGCTCTGCACTCACCTGTTCTCACATTATCCAGAATCAAATACAGGAGGCTCCTCCTTTGGCATGGATCAACACCAACTTGGCCAAAGTAGAAGCTTCTCACAGGTGCTAGGTTCAGCTCGGTGCTAGAAATGCCTCCTGTTCTAAAGGAGGTGGAAACAGGGAGAAAAGAGTCTGCAAACCTGGGCAGCTGCTACAATAGAGAAACAGGACAGACTAAGGGTTAAAACCTGCCCACCTTAACTTCTGGAACTGTTTCTTTTTAAAGAGGAAGTTTTAGTTCCTAATCAGAATGGATACTATTTTGAGCCTTCAAGAAGCTTACTTGGTGATTGTGAGTTTGCCAAGAGCCAGGTCAAGTAGGTCAGCTGTGTATACCCCAACGAACAATCAATGATGAGAATGTCTAAACCAAGGAGTAAATCCACTCTGGGAGGCCAACACCCCTAAGACCTGACATCTATCACCTCCTGTTTCCTATACCAGGATTCTCAAGCTCAGCTGTAGTCAACCAGGCAGATAGATTTTTAGAGCAGTTACCCCACATCAAACATCGTTCAGGAAAAAAAAAGAAGTTGATGAGAAGGAGGTCACAAACACAAGCAAGTCTTTCTGGGGTAAAAACAACAGGGAAAAAAATGTCTTTGCCAGAGATCAGAGAAGCTGAAGGAGGAAGACAGGTCTCCTGGAAGCCTTCTCTTCTCCAGGCTGCAGAGCCCCAACTCTCTCAGCAGAGCTGCTCCAGCCTTCTAATCATCCAGTATGATAGGAGGCTACTGTTAATTCAAGCACCTAAAAAAACCTCCAACAAATTAAAAACCATCCCCCAACCCCCCCCTAAATGTGCCCTGGCTGTTTCTGCCAGCAATGAACTGCACACCCTTGAGGAGGTTGCCTCGTTTGTGTCAGGATGATTCCATTTACAGTCTGAGACAAGCTCAGCTGAAGACATGCCTAAAGAGAGACTGGAAAATGCTTTCCTCCTGCAGTTTCAATAATTTAAAGGTCTTCATTTAAACAGTGGCCTTGGGCAGAGATCAAGCCCAAATTGCAGCCTCTGAAAATGAAGATGTCAGGCAGGCAAAACGTTTAACCAACACTGAGCAGGACAAGCTGCTTTGCAAAGTCAAATGCCAAGATTGCTTAAAGAGCCTATTTAGAAACCCTGATCAACAGCTCAATTACTGCAGCCCAGCCAGGAGCCGAGGGAAGGATACCTTGACAGGAGCTCACAAGTACTACACTTAAATTGCCCAGACTCTGGGCCTCTCTGGAAACAGCAGTGCCAAGTGACAGACTGCCACAGGCACAGAGCTGCCCTGAGACCCAACAGCATTCCTGAATCCTGGCTCCACTGCACAGATCACTTAACTGAAATGTCATTACACGGCAAAGGAGAGGAAACCTGTGCTGAGTTTCCCCTGCTTTGTCTTTTCTTCATAAGAAGGACACTGAGCTATTGGAGAGTCCAGAGGAGGCCACAAAGATAAATCAAGGGCTGGAGCACCTCTGCTATGAGGATAGGCTGAGAGAGTTGGGGTAGGTCAGCCAGGAGAAGAGAAGACCCTGCGGGGACCTTAGAGCTGCCCTCCAATAGCTGAAGGGATCCTACAGGAAGGCTGCAGAGGGACTTTTCATCAGGGTGTCCAGAGACAGGGCAAGGGGCAATGGTTTGAAGCTGAGGGAGAGCAGGGTTAGACTGACTAGAGCTTAGGAGGAAGTTCTCCAGTACAAGGGGTGGTAAGATTCTGAAACAGGCTGCCCAGGGAGGAGGCTGTGGATGCCTCCTCCCTGGGGGCACTGGAGGCCAGGTGGGATGAGGCCTTGAGTAGCCAAGTCTAGTTGAGAGACATCCCCAGGCATGGATTAGATGATATCTGAGGTCCCTTCCAATCTCAACCATTCTGCGATTGTATGAGTTTTCACCCTTCCTTGTAGGCAAATGCAACCCCAAATGAAAGCAGAACCTGTTGAATTCAGAGCTAGCAGCATAAGCAATAAAGTAAAACATTTTGGAAGAGAAAGTTTAAGTAAATCAAATCACCAAGGTGACAGAGGTTGTGCTCCTCCTCCTGTGGCCAGCAGGACGTCCTTCTGCCCTTGTACTCAGCAATGGTTAGGCCACACCTTGAGTACTGTGCCCAGTTCTGGGCCCCTCAGTTTAAGAAAGATGTTGGGGTGCTTGAAGGTGTCCAGAGGGCACCAAGGCTGGTGAGGGGCCTGGAGCACAGCCCTGTGAGGAGAGGCTGAGGGAGCTGGGGGTATGCAGCCTGCAGAAGAGGAGACTCAGGGCAGACCTTATTGCTGTCACAGCTACCTGAAGGGAGGTTGTAGCTGGGTGGGGTTGGTCTCTTCTTCCAGACACCCAGTGACAGAACAAGAGGACACAGCCTCAAGCTGTGCCAGGGCAGGTTCAGGCTAGATGTTTGGAAGAAGTTCTTGACGGCAAGAGTGATTGGCATTGAAATGGGCTGCCTGAGGAGGTGGTGGAGTCCCCATCCCTGGAGATGTTTGAGAGGAGGCTGGGTGAGGCACTTGGTGCCATGGGTTAGTTAATAAGAAGGTGTTAGGTTGTACTCAACGATCTCTAAGGTCTTTCCCAACCTGGTTGATTCTGTGCTCTATGCACTTGGCACTGACAAGCAGCCTTGTTTTCAGTAAGCTGTAACACTGCCTGTGCAGCACTACACACAGCAGTGAAGAAAACAACACTCTTAACAGAACTTAAAACATTTCCCTGCCAGTAACTCAGTCAGAAAACTTGGGATTGCTGAAGTCTCTTTTGGAAAGACAATTCCAGCCATCAGTGCTGAGGAAACAGGCAATACCCACTGAGCTAACCCCTTCTTTACAAGCACATTTAAACATCTGCTGCACAAATGCCATCTGACACTGCTCCAAGGGGAACCCTGGCATCCAGCACCAAAATAGGGCTTCATGGTGAGCTTTGCACCACATGAACACATCCTGACTGATTCACTACTGCAGACAGACTGAGATCCTGCAAAGCACAGCACAACAGGCAACACAGCACACAGCAACCCCCACCCACAACAGGCACACCTGAGGTCTTTCCAGTAGTGCCATCTACACACAAATATACTTGCCAATGTCTGCTGACACCCAAATTGCTGGGATTTGATGTTGCCCCACTGAAGAATTTAGCATGAAGAGGTACCACCAACTGAAGACTTCAAATGGCAATTTCTGCAACCAAAGCAGCCTGCTTAAACCAACATCTCTTCACACTCATTGCCAGGAAACCCGTTCCAGGGCTTCCAGGCTTCGGTTCCCAGCAGCACTGCAAGATCACTCTGCAGGTACATTCCTGTCTGATGGCCCCTGCAAAGCTCCATCAGTTGCAGCCACACAATCACCAGCTTGCAGTTAGCAGTTTTAAGAGAAGGAACACCATGCTGCACCCTCCAGAACCTCTACAGCTCTCACTAGAATTCAAAGTCTGAAGGAGTGTTGGGGTTTGTTTTAAACCTTCAGAGGGGCTCTGTGTAGTCAGGACGACAAGCTGGAGATCATGGTCCCCAGTCAGCTTTCAGAGATCCCAAAACAAACCACACATGTCCACAACTTGTCAGTGCAAAGGGAACCAGCATGTAGCCATCTCCTCTGAGGAGAGTGCTGCAAAAGAAGTATTGTAACAGTCAGAGAATGGCCTAGGCTGGAAGACACCTTAGAGATGATCTGATCCCATCTCCCTGCCATGGGCAGGGCCACCTCTTAACTAGACCAGGTTAAGGCCCCATCCAACCTGGCCTCAAAGAGGGCATCCTAAATCTCTCTGGCCAATCCATTCCAGTGTTCTGCCACCCTCATAACGAACAATTTCTTTGTAAGATTCAAATTAAACCTATTCTCCTTCAATTTAAATCCATTTCCCCTTGTCCTGTCTCTAGACATCCTGATGAAAAGTCCCTCTGCAGCCTTCCTATAGGATCCCTTCAGCTATTGGAAGGCAGCTCTAAGGTTCCCCCAGAGTCTTCTCTTCTCCAGGCTGAACAATCCCAGTTCCCTCAGCCTATCCTCATGGCAGAGGTGCTCCAGCCCCTGGATCACCTTTGTGGCCCTGCTCTGGACTTGTTCCAACAGATCTATGCCCCTCTCACAGTGAGGGTACCATAACTGGGGGCAGAACTATGAGGACACTGTTGTGGTGAAGTGAATGATGCAGCAAACCCAAGTTACACTGTCAAGGAGAGGCTCTCCAACAGATTCTGCTGTGGGCAATGAAGAACCATGGCAAAAAGCTCTGCAGCCAACGTTTTCTATACAGTGGGTTTTATTTGTCTGTTCTCATTTCTCAGGAATCAACTTGTTTCTGTAAAATGAAGTTACAAGACTAGAGCAGGTTAATCAAGAAGAGAAAACAGAACTTCTTCAGGAAACAACAGGTGCTAACTTCACAATCAAGTTAAGAGGTAAAGGCTAAAAAAGTTGACAAAAGAACTGACCATGTTAATGCTCCTTGTGTGAAGGGATATGTCCAGAAGCTTTAACAAAGTTTCCATCTTTCACAAACTGAGCTCTAAGCCTGCAGTACCTCAACAAAACCTTTCCAACCTTGGATATTGCCACACTCTAGGAAAGAAAAAAAAAATACATTTCTCTTTTTCTTTTTTGTTTGTGCATGGATATTAACAAGTACAACAACAACAAAAAAAAATTAATCAGCAGATAATTTTATAATCTTTTAACTACAACAGAAAGTGCAACACTAAAAAGGCATCTCCTGCCTACTTAAAATTTCATCTACCTTTACAAAGCTAACTCTGAATGTACACATTACATCCTAGAACACACAGATCAGTCTGACAGTGTGCTGGCAGAAGTATGGAGAGTATGCTTACAGCTCTGGTAAGCAAACAGACACACAGCAAATACCAGTGAGAAGTCACGTTGTATGGAAACAAAGAGAACTTCAAGAGGTCTGAATCTTCACTACTAGTTGAAAACAAAATCCCATGACATCTGTTGATTCTGCAACTTTATTTGCATTGAAAGACTGGCTGCTAAGCTTCTTATCTGAAGAACCACCACAAACAATCAGGAGCTACTAGCTCTGTTAGAATTAGTCTATTGGATCCAAAGACCTATTTCTTAAATTGCTGATTGATCCAGATTGACTTTTGTAGGAAGAGGTCCTGCTTCTTCATGCTCTTCACTCTTGCATCTAACCACAACAAGTGCAGAGGAGGGGTATCTGTTCAGTTTTTGTTCATTCATGTATTCCAAATCTCCATAGATGCTCAGCTTCTGAAATATTCAAACAATTCACTTTAAGACAAAGACTCTCCATACTGTGAATAAAATGCAACTCATTACACAAGTGCATTCCTGATGGCTGCAGCCCTTCAGCACAAGCTAACCCAGGCTTTCTGTAACCTCTGAAATTCATGGCTGGCACTAGATTTGAGTCAAAAAGAAATGTACTAAATCCCCCAGAACTCCAGCAGATCGAGTGCTTGTGCTGTGCAGATACTCTTGAGAGCCTTGCTTGTTGTCACAAGTGCAGGGAGCTCTCTGGGCACTGAGCAGGATGCCAGTTCAGCCAGTCCCCCTTTGATCAGACTCTCTTGTGCACTTCTCATTACTGATTCTCCTGGATGAAACCCATAATGGGATTAAACCCATAATGGGTTCAACCTGCCCCATAAAACTGCCAGCATAGCTTTATTCCCAGAGAAATTAGAAGCAGCCTGGCATTTGTTGAGAGTAATATGAAGGTTGTCAAGAGCAGAGCACTACCAACCAGAAGACATCACATCTGGATTGAGGAAAGCTCAAAGCACCAACTGGCCACAGGAATAAGGAAGTTGGTTACCTCTAAAATCACCATTTAAATAACAAAACTGGTTTGACAGCCACATCCACAAAATGAACCCTCTCTTTCTAGCTAAACCTCCCCCCAAAATGTTTCTTAGTCTCTAGATGGCTGCAGCAGAACAGTAAAATAATGAATACCAAACAGCCTGAGCCAGGAAGCAGCCTTACCTCAGAGGGAACATACTGCTCCACAGCTGTGGCTACAGTGGCACAGCAGATCCAGAGCAGCACCAACACTGACAGCACCAGTGTGGTGGTTAATATCCAACTGGAATTTCTGAAAGGAAGAGAATGTTACTGGATTTTATATACTGAGTACAACACAAGGGTCTAAAGACTTCAGCTCCATTTTGACTGCATTTCCTGCTGACTCATCAGTCTCCAGCTCTTCCAGCTACACAGGTCCCTTCAGACTCCTGTGTACTCAAAGGCCTGGTTAGCATCTGACTCAAAAGACACCAAAGGACTTGCTGGATTCTGTTTATTTGATGTCAGCTTCCTCCCATTCAGTTATCAACACAGACTTTTTTTCTGTCTTGCATTTGGGCTGCACTGATCCTTCAGGTGTAAACTTTTAAGGAGAACATAATTAGGGTAAGGGAAAGAACCACTTTACTCTGCTCTGCTGAGACTGCACCTCCAATGCTGCATCCAGTTCTGGTGTCCCCAGCTGAAGGAGGACACAGAGCTGCTGGACAGTCTAGAGGAGGGCCACAAAGATAATCCAAGGGCTGTAGCAGCTCTGCTATGATAGGCTGAGGGAGCGGGGATTGTTCAGCTTGGAGAAGAGAAGACTGCAGGGAAACTGTAGAGTTGAAGGGATCCTACAGGAAGGCTGCAGAGGGACTTTTTATCAGGCTATCTAGAGGCAGGACAAGAGAGAATGGTTTGAATCTGAAGGAGAGCAGGGTTAGACTGGATATTAGGAAGAAGTTCTTCAGTAGGAGGATGGTGAGACTCTGAAATAGTTATGCAGGGAGGCTGTGGCTGTCTCCTCCCTGGCAGTGTTCAAGGCCAGGCTGGATGAGGCCAAGTCTCTACCTAACAGATTTGTAGCACCTTGAGCTGTTGCAGCACAGCAATGGTCATTGTCCAGAATACTGTCTCCAGTTCTGGGCCCCTCAGTTCAAGAATGATCTCAGGGAAGCGGCTGAGAGAGTTCAGTGCAGAGCTACAAAGCTGCTGAAGGCAGCGGAACATCTGCCTGTGTGGACAGGCCAAGGGAGTTGGGGGTCTTCAGCCCAGAGAAGAGGAACCTGAGGGGTGACCTCAGTTATGGTTAGAAAGATGTGAAGGGGAGTGTTGGGAGGACACTCACTGGGTAAGGAATTGGCTGGATGGTGGCACACAGAGAGTGGTGATCAAGGGCACAATGTCCACCTGGAGATCAGTGCCAAGTGGTGTCCCTCAGGGGTCAGTGCTGGCACCAGTGCTGTTTGACATCTTTGTCAGTGCCATGGACAGAGGACTCAGTGCACCTTCAGCAAGTTTGCAGATGGCACCAAGCTGTGTGGCACAGTCGACTTGCTAGAGGGCAGGGATCCATCCAGAGGGACCTCGACAGGTTGCAGAGGTGGGCCCAGGCCAACCTCATGACACTCAACAAGGCCAAGTGTAAGGTCCTGCACCTGGGTAGGCACAATCCCAAGCACAACTCCAGGCTGGGTGGGTAATGGCTGAGAGCAGCCCTGAGGAAAAGGACCTGGGGGTCTGGGGTGATGAAAAGCTCAACATGAGCCTGCAGTGTGAGTGCAGCCCAGACAGCAACTGAGTGCTGGGCTGCAGCAAGAGCAGTGTGGGCAGCAGGGCAAGGGAGGGGATTCTGCCCCTTTGCTCTGCTCTCCTCAGACCCCACCTGGAGTCCTGTGTGCAGTTCTGGAGCCCTCAGCACAGGAAGGACATGGAAGTGTTGGAGCAGGTCCAGAGGAGGGCCACGAAGATGCTCAGAAGGCTGCAGCAGCTCTGCTATGAGGACAGGCTGAGAGAGTTGGGGCTCTGCAGCCTGGAGAAGAGAAGGCTTCCAGGAGACCTTGGAGTAGCCTTCCAGTATCTGAAGGGGGCCTACAGGAAGGCTGGGGAGGGACTATTGACAAGGTCTTGCAATGACAGGACAAGGGGCAATGGGTTTGAACTGGCAGAGGGGAGATTTAGACTGGATGTTAGGAGGAAGTTGTTTGCAGTGAGGGTGGTGAGACACTGGCACAGGTTGCCCAGGGAGGTTGTGGCTGCTCCCTCCCTGGAGGTGTTCAAGGCCAGGTTGGATGAGGCCTTGAGTGAGCTGTACTAGTGGGAGGTGTCCCTGCCTATGTCAGGGGGTTGGAACTAGATGATCCTTGAGGTCCCTTCCAACCTTACCATTCTATGATTCTATGACAGGCTCTGCTCAGTGATGTCCAATGAAAGGACTTGGTGATCCTGGGGGTCTTTTCCAAAAGGAATGTTTCTCTAATTCTGTGATATAGGGCAATTGGTGCAAGCTAGAGCAGAGGAGGTTCCTCAGGAACAGAAGGAAAAACTTTTTCCCTGTGAGGGTGACAGAGCACTGGAACAGGCTGTCCAGAGAGGCTGTGGAGTCTCCTTCTCTGGAGGCATTCAAAACCTGCCTGGATGCATTCCTGTGTGACCTGCTCTGGGTTATCCTGCTCTGGTAGAGGGGCTGAACTGGATAATTTCTGGAGGTACCTTCCCACCCCTAACAATCTGATTGTGTGGCTAATTCTCCTCCTCAGCAGGTGATACACACTAGAAGATACATACATGGAAAGACACTTGAAAAAGCTGTCAGTTCCTCGCTCTTCAAAGAGGCCTCTGTATGGCTGTGAATTCCCTGGGTGGAGGTCTGCTGAAATAGAACAGTAGGAAGAGCAGTCAGGAAAACACTACAAGGCAAGACCCAAACACCACAGAGGCTGTCAACACAGAGAGGCTAAGAGGAAGATTTTTCAATGACTCTAGCTTGCATTTCCAGCAGAACCTGGTTTCTACCACAGACTTTACAGTACAGTTTGCACAGCAAACTTCAAATATTTCAGCTTGCTAAAAACCTGCTTTCATACACCACCTGCAACTGCTTTATTTGTTTTCCCTTGCACTTTTGCATGTGCTCTTCCAAAGCACAAAGAACAACTTACAGGCTGCTTTACCCAGTGACAAGGATCCTCTTGAATCTGCAGTTTCCTGCTCGAGCTGTGGAACATACTGTACTTCTGGCTTTGACTGAAACAAAAGGAGGAGTTAGGAGATGCTGCTGCAAGCTTCCATTCATCTCATTAATTTCCACTTTTCAGAGCTAATACAACAGTTAATCTTAAGGCATGCACCACTTCCTCAAGTTTGATTTCCCACCTTCCCTCCCCTAGTCCGAAAGGCAAAGCACTAGCAAAACAAAATCACTTCTGACTGTTTAGACTCCCTAAGTCTTTCCTGCAGCTGGAAGGAGCAGAGTTAACCATTCAGCAGCCACAACACCTTAACCTCAACATAAAAAAAGCAGGCACCTGGAATATGACTATTTTGCCATCATCTGCTTGAAGGTAAAAAGTCCACGAGGATGTTATGAAGCTCTGAGCTGAATCCATCATGTCACTCCAGAATGATCTCACCAGTGTCAGAGGAAAGAGGAGATGAATTCTTGGCATCAAGGACATTAACTGCAAGCACAACAAGTCAGTGGTTTTCCATTTGATTTAGGTGAAAAGGACAGAAGTCATGTTCCTCCTCACCCCTCAGCCCATGCCTAAATTTCAGCCCTTGGGAAGATCCATTTTCCACTTGGAGGAAACGCCAGAAGAGAGAAGACATGCTGAACAGAAAACAAGTGGGTGGTATTTGAAAAACATGTCAGCTACTTACTTGCTCTTGCCTTAACTCAGCAAATGGCAACTGGTTCTGGCATCCAAGATGGCAAGCATATTGTTCATCAGATTGGGAGTATGCTTCAGTACAGGCTGCAAGGGAGAAGTTCCCCAAATGAGAAGACAAATTCTGCATTTAAGAAAACATTTTCAGTAGAAGTTGGAACAGAAACAAAGCAGCAGCTGAAGGACTGACAACCCCTTTTACAGGGAAAGACACAGCAATCACTCCAAGGGCAGCACCTGCTCTGAGGAATAATGAAGGTTAAGGAATCAGAGCTCGGACAGATGAGGTGGCTGAAAATTGAATGCAACCAGAGCAACCAATCTGGCCAAACTTGAGGACACAAGTTTTCACTGGTCCTTCCACTACTACTTCAGTTTTTCCTCTACCTAGCAGGTAAAAAATTAATTTTTGCCCTAGGGAAGAAAGATGAAATTCCAAAAAGAAGGATCATTAATCCATTAAACCCCTCTGAGGGCACAGCATGGCAGGAAAAACAAAGGAGGATTTTCCTACTAGTGTGAATAGCACAGAAACTGCACTGAAAGTATTATGGAGTATTTTTTGAAGTGAAAAACGAAGCCCATCCTGTTTTACAGGTAGCTTCTGTCACTTGTTCTCTAAAGATCATAAGGACCAAGAAATTTAAATTATTCAGAGTGTAAAATGTAGGCTGTTTTGCCCGTGGAGAAATCAGGCAGACAATACATGGGCACAGCTCTTCCTCAAGACTCTAGAGCTGAGGTGGACAATGCTGCAGCTCTACCTGAACTGAAGAATCAAATTGAGTAGCAGCACAGAGGACAGCAGCTCTCCCAGTTTTCAATCACCATAAAGGCTACAGAGACGGCATGAAGCATGGCATCGGCAGCTAAACGTTTGAGTACTGAGCTCACAGCACCTGAGCAGCAATTCCATGATAAAACTGCCACCAAACTAATGTTTGTAGGCATAAAGAAGCATCAGAAGACAGAACTGAGCAGATCAGCCAAGATGTGCCTTGCCAAGCACAGAATACTTAGTCAGGGCATCAAGCAGTCTAACAGATTATGGAACATAAGCCAGCAAAAGACAACAGCCTCAGGAAGGAGAGATAGAACAGAAAGTAAGCAACTGTTCAATTACCTCTACATGTGCTCTAGTGCTACATCACCCTTTTTATGGCACTCTTTCCTGCCTGGTTTGACAACTAGACTGACATGCTGTATCACAGCTACACACAGTGTATGACAGCCTACAGCATTATCCCATTTCTGGAGTATTTAGTGCAGGTTTTTGTCACACTGGCCTCTCTGCATGTCAGGCTCTCTGCCTGCCAACCTTCCCTCAGCTCTCTGAGCTAGCCACTAGCCTTCTTGTTCTTATGAGCTCCTAAGAGGATGAAAGCCTCCTTTGAGTGCTGCGTTGGTGCTTAATTGTAGTGAAAATACAGACAGAGAGTTCCTACCTTTCCTGGTTTGGGTGGTTATGTCCCAATTACACTCTGAATAAAACTGAATCAGCTGCCTCAGTATTAGATGAAAGCTCTACACAATTCCAACCCCAGCATTAATCGGCCTATGGTGCACAGAGATCATCTTCACTGTGACATTTTTGCTCTAACCCAGATAATCTGAGAGAATTAGTTACCAGGATTTAATGGCCTACTTCAAGCAAAAACATGTACCTCATTCCCAAGGGTTTAGCTCTAGGTAAGCCTCAGCAGGCACAAGTTACAAGGCAAAAAGCACATTAAGATGTGTTCTTATTCTGTCTGAAGGATTCCTTTCTATACATCAGTCTGTCAGGAATCGTAAACTATTACAGGAAAAGTGTGAATCTGACTGGATTTTAACCCAGCCATTGTGTGTTTCCTATGACAAACTGCAGCACAATGGGGTATTCCCAATTTATTGGCAGAGATTGAGGATGCTTCATAAACTCAGGAGAATGGCAACACTGAGGATCAGAGAAGAAGAAACCCACAGACAACAACCAACCATTCCCTAAGACTTTTTTTATACACTGTACATAAACCTTTAGAAAGCTGTTAAATGAAAAATCAGAAAGCAACTGAAGCACTCCCACCAGTTCACCACCACCCTCTCAGACATTCCTGCTCTCCCCTCAGCCATGCCTCTCTGTTACAAGTCACGGAAGGAGTCCTGAAGCCTTACCAGAGTCACATTCCAGCTTGGAGAATGGCAACACTGAGGATCAGGGAAGGAGAAACCCACAGACTACAACCAACCATTCCCTAAGACTTTTTTATACACTGTACGTAAAACTTTAGAAAGCTGTTAAATGAAAAGTCAGAAAGCAACTGAAGCATTCCCACCAGTTTACCACCACCCTCTCAGACGTTCCTGCTCTCCCCTCAGCCATGCCTCTCTGTTACAAGTCACGGAAGGAGTCCTGAAGCCTTACCAGAGTCACATTCCAGCTTGGTCCGATTCAGGTCGATGCCATCGTCCACAAACTGACAAATGGAGAAGAGTCTGCAGCCCCGCTGGCACGCATACAGCTCCTCTTCCTGGGGAGGCACAAGAGAATGCTTGCACCCCTCCATCCCATAATACACTCTCAGAATCAAAGACTTTTGCTTGTTGGTGTTTTTTTTTTTCTTGTGGTTTGGCTGTGGGTTTGTCTTTCCTTTTTTCCCCTTTCATGGAAATACCAGCCACCAGAGCACCGTCCCCCACCCCCTCTACTAGAGCTAGAATCATAGAATGGTCTGGGTTGGAAGGGACCTCCAAAGCCCCCTGCAGTCAGCAAGGACATCCTCCACTAGACTGGGCGGTCCACAGCCCTGTCAAGCCTCCCCTTGTATATCTGCAAAGTCAGAAGCCTGACCTTGAGTAGCTCCAAGGTCAGAAGGCAGCTATAGATGACACTCAGGATGATCCAAAATAAAACCAAACACGTTAATAGATTTATTTCAAGTAGAGATCCTCATTCTTTGGTGGGGCAGAGCTGGTTTTGCAACTCCAATCCTGCAACTCTCAAGCAAAGCTGCTCTGCATTAAAGGCACTGAGTTTAAAAATAAGACATACTGTTGTGAAAGATCTACTGATGTTTAGCCCTACAAAGAATTCTTCCAGTTTAGAATTTAAACACAGAACTAACTGAGGCAGGTCAAAAGAAAAGACCAATTGTATCAGTGTACTACAATGTATCTACCAGAAACTGATCAGGACCACAACAGCTGTGAAAGTGAGATTATCTTCTGAGGTACGGTACCAGTGCCCTGGTTAGCTGCTTACTGGCCAAACCAGTCCCCACACACACACACAATTTTTATTATATTGAACTGAAAGAGAAAAGTGCAGTTATTAAAACGATGCAAACCACAAAAATCTACACCTGATGCCAATACCCAAAGGAAGCCTACAAGAAGGCTGCAGAGGGACTTTTGCTAAGGGTGTCTAGAGACAGGACAAGGGGGAATGGTTTGAAGCTGAGGAGAGCAGGGTTAGACTGGAGCTCAGGGAAAAGTTCTTCAGTAGGAGGGTGGTGAGACTCTGGAATAGGCTGCCCAGGAAGACTGCGGCTGCCCCTTCCCTGGGGGTGTTCAAGGCAGGCTGCATGAGGCCTTGAGCAGCTGAGTCTAGTTGAGGTGTCCCTGCCCATGGTGGGGAGGTTGGAGTACATGACCTCTTGAGGGCCCTTCCAACCATTCTAGGACTCTAAGTTACACCCAGAGTGATACACCCAGCATCTCTTCTGCCCACAGTACCAAGGGGATGGACAGATGTCCACTTTCCACATATGGTGCTGCCCACCTTGCACAACTACAGCCAGCCTCTATTACCTGGGTGCTCCTGCTTCTGATAACATCGGGCAGGCCCATCAAAACCCACCAACCACTTCACCACTCAAACAACTGCAGTCAGCTGCTGTACAGCTAGAAAACAGACTCTGAACTAATCTAACAAAAAACAAACACACCACACCTTTCCAAACAAGCTACTGTAAGTTAATTTGCCATTGTTTGTCTCTGAGCACAAGTTCACATGCTTTAAAGGCCGAAAAGCAGAAAACTGTGAATTTAAATTAGAACTTCCCTCTGACAACGTGGCTTAGATTGTTATGGTGCTGCAGAAAACATGTTTTGCAATTTGATATCCAGACAGAATTGGCTTTAGCAGGCATATTTCTATGGCACTCTTCCACGGGAGTCTTAGCAAAGCCTGCTTTACTTTCCAGTGACAACTAAAACAATTCCCTTCGATTCAACTGGTAGTTTTGTGACAAACAGACTAAACTCAAAGGAGGAGTCTGTTATCTGACAGCTCCATCAACACTCACAGAATTAAAAAGCACATTAAAGTTCACGGAGGCACCAACCTTCCTTGAACAAGTCCTATAACAAAGCCAAGAACAAGGTACGAAACCAGAATGGGAATGTATTTGGATAATGTTTAGTCCTAATTTCTCAGGTTCAGTTCTTTCCCCTCACTGTCATCACAAGCAGGCACCCAAAAATGCCATCAATACAAACACAAGGCTTACTTCTATTCCACACAACTCCTAGATGCCTCTCTGTGAGGATACCGGTGTCAGCTGGAGTCAAAAAATCCGACTTAAGTTCCACCTGAAGGCAGACAAAGCTCTCTTACTTAACAGTGTCACTGCTTCCACCTAGCTGCTGGCCTTGTGGGAAGGCTGCTCCCATCATTTAGAGTTCAGTCTGCTCCATAGCTGCAGCTGCTAATGAACCACACTGCCAAGGAAGAGCCAGGAAAGAGGAGATTTTTGGTACTAGCTTTTCCAAATACAAGCCAGCAGCTGAAACCTGGACAAAGCTTGAACCAACAGCACCAGTTATTTTATCATTAGATTAAGAAAATTCTGTGCAAGCAAATCAAAATGCAGGCTGAAGGTTCTGCTAAGGTGTTTGTTTATCACTATTTACACTTTATCCTTCAACATCCAAGTGTCACACTGGTACCCTGGCTCAGGATCTCTAGCTTGTCACAAATACAGCACTGCTTTTAGTACCTCAAAATATGCAAGAGCCCAAGACAAATCACAGCTGCCTCTTCATGAAGGTAAAAAAAAAAGCAGCAGATCCTCCAAATCCACAAAAGCTATGCTTTGAAAGCATCGTTTCTTTGGTAGGCTGCAACCTAACCACCTTTTTTTCCGAACCAAATTATCTGTCTTTCTAGAAGCCACTGCATTCTCTGATTCGGGGAGGTGAAAATCTAAGGCAGCTGAGACTCGCCAGGGAAGAACGGCAGTAGGCTGCCAACGTAAGCTTCCTGCACGTTTATGTTTACTTAGAGACATGTCCAACACTGCTTGAGAAGAAAAGTACAGAGACACGGCCCAGCGAGGGCTCCTGCCCGCCAAAACCCGGCCTCCACCTTCTCACCCTGCAGCGTAACAAGGGGGTAGGGGGAAGGGGGACAAGCGACAAGCGAGGGGACAGCCGCGCCGGGAAGGCCAGATCCGTGCTGCCCGTCAGCCCCGCAGCACGGCTCCTGGGGAAAGGAGACGAGGAGAGCGGACCAGAGAGCCCGGGAAGAGGCCGGCTCCATCGAGCGCCGCCGCGGCGGCGGCAGGGAGCCGTGAGGCAGGACCCGCCCGTACCTTGGGGTAGGTGTGCAGGGGGTAGGTCAGCTGGCAGGCGCGGTGACACGACGCCGTGTTGCCCAGCACAGAATCAAAGGCTTCGGACGAGGCGGCAGGCAACGGCCCAGCCGCCCGAGCGCTGCCGCTGCCGCCGTTCACCAGGAGCACCAGGGCGATGGGCAGGCAGAGAAGGCCACCCCGCCGCGACGCCATCTTCCTACTCCTCTTCCTGCAGGCCCCGCTGACTGCAACAGCGTCGCGGCACTCTCGCGAGATTTGCCAGCGCCTCCCGCTTTGCGTGCTGGCAGATGTAGTCCGCTCCGTGGCGCTGCCCGAGCCACCCAACAGGCCCTCCCCCGCGGCGGGAACTACTGCCGGAAGGAGCGGGGGCTTCCGGGAGGGAATGCGGTCGCGGTGCGGGAGGATGGACCGGTTCGTGGTGCGCCGGCCCCGCTGCCCGGAGAGCCCCCGGCGGGCCGGGCCGGCTCCCCGCGCCTACCGGCAGGCCACCCTCGAATCCCTCAAGGCAGGTCACCGTACCGAGGTGGAGTGGGAGGGGTAGCAAGGCTGGCCCCGGCCTCCTGGGCCTGAATGGGATGGTCTTCACTCCATGGCGCCCGATGGTACCGGGAGTAACTGCGGGGCCTGCTGTCTTCCGAGGGCAGGAGGTGAGGCTTTCCCTGCCTCAGTGCAGGGCCACGCTGTTCTTGGAGGCTGTGTATAAGGGTGGCGGGAGCACCCCGGCGGGAGCCAGCTTGACGCTGAAGTGCCCCGAAGAGGAGGGGTGCTGAGCCTTTGCCAGGCTGCCGTTCTGGCTCTGCACGGAGCTGGGCCCTGAAGCGTGACAGCGGGAGGAAGGCTTTGTAACCTGTCTCTAGTTTCCATTCTTTACCGAGATCTTTTCGGTGTTGATGCAGCATCCTTATAAGAGAACAGGGCAGGGAAATTAGAAAGGTGCAGAGGGTTGTGCTGCACTGAAATTAGTGATTGTCTCCTTCCTTCCTGCCTGTTTGGTGTGGACACAGCTGGAGCACAGCCAGGTGACACCACCAGTGTCAGTATTGCCAGCTGACTCCCAGGAGGAGAGCCCTTCAGTTGGGTTGCATGGTGGTCCTGTGCACGACCTGCCTAAAAGCCAAGTGACTCTTTGCCACCTGTTTGTAGAAGAGCAACAGGGAAACATTTGCTGTGGCAAAGAGCTTATTGTTGTAAGGCAAAATACAAAGGAATAGTGCCACAAAGCACCCCAGCTGCCTGACCACTGCTGAAGCTCTGTGACATGCCTTGCTCCCAAAACAAGAAACTTGCAGTCAGTTCTGTCAAGGTCTGTGGCAAAAAAAAAAAAACCAAACGGTACAATGAAAAAATAAGAGAAAAAAAAAAAAAAAAAAAAAAAAAAAAAAAAAAAAAAAAAAAAAAAAAAACCAGAGGGTGAAAAACACTGCAGATGTCCAGTGTGATCAACTTTGCTTTCATGTTCCCTAATGCTTTGTTCCTCTCCCTGCTGGCACTACGTTAAGTTTAAAGCCAGTCTGAGCAGGATTGAGGTTCTGCCAGGTTTCTAATGAACTGCATCATTCTAAATCCTTTTTTCTACTAAGAGACATCTAAACAATGCACTCTTTAAATTCAAAATGCATCTAGCAGACATTTGCTGCTACATTCCCAAAGTTTGGCAGACCATGCTGAAGCATCTGGCTTTGTTTTCTAGTGACTTCAGCCCTGATTTGCAGTAGGCTCAAATCTCAAACAAGTACCCATCATGTATTCAGCGCTCTGGCTCATGCCATAATCAATTATTCATGTGTTGATAACCACTCCATTAGCTGAGATGAAGCCAGTGTCCTTATTTTTAATAAGGATATTCCACTTTCCTAATGGCTTTTCTCTTTTTCCAGAGAGTTGTGGTTGTGGAAGACATAAAACGATGGAAGTCTATGCTTGAGCTTCCTGGGCAACCAAGAGAGATTCTGATTGAAGCTTTGGAGGAGCTGAAGAAGAAAATACCTTCCAAGGAAGTGTTACTTTCAACAAAAATAGGTACATCTTGTCAGCTCTAGACTCTGAATATGAGGCTGTCTTGTGTCTGCTTGGCTCATCAGTACACGAGAGACTAGCTTGCAGGCATTTTAAGAAGAGAGTGTAGCTGCCAGTAAGAAATTGTTACTACCCAGCCTATAGCTTTCAGAGCTGCTACTGAAAAAGTCAGCCAGCCTCCAATTCCTCCCAGGTTGCTGCTTATTACCAAATCCTGCATCATCCTTTCTGTGTTGAAGAGCTCTTCTCAGGCACCTGCTTGTCTTACTCCTGCCTTGCCCAGACTTGACCTGGCTGAATCCTCTCAACATGCAAGAAATTCTCTTCAGGTTGTCCCAGAAGTGCTCACTTTATCCTCAAAAGGCCCCAGCAGATGAGCAGCTTCATGTAGATGACACAGCCTGATGCCTGGCTCTTCCCTAGGTCTTGGGGGAGGGATAATGTGAGACCACATGGTCCCTGCCTCTCCTGGGCATCCTGGTGTGAAGAACAGTGGTACTGGCCTTTGTTTGCCACCAGCACAGCTAGGTTTCTATTTGAAGAGCTCCCTTTGCCTGAGATAAGAGAGATGCGATCTGCCCCTTTCCCCGTGCTGAGGAAATGTTCCGTTTGCCGTGCTCAGCTTACTCGGGCTTTTCCCGAGTCTTTTCCCGGTGCCTGCCTGAAGGTGGCTGGGCTGGAAGAGCCACCGAAGCCTAACAGTGACATCTCCTGGCCAACAGCGCCAGCGGTCAGAGAAATCCCCACCGGCAGAAGGTCTCTTTTGTCTTCTGCTCCATTAGGCTGGAAAGATTGTGCTTGGAGTCACTGTGATGTTTATATGTTCACAGAATGGCTCAGGTTGGAAGGGAATTCAGAGATCACTTATTCCAGCCTCCCCACGATGGGCAGGGATGCCTTTCAACCACACTTTGCTGCACAAGGCCTCATCCAACCTGACATTCAATACTCCCAGGCAGGGGGCAGCCACAGTCTCCCTGAGCAGCCTATTCCAGAGTCTCACCACTGAAGAACTTCCTCCCAAGATCCAGTCCAAACCTATTCTCTCTAAGCCTCAAAGCATTACCCCTCATCCTGTCTCTAGACACTCCCTTGAGAACTCCCTCTGCAGCCTTCTTGTAGGATCCCTTCAGGTATTGGAAGGCAGACCTAAGATTCCCCTGGAGTCCTCTCCAGGCTGAACTACCCCAGCTCCCTCAGCCTATCCTCACAGCAGAGGTGCTCCAGCCCTTGGATCATTTTTGTGGCCTCCTCTGGATTCTCTCCAACAGTTCTGTGTCCTTCCTATGCTGGGGACACCCAAAACACTGGATGCAATATTTGAGGTGAGCTCTCAGCAGAGCAGAGTCAAGGGGCAGAATCCCCTCTCTTGCTCTGCTGCCCACACTCCTCTGGATGCAGCCCAGCACACAGCTGCCTTCTGTGCTGCATGAGGGCACTGCTGGCTCAAGGGAAGCTCCCCAGCGACCGACACACCCAAGTCTCTTTCTTCAGAGCCACTCTCAACCCACTCTGCACTCAGCCTGGATTTGTGCCTGTTAAGATGCTATAGCCACCAACAAACAGGGCTTTTCAGTTGAAAAGCAGCATTCTCTCTTGGCCAGTCCTAGAAGCTTTTGACAAATCCAGCCTCTGTGTAGAAGATTAGCACAGTCCTGTTACCCAGGTGTGTGTCCCCACACCACGGTGGCTCCGAAAGGTAATTTTCACAGGCACACATCAATTCCTTGCTAATTGCTCAGGCAGAAACCACTGCAGAAGGCAGGGAGTGAGAACTACAAGCTTAATTCCTAGTGATTTTATATTTCCCTGTGTGTCAGCACCCTGAGGGTTTTGCTGCAGCAGCAATGTGTGGCTGCAGTAGCACCAGTCTGCTCTGACCGGCCCCTATCGCGTTTTGCCAGCCCTGATGGAGCTGCTCCTCTTTTTCCAGGTCACACCGTGAACAAGATGCGCAAACACTCGGATCCCGAGGTGGCCAGCCTGGCCAGAGACATCTACACAGAGTGGAGAACCTTCATCAGAGAACATTCAAACAGGCCCTCAATAGAGGTCAGAAGCAACCCCAAGACTGAGGCTTTCAGGAAGAACGCGCAGAAGCTGCTTCGTGAAGCCCTGGATCTAGAGGTAGGGCTCAGATCCATTTGTCTTTGGCTCAGAGAGTTATTTCCTGTAAAATTAAACCTTTCACCAAGTAAAGTTAAACCTTTAAGCCAAATTAAACCTTCTTCAGCTGTAGCTACTGTGAAGCTGCCCCTACCTGCAACATCAGGATAAGACCAAATGATTACCTCCTGTTTTCGGCAATTGCTGCATGTCTCTGTTTTTATAAAGAGATTCATTTTCCAGGGAGGTAATTCTTGGGTTTGTTGTTGTTACCATTTGTGTCCCCAGCACAAGGACATGGAAATGCCAGAGCAGGTCTAGAGGAAGCCACAAAGATTATGAGAGGGATGGAAAACCTCTTATGTGAGGACAGGCCGAGAGAGCTGGAGTTGTTCAGCCTGGAGAAGAGAAGGCTCCGGGGAGACTTTAGAGCAGCCTTCCAGGACCTGAAGGGGGCTACAAGGAAGCCAGGAACAGACTTTTAACAAGGCTTGTGGTAATAGGGGCAATGACTTTGAACTGGAAGAGGGGAGATTTAGACTGGAGATTAGGAAGAAATTCATTACAGCAAGGGTGGTGAGACTTTGGAATAGGCTGCCCAGGGAGGTTGTGGATGTCCCCTCCGTGGAGGCATTCAAGGCCAGGTTGGATGAGGACTTCAGCAATCTGGTCTAGTGGGATGTGTCCCTGCCCCTGGCAGTGGGGCTGGAACTGGATGATCTTTAAAGGTCCCTTCCAACCCAAATCATTCTGATTGCATTAATCAAGCAAATATGCCAGTTGTGAGGTGTGTTTGCTCTCACACAACTCAGCAACAAAAAGAGTTGTGCATCTGTTGCAGCTGGGCTCTGCAAGAGGAGAAACTCCTTAACACAAAGTTTTTCCTACTACTTAACAGCTGTGAAAGCAACACTGGGACCTTTCTGGATGTTTTATATTTCAAGTAATTAAACATTCGTAAGTCCAAATCTATTGCTAAAACAGAGAGGCAAGGTTGACAGTATATAAAGTGGTGCTAAATACCAGATCCCTCAGGTATCTTTAAGTAAATGAAGAGGGCTTTGCTGTAAGGCTTAATGACTCATTTTGTTTGGTCTATGAAATGCCATAATAATTATCCTTTTTAATTTATTCATCCTTTAAATGGCAAGTCAAGTGATAAGCACTCAAGAGTTTCAAAGCTATGTGCTTGCTAGCTATGAGAACAACCTCTCCAACTTCCAGTCCATCTTGACTTGAGGATGGATTGCTGTGAGAATGCCTCTGGATGGCAGAAGCTCACCTTTGCCTGGTGCTGGGTCTTGGAAAACACATCTATGACTGGTAATAAGACTGGTAATAAAGTCTGAGCCTATAGGACAGGCTGTGGTACCCCCCTGCCACAGAGGCACCCACAAAATGGACAGCAACAGCCACTGAAAACTGTGAATTCATTCCAGTGAAATCTGCTCTCCTTCCAACACAATAAAATTCCATTATTAGCTGTCAGCTGGGGAAATACTGCTGCACAACTAATGGAACTGTTTGGAGGTGGACCACAACCTGTGCACACTCACTCAGAAAAGGAGAATCTCCTCACAGGGACACAGATATATACTCACCAAGCTGGGGGGCAGGAAATCCTGCTGTAAGGTGAAGTTTCCACTGCAAAAGCTGCTTCTATGTGGAGAGAGCTCCTCTCTCCAGCACAATCCCATTTAAATCCTTGCAGGTTTGGCTGTGGCCAACTGCTTCATTTGTTGGGGGGGCCGAGTCCTCAAAGAAAACAAAGGAACTCTAGACAGAGGCACCAGAGACAAGGAGCTAACATTTATCAGTTTATAGCAAGCCTCTACCCCCTGCTCCAGGTCTGTCATGTGGGGGTTGGTTTGTACCTGCCATACTCCCTGAAATGAGTAGTGTTGGCTAAAGCAGAACTGCCTCTGAACAGGACTCACCTGGGAGCATGGCAAGGCAAGCCCCGCTTCTAGCTTGCAGCTGGCACTGTGTGTGGAGCTTACAGCAGCAGGTGAACAGCAGGCACAGGCAGGGGAGCCACAGGTCCACCAAATGGAGAGCAGAGACACCTGAGAAGCTGAGAAAAAGGAGAAGGGAAGGCGGGGCTGAATGGATGCAAAGAGCTTCTAGAGATGCCCAGCAGAGGAGCACTTTAATGCCGGGTAGCAGAAACAGAGTGGGCAAAGGAGTTGGAGGAATGCTATTTGGCACAGTGGCATCTCCTGCGTGCACACAAAGCATGGGAGATTCCCCACCACAAAGTCCAGAAGTGAAACCAAAACCATTTCTTGGTGGGTGGGGGATTTTTTTCCCTAAGCTGTGTTAAATGACAGGTTTTGGCACAGGTTGAAGCAGTAACTACACAATTAACATTTAGCAAATCCCTTTCTGCATTCTTAATTACACAGGGAGAGCCCACATTTCCTTTTATAGCACCGGGCAGAGTTGCCAAGTGTTTGGCATGGCTTACAGAACCAAGTTTAGAAGAGTATCCAAGGTACCTTCTATCAGGGAGATCAAAAGTGAGCTTTATGGAGACAGTACAAGGCAGCTTCTAATTGCAGTTGAGCTTGATACCCAAAGCTAGCTGCAGATTAGCTTCCTGTCGTGATGGCAAAGTCCTGCTCCCCAGCTGGAGACATGGATGTGTTCCCTGCTACTGACCACGCTGCCTCAGTCCTTAATTGCTAGGCTGGAATTAAATTGCTCTGTCAAGCTTCCAGTAGATTTCTTTGAATCTCAAACGATTAATGAAGAAAACACTGAGAAGCACCAAACTCCAAGCAGTTTGGTCTCCTTATTAAATGCAAAGCTCTCATTCTGTGCTCTGCTGTTCCCAGGTTGATCACCCACTGACTGAAGCCCTGGAGCAAGAGGTGTTCCAGCGCTGCTCGCGCCTGGTGAGCGCATCCTACCGCCGCACTGTGCGGGCCCTCGTCTTCTGCTTGAGGCACCGGCCCGAAACCCGGGCACAGCTCAAGGATGGCACACTCCCTGTGCCTGCCTTTGTGCAGAGCCAGAGAAAGTGAGGTGTCTTGCTTGATCCTGGGGGACAATTTCATGTGCCTGCATGTCTGTGGAACTAGGAGCCCTTCCTGTGGCAAGGGGAGTGCCGAGAGAGCGACTCGCTCGGCACCACTCTGTGAACAGGGCTGCCAAGGCAAGAGCTGCCCCTGGTAAAAGTGAGGCTGTAAATCTGACTTGATGGTATTCCACCTGGGCTTGCTGCACAATAAGCATCTTCCCCTCTGCTGTATATTTTCCTACTACAAACCCATCCTTGCTGACTTGCCTGCTTCTTACACCTGGGTTTAGCTCCATCCCTGATGTGAATCTTCACTGAGTAACACAAAGGAGCAGCTCTGTGCTGATGGGAAACACTGGGAATTCAGGGTAATGGGGCTATGGGAGGAGATTCCTGGTGGGTAACTGCACACTCCAGTTAACCCTAGGTCAGCCACTTCTGCTGCAGCTGGGCCACCAGCTATCTGTTTTGCCAAGCTAGGTGATATCCCCTTTGCTGCCTTCCAGAGCTGGATGTAAAATGTGTGTTGGTAATTTGCTATCCACCATTCCATAGGCTCAGGCATCCTCTTATGGGCATTTTCTAAAGCCCTGGTGTGAAAAATCAAAATGTTTTGGAGTATAGGTGCTATCATTAAGACTTCCATAGCTCCCTCACAATTTAAATGTGGTGCTGTTTCTTACTGTATTGTGGGGAAAAAAAGGAATTTTCTAAATAAAATCAGGTTCTAAGCAAAATGCTCCTTTGAAAGGCTTGTACTTTGAGAAGTACAGTTCAGAATGACTGAACAAATTTAATCAAACTGTTGTTTTAATTCCTTCTGGTTATTTAAAAAAAAAATGGGAATCTTGCCTCTCATATTTGCTCTGATTTCTTCAGTGCCCCAAGTCACCTTGTTCTCCGTAAGCTGTGACAGGCACAGTGTTGCTCTCCTTGTAGGCAATAAAGTGCTCTCTGTTCACTCTGCCTGTGTATGGAGATGAGAGACTGGTCACAACCCTGAGTTACCCAGGTAACAGAACCAATGAGTGCAACTTGCCTCATCACTGTCAAGGGAACTGAAGCCTTCATGGACCATAAGGAAGTGTCTTCTGATCAGTCACGGTCAGCATTCATTTCAGAAGAGTCACTTAAGGCAAAAAGTGCAGTGGGAAATCTGTGGGTTAGTCTTTATTCAGATCTTCAGCCCAAACTATACCTGACTCTCGTTATGTGGACCTACTAAATCATAGAATCATAGAATGGTAAGGTTGGAAGGGACCTCAAGGATCATCCAGTTCCAACCCCCTGCCATAGGCAGGGACACCTCCCACTAGTACAGCTCACTCAAGGCCTCATCCAACCTGGCCTTGAACACCTCCAGGGAGGGAGCATCCACGACCTCCCTGGGCAACCTGCTCCAGTGCCTCACCACCCTCACTGGAAAGAACTTCCTCCTAACATCCAGTCTAAATCTCCCCTCTGCCAGTTTAAACCCATTGCCCCTTGTCCTGTCGTTGCAGGACCTTGTAAATAATCCTTCTCCAGCTTTCCTGTAGCCCCCTTCAGATACTGGAAGGCTACTATCAGGTCCCCTCGAAGCCTCCTCCAGGCTGCAGAGCCCCAACTCTCTCAGCCTGTCCTCATACTTGCTACAGACTCATATCACAGGCTTTGCAGAAAACTGACACTTTAGGAAGTGGAAAAGATTCCTATCTCTGCAGGACAAGGGAATGCTTTAAAAACACAAACAAACAAACAAAACCCAGGAAGGTGGAGAAGGAAGATAAAAACAGAGATGAAAAGGCTAGAGGTCAAAAAAGGCTTAATTTTCCCTAAGGATGGTGCTGAATGTGCCACCAGGATACTCAATATCAAGTTTTTAATTACTCTCTGGAGACCAGACTCCCCCCTTGCAGCAATCTCACCCACACAGCTCCATTTATTTCTGCCTTAGGCTACCTACTGAAACAGTTTGCTACTCCTTGGATTTTCCTTTCCTCTCCTGCCCAGTGCAGCCAGTGGGGATAGTGAGGCTGTGGATGAGCAGGTCCCAGCACTGCAAGCTGCTCTGCTCTAGAAATCCCTTGAACAGAGGGTCTGGAAGGGCACAGGCACCTGAACCTATGGACTGCATTGCTCCCAGGACTGGGCTGCCACTCAAACACCTGCTTTGCTGCAGTTTGCCTGTGTCAAACCCACTTACAGGGGGTCTTGCAGGACCATCACCAGTTTTTGGGTTCTCACACCAGGCTGGTGGAAGAAGGGGTCCCTCACACATCCTACAGTTTGTCCTCCCTGGCCTAGGCAAGCATTGCTCCTAAATCCTGCTCTTTCTCCTCTGTGTGGTGCAGAGCAGCCACAGGGTGCTGGCAAGGCATGTTCCAAAGGCAGGGACTCTCCACAAGCTCTTCATGCTGGGGAAACCCTTTTAGATTAAAAGAGAGGATGAAAGGGCTGTGTGGAGCCTCCTTTGTGCTAGGTTTCTCTGACATGGTACCTTTGAAAATGCTGGTTCCCTTCTTATGCCATCAGTAAACAAAGGAGGCACCCAAGCTGGAGAAAAGGTTGGGTTTGCCTTTTTTTACCCACAGCTTTCTTTCAGTGAAAGAATACCTAAAGCCAGCAGATCTCTAGAGACCTGCTGCAGCCAGCAAAGAGAGGAGGGAAGCACCTTCTGGAGGTGGGTAACATCTGACATCTCCTGCTTTTCTCAAGCTCTGCCTGTGCTGCTGATGCTGGGGAACAGGGTGAGTGCAGGGCAGGGCTGGGATGGATGGTGGGGGAATTCACCCTTGCCAGAGCTGACTTCTGACCCTGGCTTCTGCAGAGCAAGTCTGGGAAGGCACCAGAGGACAGCTTGCTCTGTTCCACATCAGCAGGCACAGCTAAGGAGAGCTTTGCCCAGCTGCAAATTACTTGGGGAAAAAAAAAAAAAAAAAAAAGATGGGAGTAGACAAGACCCTCCCTGTCCTTCAGAAAAGACAGTGCACAGCAGCTCACCAGTTTTCATCTTTTAAGAGGCTCTTCAAAGGCTTTCTCCACAAAGAACCCAAACTTTTAGATCTCATTGCTTCCCTGGCAGCCCTGTAACACGAAGGGCTTACCAGGCTGGCCCTGGAATAAGAGTTGTTAAGGTAGGAGCAGCCACAGATGCCTTTTGGAGCCCTGATCATTTGAAGGAGGCTACAGGAACTTCCCTCCCATGGTGTTAGCACACCACGGGGTAAGTGTAGCATGAAGCTGAAACTGGGGCTGGAGCAGAGGAGAAACAGAGGAAAGAAGAAAAGAAGAGGAAGAGGGGGAGGGAAACACATTGGGCAGTTCCCCAGCCCAGCCACCCACAGTCAGCAAACCCTTGCTCCTCCATGAAAGGCACAGCATCCAAAGCACCGAGTCTCTTTTGCTGCTTTAAATGGCTACAGCACTCCCAAAGTGTTTTTAACCCTAAGGTGTGAGACTGTCCACAACAGAGATCACATCGTGGAGGATACTACCAAGGTTGGGGAGACTGCCTACATTCAAACACCTCTCTGCACAGGAGCTGATGCAGCAGGAACAATCCCCTCCTTCAGGTGGGGGAACTGGCATTTCATGGAGGGGGGAAACTGAGGCACCAAGGGACTCTGGCATGCCACAGGATGTAAATAAAGGGAAGCTCATGCCAGGGCTACACTGCAATTAACGATGCTCTGATTCTTCTGCTGGCAGTCCCCTGAACAACAGCCACAATCTCTGTCAATTAGACCAGATTATGAGATAATCCTTGCTAATTATCTATTATTATCTTAGGAGCAGTTATCTGCCTATAAAAGGTGTTCCTGTAATGGGCAAATGCTGTCCCTCTAGCACAGCCAGCCCCCACGGCAAAAGAAAAGTAATAAAGCCCAAGCCATATCTTCTGTGGCCACTATATTGCCCAAGCTGAAATGTTCACACTGCAGACACTGCCCTCCTGCCCCAGACAGAGGGAGGAGGAGGAGGAGGAGGAGGGCTGCCATGCACAGAGGCAGCCAGAGAGTGGAGGCAGGCTCCAATCACAGAATTAAGCAGGTTGGAGAAGACCTTCAAGATCATCGACTCCAACCAATTACTTAACACCTTCTAATTAACTAACCCATGGCACCAAATGCCTCACCCAGCCTCCTCTTAAATACCTCCAGGGATGGGGACTCCACCACCTCCTCAGGCAGCCCATTCCAATGCCAGTCACTCTTGCTGTCAAGAACTTCTTCCTAGCATCCAACCTGAACCTGCCCTGGCACAGCTTGAGGCTGTGTCCTCTTGTTCTGTCACTGGTTGCCTGGGAGAAGAGCCCAACCCCACCCGGGTACAACCTCCTTTCAGGCAACTGTAAAGAGCAATGAGGTCTGCCCTGAGTCTCCTCTTCTGCAGGCTGCACAACCCCAGCTCCCTCAGCCTCTCCTCACAGGGCTGTGCTCCAGGCCCCTCACCAGCCTTGGTGCCCTTCTCTGGACACCTTCAAGCACCTCAGCATCTTTCTTGAATGAAGGGGCCCAGAACTGGACACAGAACTCAAGGTGTGGCCTAACCAGTGCTGAGTACAGGGGAAGAATGACCTTCCTGGTCCTGGCCACACTATTCCTGATACAGGCCAGGAGGTATCATAGGCCAGGAATCACAGAATCACAGAAACATTCAGGTTGGAAAAGCCTCTCAGGATCACCAAGTCCAACCAATATCCCTACTCTACAAAGTTCACCCTTAAACCATATCCTCAAGTACCACATCCAAACGACATTTAAACACATCCAGGGTTGGTGACTCAAGCACCTCCCTGAGCAGCACATTCCAATGCCTGAAATCTACACCCCTTGCACAGACCTGCTGCAGTGGCACAGGTGTAAACACAGAGTCCAGCTATAAACTCTCCCACCCACCTGCCTTCATAAGCCAAACCCTCAGTGGGCAGGGCAGGAGGACACCACTGTCCCCAGGGCTGCGGCATAGGGTTTAAAATGAGCTGGGAGAGCAGCTCCCACTAACTGCCACATTCCTAACTGCCCAATATGCTGCACTCATCATACAGTCATAGAATATCAGGGGCTGGAAGGGACCTCGAAAGCTCATTTGGTCCAGCCCTCCTGCCAGAGCAGCATCACCTAGAGCAGAGTGGAACTCTGGAACACATCCAGACAGTTCACACTGGAACACACCCAGACAGTTCTTGAGTATCGCCAGAGAGGGAGACTCCACAACCTCCCTGGGCAGCCTGTTCCAGTGCTCTGTCACGCTCACAGGGNTCATTAGGCATCACGGAGAAGAGGCTGGCTCCAGCCTCCTGGCACTCACTCCTTAAATATTTATAAACATGAATGAGGTCACCCTTAGTCTCCTCCCCTCCAAGCTCAAGAACCCCAGCTCCCTCAGGCTCTCCTCACAGGGCTGCCTGACTACTGCCTCCTCAGCTGTGCCACCACGGCTGAGGCTCCAGCAGGTACCCACATCCCCCAAGGCAGAGCTGCCCCTCTGGCAGGCTGGCATTGCCCACTCCCTCGGGCAGGGCCAGCTGCTTCCCTGTGGGGTGGGACTTGAGTCAGAGGGGTTGAAGGGTCCTGTTTGACTTATTGCTGGGCTGCATCACAGAACCTCAGTCCCTATAGGGACACTTGAGGGAGGAATCTGGGTGGCTGCAGGCTGGGCTTGAGTCACTGATGGGGAAGGAAAGAACCTCAGAAGTGAGGTGTCAAGGCCATGTGGCTCAAGAAAATAAGTTTGAGGCTTTCTACTGCTTCCCCCATCCTGGCTCTCCAAAGCTCCTTTGCCATTCTACACCACTGCTGCACTTGCCCAACACAGCAGCACAAAAGCACAGTGCACACCTGCCTGTGCCACCAGTGCAACACACAAGGTCAAGCTTCCCAGTATACAGAGAAGGTGGGGACAATCCTGTGGTGACAGGACAAGAGGTGATGGTCTGAAACGAAAGGAAGGAGATTTAGACTGGAGAAACGGAAGAATTATTTTACCACCAGAGTGGTGAAGCACAGGCACAAGTTGCCCAGAGAGGTGGTAGATAGAAGCATCCCAGGGCTCTGAGCCACCTGCTGTAGTTGAATATGTCCCTAATCACTGCAGGAGGCTGGACTAGATGGCCTTTAAAAAGTCCCTTCCAAGCCAAAGCATTCTGTGGTTCTAAACCACAGAGAGAATGGTTGAGATTTTTAGGATATTTTAGCTCAGCTTCTCTCTGGTAGATGCAGCTCCCCCAGGGAGGGTGAGGAATAAACCAACTGACCTCCCAGGGGCTCTTCCAGTCCTGTTTTCTATGATCTATGATTTTCACCAACCCTTCTTCACCAGGCCCCCATGCAGACATTCACAGTGAGAGAAGAGAGGCTCTTCCTCTGCACAACAGCAAAGCCTTTGTCTCTTCCAAAGAGATGCAGCTCCACAAACACAGCCAGGAAATGAGGTGGCTGCTTCCAGACCAGCACAATCAGACCATCAGGCTCTAAATAAATCATCAGATGAGCAAGAGAAGCACTGCCCACATTCACCCTGCTCCCTGTCTGCCCAGCAAGCATCAGAAGCTGAGGCCCAGGGCTGTGGGCACAGTGGAGGGCAGGAGAGCTGGTGATGGATTCCTGCTGTCACTTTGCAACAAATCTGAGCAGCTTTACACAAGAAAAAAGTGTTTGTTCCACAAATTCTCCTGGCCAGGCCCTTTCTCCAGGCTGTGGGCTTTCACCATTCCCTTCCCCTGCTGGCCTCCCTCCCTAGCTGGGGCAGTGCCCAGACAGGGAACTCTGCACTCACTCACCAAGATCTTCCCTGCTCTTGGGTGCTGCTGAGGTCTTCACCTGCAGGGACGAGGATGGAAATGTTTGCTGAAGGAGCACTGATACGGATGCTGCTTCACTCCATGCTGTGACCAGGAGATGCCAGTCCCACAGGCAAGGGGTTGAGTGCTGCTGGGTGATGTGGGCTCCTTGCCAGGGACAACTGGCTACAGCATCCACCTGTTTCAGAAAAAACCCTGGGCCACCAGGAAGGTTCATCAGATCGTTGATTTCTTCAGTTGTCAAACCTTGTAACCATGGTCTCCAGCTGATGGTGGACCTAGTAAGTAACTGGCAGCAAGGCTCTGGCAGCAGGTAGCAGTCTGGCCTTGCTTCCCATCTCTGCACCCACAGTGCTCTCAGAACATTGCCTGAATGGAGTTTGGGAGTGCAAGCAGATATTGCACCCAGAAATCTCACATGTGCCAAAGTGTGGTACCAACACTCAGTCAATCCAGCTTCCCGTAAGCAAGGCTCCTTCTTAGGATAGCATGTGAAAGTTTGAGCCTCCTTCCCTCCCCAGACACCCTCTTAGACCCCTACAGGCTGGCAAACTGGAAGGAAAAGCTGTTTGATCATCCTTTTCCTTTACTGTTGCTTGCTCGGATGCTCTGATGTACAGACATGTCCTGGTGGGTGCAGGACATGGGTCAGGAAATCCTTTCCTGCCAGTCCCTGATGAAGGTCCCACCAATGCATCTAGCTGCCAGGGAGGTTTGCTGTGTGGTGTGATGCTTCACAGGACCAGCTGGTACCCTCCTTAGGGTGGATTTATGTTTACAGAATCACAGAATGTTAGGGGTTGGAAGGGACCTTGTAAGATCATCCAGTCCAACCCCCCTTGCCAGAGCAGGATCACCTGGGGCAGATCATACATGAATGATGGTTTGGAAAGTCTCCAGGGAAGAAGACTCCACAACCTCTCTGGGTAGCCTGCTCTAGGATTCTGGCACCCTCACAGTGAAGAAGTTTTTCCTTATGTTCCTGTGGCACTCCTCTGCTCCAGCTTGCACCCACTGCCTCAGAAACAACCAGGCTGGAAAAGACCTTTGAGATCATCAAGTCCAACCTATCACCCAACATTATCTAATCAACTAAACCATGGCACCAGTCTCTTTTTAAACACTTCCAGGGATGAGGACTCCACCACGTCCCTGGGCAGCCCATTCCAATGTCAATCACTCTTGCTGTGAAGAACTTCTTCCTAACATCCAGCCTGAACCTGCCCTGATGCAGCTGGAGACTCTGTTCTCTTGCTCTGTCACTAGGTGAAGAGAAAAACCCCACCTGGCTACAACCTCCTTTCAGGTAGTTGTAGAGAGCAATGAGGTGTGCTCTGAGCCTCCTCTTCTCCAGTCTGAACACCGCCAGCTCCCTCAGCTACTCCTTGTAGGGCTGTACTCCAGCCCCCTCACCTCTTGTCCTATCATTAGACATAGAATCACAGAATCATAGAATGGTAAGGTTGGAAGGGACCTCAAGGATCATCTAGTTCCAACCCCCTGCCATAGGCAGGGACACCTCCCACTAGTACAGCTCACTCAAGGCCTCATCCAATCTGGCCTTGAACACATCCAGGGAGGGAGCATCCACAACCTCCCT
>VWZE01004286.1:57199-97139 GCA_013396675.1 Eubucco bourcierii
CTCTGGACCCGCTCCAACACTTCCATGTCCTTTCTGTGCTGAGGGCTCCAGAACTGCACACAGGACTCCAGGTGGGGTCTGGCAAGAGCAGAGCAAAGTGGCAGAATCCCCTCCCTTGCCCTGCTGGCCACACTTCTCTTGATGCAGCCCAGCACACAGTTGCTGTCTGGGCTGCACTCACACTGCAGGCTCATGTTGAGCTTTTCATCAACCCAGACTCCAAGATCCTTTTCCTCAGGGCTGCTCTCAGCCATTCACCACCCAGCCTGGAGTTGTGCATCATTGAGCAGAACCTGGCTCTGTCCTCCTGACCCTGCCCTTCACATCTTTATCAACATGAATGAGGTCACCACTCAGGCTCCTCAGCAAAATGCTAGGTTTAGAGATGATGCTACCAGAAAATAGCTCCTGGATTACCCACAGCCCTCCAGCTCCATGTTTTGCTCTTGAATGACCACATTTGGACAACTTAAGATCTCTCCAGGCACCACAGTGTGTGTTAGACAAGCTGGGGCGGGGAGGCCTACACCTGGCTCCCAGGGCTGCATTAACCCTGCCTGTGCAGCAAGATTTCCTGCTGGCTTCACCATGAGCTGGCTCTGACCTATGCCAGGTTTAAACTGGCAGAGTTTAAACTGGCAGTTTTAACTTGGTTTAAACTGGCAGAGGGGAGATTTAGACTGGATGTTAGGAGGAAGTTCTTTCCAGTGAGGGTGGTGAGACACTGGCACAGGTTGCCCAGGGAGGTTGTGGCTGCTCCCTCCCTGGAGGTGTTCAAGGCCAGGTTGGAGGAGGCCTTTAGTAACCTGTACTAGTGGGAGGTTTTACCCACATGTTTACCCACTAGTGGGAGGTACTAGTGGGAGTGTCCCTGCCTATGGCAGGGGGTTGGAACTAGATGATCCTTGAGGTCCCTTCCAATCTTACCATTCTATGATTCTATGACAGTTTGCTCTGTGATAGCCACCCAGCAGGTGATGCTGAACAAGAACTTCCTTTGTGTTGGTACAGCACAAGAGGCAGGCAGGGCTTCTCTGCCCATCCAGCAGTCAGAAGCACCAAGGTTCTTGGGGAGGAACCAAAATTTTCTGGAGGTGCAGGTGACCAGAGGACTCTATTCTCATCTTTTCAGCTGTTGAGGTCACCTTCTGCAAGGACTAAGGCTGGAAGTCTGGTGTGACTGAGGTCCCAGGGTCCAGCCCCTCCTGCTGAGGCTGTCATCAGGAGGTGACCAAAACCTCCACACTCCAACATTTCCCCATGCTCTGCAGCACCATGCTCCACCATGCCCCAGAAGGATTTGCCCACATTTTGAGATTCCAGGATCACTGTTGGTATGGAGCTCAGAGCAGTGGACAGATGGGCATAGGCTGCAAAATACAAAAACATAGAGAAGAGAAATAATTCCCCTTCATAGAATGGCTCAGGCTGGAAGGGACCTCAGAGATCATCTGCTCCAACCTCCCCATCATGTGCAAGGACACTTCTCAATCAGACTTGGCTGCTCAAGGCCTCATCCAACCTGGCCTTCAACACCCCCAGGGAGGAAGCAGCCACAACCTCCCTGGGCAGCCTGTTCCAGAGTCTCACCACCCTCGGACTGAAGAATTTCTTCCTAAGCTCCAGTCTAACCCTGCTCTCCCTCAGCTTCAAACCATTTCCCCTTGCCCTGTCTCTAGATACCCTTAGGAAAAGTCCCTCTGCAGCCTTCCTTTAGGTATTGGAAGACAGCTCTAAGGTCCCCATGGAGCTTTTGGCAACTGAAGTGCTCAGGCAAGTCCTGCAAGGAACATGTGGGTAAAACAACATGTGAAGATCAAACAAAGAGCTCCAGGGCACCTGTCAAAAGCTTCTCATCACACTGCCTTCAGACATCCAGAAACACTGCCTGGGAGTATCTCCATGAGCTCCATCCACACCTGCCAAGTGGAGATATCTACAATACAGCTCTAGGTTACTCCTGAGCATGGGTAGCAGCATGGAGAAGGTTTGTTGGGAAGATGGCTGTTGGAGGAGGGTTTGTACCTTCAAGAACCCAGCCAGAAAAAAATCGACAGGATGATCTGCAGCCACTGGCAAACAAGGTTTCTTTCCTGAAAGCAGCACCAGAAGGAAAACAAATTGAAGCAGGTGTGGAAAGAGTTAGGAAGAGCAAGAACTGCATTTCTCAGCCAAATGGACAGATTGAAGCAGAGGAAAACAAACCAGGAAGGGAAAAGGCTGTGCCTGTTGCCCAGAGTTTTTCAGGTGCTGGAAGGAGACGGAGCTTGGCTTCAGGCTCTGTTTCAAGGCCTGGGAGCTGTCTCTCCATCTGAGTGGCTGCATTAGCGCTCAGCCTGAGCTCAGGGTGGAGTCTGGAGGGGTGTTTCCACCCTGGCCAGGGCTGGGATTGCAAACCCTGGAGGAGCAGCATCCTACAGAAGCACCAGTCCCACCACGGCGATGACCATGAGGAGCCCAGCCAGGATACAGATGCTGATGAAGACAATGTCACTGCTGTCCTGGCTCTTGATGTCGTGGCTGACTGTCACTTCCTGTTCCTGCTGCTGGGCATCCAGTAGGTTTTCCACCTGGCTGAGCCTGGCTGGGTCAGGGCCAGCAATGAGGGTCACAGAGGCTTCCTTCCTCTTGGGCTCACACTGCAGCTCGTACTGGTGGATGTCCTCCTGGTCACCCACCGAGAAATCCACGTAGAGGGTGCTGACAATGACAGCTGTGTTGTTGCGCTTCTGCAAGACAAGGGTCACAGATCAGCAGGCCTTTCTGCAGCTCCTCTCACAGGCCTTTGGAGGGCACTTGCCTGTGGACCAGACAGACCAGCATCTGCTGGGAAGATGGGAGATGGACTGGGAGCTCCTCTCTGCAGCAGCTGCTAACCTTCTACTCAGCTTGCTCTAAAGGAAGGTTTGCCAACCGCTTACCTGGGATTCAGTGCCGCAGGTGTCGAACCTGGTGTGTATCTTGAAGTTCCCACCAACCACCTGGGCTGCACAGGAAGGGTTCCCCAGATAAATCCTGCTCCTTTCCAGCTGGGCCAGGGACTGCACAGGGATCTGGATGTGGAAGTCTGTCCGGGTGCAGCTGACATTCATGGGCACAACTGCTGGGACAGAAAACGCGAAGGTTGGTCAGGGATTTCCCCAGGCTACTACAACTGCAGGAGCTCAGTGCAGAGCCCTTCCCAACAGATACTGTCCCCAGCACACATGAAGGTGATTGATGGCACTGGTAGTAGAGGGGACACTGGTCTCCTGAGTTTGCTGTGCATCTTGCAGTGCCTGGTCTTTCATCATGAGTGTAAGTGAAAAGGGAGCTACACCCAAAAGGCAGAAAGCAAGATTTTAGGTATCACTATTGCAACCCTGAACCATTCTGAGGTCAGACAGGACTGGCTCTCAGGAACTGCCCTCTCAAACCTTGTCCTCCTTCCCAGCTTCATGAGTGACATCCAAATGCCAGGAAACAGTGTGTGTGTCATGCTGGCACTGCCATGGGCAAGGAAGGATTTGCTCTGTGAGAGGAGCCACTCTCCATCACTGCAAGTCCAGCAAAACATTTGAGTTGCTGCCCAGGATTAGATCTCGAGAGCTTTGCTGATGACTTGCTGTGGGCACAGAGCTCCCCTGCACACAGCAACATCTCTTCAAGAGACAGTTATGAAATGGAGCAGACACATCTCAGAAGACCCCCACAATTGCCAGAGTATTGCAGTTGCATGGCTGCCACGTGGTCTCTGAGGAAGAGTGAGGTAGGTTCCTGGCCATGGGGTATCCTCCATCCCAGGTCTTGTCCCATGCATTATCAGTACTATTAGTCTTATGCCCCAGGTCTATAAGGAGCAGCTGAGAGAATTGGAGTTGTATAGCCCAGAGAAAAAGAGGCTCGGGGGAGATCTTCTGGCTCTCTTCAACTCCATGAAAGGAGACTGTAAAGAGGAGTGGGATGCTTTCTTCTCCTGAGTAACAAGTGATAAGACGAAGAGGAAAGTCTCAGCTTACACCAGGGTGGGTTTAGGCTGGATGTTAGAAACATTTCTTCCTCACAAGGGGTGTCAAGTCCTGGAACAGGCTGCTCAGCAAAGTGGTGGAGTCACCACCCCTGGAGGTGTTTAAAAGACACGTAGGTGTGGTGCTGAGGGACATGGTTTAGTGGTGGACTTGGCAGTGCTGGGTGAATGGTTGTGCCTCATGACCTCAATGGTCTTTTCCAGCAGCAATGATTCTCTGAGCAGCTTTCCACCTCCCTCAGAATGTTCTTTTTGATAGGGAGCTAGCAAACACCGCTCAGGGGGAGCTGCTCTTGAGCTGCTCAGGATACCAAGGAGTAAGGCATTGATGAGCCCAGCTCCATCACTCTCTCCCTCTGGCACCATATTTGGCCCCTCTGGATGCAGAAAGCATCCATGCAGGAAAAGAGCAGGGAGGAAAAACGCCCCCTTCAGCTTCAACCAACCTCATTCAGCTTCAACCAACCACTTGAGCTGTATGAATTATTGAGTTCTTCCAGCTCCCTCTGAATCTCAGCCTCCTGAAACTGGTGAGATGCAATCAAATCAATATCCAAACCCAGTGTCCCTTTGCTTCACTCAGTGCATTATAACACCATTAGCAGATTCACCAAATAACTAAAGTGCATTAGATCAGGAGGAGGGGGAAATGGATCCTCTCTCCTGGTATGAAGGCTTTCATTCAAATGGCCATAAATCACAGATGCCCAGTCCAAGCCATGTCCTTCCATAAACCTGAAAGGAAAACATCTGCATGGTTGAAGGGCTGTGGATAGGATCACAGAATCCTTTTGGTTAGAGGAGACCTTTAAGATCAAGCTCAACAATCAAACCAGCACTTCCAGGTCACCATTAAACCATGTACCTCAGCACCACATCTACACATCTTTTAAACACTTCAGGGATGATGTCTCTATCCTAGGCAGCCTGTTCCAGGGCTTGACAAGCCTTTTAGTGAAGGGTTTTCCTAATATCCAACCTAAATGCCTTTTGGTACACTTGTAACTTGGGAGACCAACCTCCACCTCATTACAACCTCCTCTCAGGCAGCTGTACAGAATGAGAACACATTCTGAGATGTGGACATGGAGGCTGAAAGGAAAGTATTTGCATGATTGAAGAGCTATGGATGTGGAGATGGTGGCTGAGGTGCCCCTTTGCCACCAAGGGCTCTGAAGGAAGGCAGTGGTGAGGAGAGGCTGGTGGCTCCCACTGTGAGCACCAGTCTGCTGGCAGGGTGGCTGGATGTGCCAGGCAGGCTGTTACTGGCAAGCAGGTGACCAAATTATCAGGCAAATAGAGCAGGCAGTCTCAGCTTTATGAGGGAGGCTTGGTTTCATCTCCAGCCTTTTCTCCTCCCCCAACACACATCCAACAGCATGCAGTGGAGGATGCAGGAGCCTTGGGCAGCTGGGAGAAGTCACATCCCCCTCACTGAAAGGGTTTTCGCTGCTTTTCAGCTTGCATTCCATCTATCTGTCTGCAAGCTTTTCTGTCAGGAATGGGGTTTCTTCATGACCACATAGGGTGAGGCCAAGATTCCTCTCCCAGCACACTGCTGTAAACAGGTAACAAGCAGTACAAGGACAGGGAGAGACCTGCTGTGCACACCAAAGCCCTGCTAGATGTCTGCTACAACCTCTCTCCCTCTGAGGCTGCAGAGGCTCAGGACAAAACTCCATCCCATCTCTTACTCCTAGAGCCACACCCTCTCAAATTGCTGCTGCTACACTGGAAATGAAGAACAATTTCCCTGCTGAGGGACAAAAGCTCATAAACCTGGGACTAGGCACCCCCAGCTCCTGTGCTGCTGGTCCTGCAGCCCTGCTCTGTCTCCAGCCAGTCAGCAAGACTGCCCCTGCCCGAGGCATCCCTGACACAGGTCAGCTCAGATGTAATTATCATGAAATACAAGAACCACCATAAATTCACTGGCTTTGGAGGTGTAAAGGTTGGCAAATATATGAGGAAGGTTACAGACCACTCCTCTCACTAGCTGTGGATGCACTGGCTGGAAGAGAGGGCACAACAGTAGTGAGGAGGTGGCTGACAGGGCTGGCTGGGTGGATTTTAGAGTGCTGTGCCCTTGGGGGTCCTTTTCCTCGGTGCTGCTGCTAGCAGAGGAGAGCACATGGTTTGTGCCTGCCTGCTCAGCTGTGTGCTAGCTCCCTGGGGAGCAGGGAACAGGGCTTTCCTCGGGCTTTAGTCCCCTGAAACCCCGCTGGGTTTTCTCTCCTTCAGACCCCGGGAGGAGCAGGAGCACGGCAGTGGAAGAGATGTAAGGAGAAGCTGGAAATTACCTCCTGAATGCTGCCCACGATGTGGAGCATGTGCATCTCGCACTCTGTGAGAGCTGGAAATCACCCACCACTTTTTCTCCAGGCCAGCCCTAAGGAGCCATGTGCTCTGCTGCTGCAGCCAGGTACAGGCACCGCACGCTCCCTCTGGCAAGCACATCCTGATGGAAACAAAGCACCAAGCGACACTTTACCTCCCACATAGGCAATGGAGAAGCCCCTCTTGGCCGTGTTGCGGTCGGTGTGGAGGACCAGCAGCAGCTGGTTGCCGCGGGAGGTGACGGGGGCCAGGCTGTCCTGCCCACACCACTGCCCCACCAGGGACCCGTTCTCGGTGCCACCGTCGAAGGCAGCCAGGTGGTCATAGTCACAGCTGCCCGTCAGGCTGCTCCGGCCCTCCAGCTCCATGTCCAAGAAGAAGACTTTGATCCGGAAGCCTGGGGGTAGCTGAATGCTCCACTGGCACTTGAGGTTGTTGGGGTAGAAGTTGGGGTACTGAGGGCTGGAGAAATTCCCTTTGATGGTGGTGAACACCTCCTGGCACTCACCTGTTCAGGAAGAAAAGGGGAAAAGGAAAAAAGCAGCAGCTGTGAAGTCCCCTGGGTGCGGAGGAGCAGTCACTTGGTTTATCACTAAAGGATGCTCTGCCCTGCAGTGCACTGCTCCCCAGCCTTGCATTTGGCTGATGGATGCCCATCAGTTTTGGGGAATATCAACACCCAAGGTGGCCACAGTCCTATGTGAGCAAATGAGCAAACCCCACATCCCCAGGGAATGGCATCGGCAAGGGAGAAGGGTGGCTCTTGCTCAGGAGAAAGACAACCTAGGGCCTGGGAGAGCCATAAGGATGCCACTTGCATTGTCTGATGGTTTGCACTTCACATCATCATCATCTCATAAGCTCTCCTTGACGAGGGAGGGACAGCACCACCACTTTGGGGACCTAGGCCCATGTCCTTCCCACCACCCCACCCCGCTGAGACTCCCGCACTTGAGTAGAAATGGGCCTTGAAGCCCCTGCCACCGATGTTGAAGTCTGACTTGAAGAGGATGAGGAGGTGTGGGGCGGAGGAGACGATGCGGGGCGGGTGGTTGCTGCCACAGTAGCGTCCCAGGTGGGGAGCGGCAGCAGTGGGGCCATCGAAAAGGGCCACATAGTCAAAACTGCAGCCCTGGCTCCCCTCCATCTGGAAGTCGGTGAAGACCAGGGTGAGGGGGCCACTGCTGGCCCCTCCAATCCTCCAGCGGCACTCGGCGTCGTTGGGGTAGCTCTCAGGGTAGCGGGGGCTGGTGATCTCCCCAGACAGCCCCGTCAGCTGCCCGCCGCAGGCATCTGTGAGGAGGCAGAGATGATGAGGATGGTGGAGGAGAGCAGGTGGATGGATGTTCGACCACCCCCACCCTCCCCCACTACCTTTCCGGTAGGCAGCTGCGAAGCCGTGCTTGGCCACATGGCGATCAGAGCGGAAGACGACGGCCATGACGTGCCAGGCAGAGGAGAAGGGTGGCGGGGGGCTGTGGCCACAGAAGGTGCCCAGGAGGTTGCCTCGGTCCCGGGCAGCCCCATTGTAGACCTGGAGATAGTCGTAGGCACAGGCGTCGTGGTACTCCAGCTCGAAGTGGCTGAAGGAGAGCAGGACGGAGGAGCCCTCGGCCACCACAATCAGCCATGTGCACTCTGTCTCATAGGGGTACAGCCCTGGGAAGTTGGGGCTGGAGAAGTTGCCAGAGGGTGCTGAGAGCACACCTCCACATTTGATGCCTGGAGGACACAAAGGTGGGTGCAATGTCTCCCTTTCCAGGAGAAGCCTAAAACCATGGCAACAAGGTGCATAGCACTGGTTCCATCCCACCAGCACTACCAAACACCAGCACCCTGCAGACCCCCACTGGCTTGGCCACTCCTTCTCCACAGAGGACATGTACCCTCCATCACATTTCATCCCTCCACCTTTTTCTCTCACTGCTGCTCCTGAGCAACTCCAAGGCCTACGAAGGGCTCAGCTGCACCCATGAGCTGGTCCTGTCAAAATCTCTCCATCTGTTTATTGCTGGGAAAAAACAAAGTAGGGAGCAGGTTTGGAAGGCTGAGTGCTTCCAGGCTCATTGGTGCTTCCAGGTTCTATGGTGCCCTGACTGCCCAGCCCTTCAGCTTCATGTCTCCCCCTGATGATGCTTCCTCCATGGTACTGGTGAATGAAAGTTGGGAGGAACAGGGGTGAAGGGCTCACCGCAAGTTCTGCAGGTAGGGATCAATTTCCTAATGAAATCTTCATCCTGAGACACTGGGGTTATGAAATAAGGCAGGGAGAGGAGTGGCTCTCACCTGCCTCTGGGTCTGATTAGGGTTGGGGTGAAGGAGCTGATACAGTGGGCACATACATCATGCCTGGGAGGGACTCAGACCCCGGGTATGCCCCAGGAGACACATGCAGGCTCCCAGGCATGGCTGGGTGCTTGCTGCCATCAATCTGAGACAAGAATATTGCAAATCAATAGTCAGCCAGCGTGCTGCTTTTCAGCACACTGCCTACTGTGGCGACCTCCTGGTGAGGGGGGGATCCTGTGGGTGCAGATGGGTAAGGAGCTGATGTTCATGTGTGTTGGCACAAGTAGCAAAGCTGGTCGGACCTAAAATCACCCTGCTAACTACTGCGGCTAGGCAATGAAGTAATATGGGGCTGGTACTACAGGAAGAATGCTACTGAAATAAATAAACAAGAGGGAAACATGGGAGTAGGAGTGGGGGGGTTGAGTAGCCATGGGGTAAGCAGATTGATGGGTTAAGGGCTGGGAGCTTCAGGGTGCTCCAGGAAGCCTAAGTGGGTGCAGGCATGGGGGTAAGCAGGCAGCAGTGGGCAAGATGGCAGTTCCTTGTCCCCTATTTTGATTTCTGCCACAGCCCTTTTGTGAGAAAGGCTCTCCCCTTTTCAGGGAGGGGTTTTGCTCACTAGCCAGGTTACTGTGCTGGGCTGGCCTCCACTGCCCCTCATTCTGTTGTGTTAACTGTGCCTCATGTCCCAGGCAGCCGTTATCCCAGTCAGCGCAGGGTGTATTACACACCCAGCAGCGCGCACACACACACACACACACACCTCATGTGCAGCTACAGGAGTTACCAAACCCTTCAGCAGAGCACTTGTACAGCACGACAGGACAGCCCCTACCTGCAGCCTTCCACAGTATCACAGTTTCACAAGGGTTGGAAGAGACCTCAAAGATCATCAAGTCCAACCCATCACCACAGACCTCAAGACCAGACCACGGCACCAAGTGCCACATCCAAACCTGCCTTGAACACCTCCAGGGACGGTGACTCCACCACCTCCCTGGGCAGCCCATTCCAGCAGTCAATGACTCTCTCAGGCAAGAACTTCCTCCTCACCTCCAGCCTAAACTTCCCCTGGCACAGTTTGAGACTGTGTCCTCTTGTTCTGGTGCTGCTTGCCTGAGAGAAGAAGGTAACCACCCCCTGGCTACAACCACCCTTCAGGTAGTTGTAGACAGCAAGAAGGTCTCCCCTGAGCCTCCTCTTCTCCAGGCTAACCAATCCCAGCTCCCTCAGCCTCTCTCCATAGGGCTGTGCTCGAGGCCTCTCCCCAGCCTCGCTGCCCTTCTCTGGACACGCTCAAGCACCTCAATGTCCTTCTTCAATTGAGGTGCCCAGAACTGGACACAGTAACACACTGCTTCCATGGAGCAGAAACTCCAGCACGCTAAGGCTGTGCTGTGCCCCTAGCTCCGCTCCCCCGACCGAGCCCTGCTCCTTGCAAGGGCTGAGAGTTGGGCTCTGCTTGCACCCCAGAGCCCTCTGCAGCACCCACAAACAGCCCTCTCCTCCCTGGGAACCGCGGGTGCCCATCAGCCCTATGGTCTCCACTGGGAGCTAGGCTCTTACCTCTGCTGAGAGCATCCCCGAGAGCCCCGCAGAGCACGGCCAGCACTGCCAGGCAGCCGGTCCCCAGGCACCCCATCCTCTGGCACAGCAAACCTCCCCTCACCGGCACCCGAGCATCCTTTTGGAGCTGTCTATCTGGGACGAAAAGAATAAATAAAGAGAGAAATAAATAAAAAGCAGCAGGACTTCAGAATTAATAGCACAATGAATAATTCATCACTTGTTTGAACTAAGAGCAGCAAGGTAACTTGATCTATTCCTCCCTCCCTTCACTCAGTTTTAATGATCTGGATCAAATGTCCCAAGGATTTACACTATACCAGATACCTTGTCAATACACCATATTTAGGAACAATATTAATGTTACAGATATGGCGTGCAAGGGCAGTAAGTCTGGGCTGACAATATGCCCTTAAGGGGCTATGAAAATAATTTAGGTTGCCAGGCAAGCCAGCCAACCAAAATGGGAATTTCAGACACAGCACGGAAAAATGCACCTCAGGAATTAACGTGATTTATCCTGCAGCACCCACTGCACAAAGCCAACCCGTGGCAAAGGTTGGAGAAACAGGGCATGGGGTTTGAACATAGCCACATCTTCAGGCCAGCATCCAGCCCAGCTCCACAGGATGCTCAGTGTGGGAAAGCAGCAGCTGCAATCACTGAGGAGAGCAAACACACTCCCAACCCCTAAGAAAAAGCAGAGGGTAAACCCCATCGATTGTTAAAGACCCTGCAAAGGCCCTGGAGAACAACCATGTTCTTCCATGCTGCTCCATGCTTCTCCTGGCCCAGGCTCTTGGATGCACCCAAGCCCTTGGTTCGGAGTGGATGAAGTGCTCCTTGTCCTGTGCCACATTAGCTGGAGCAAGCCCAAACCCAGCAGCTGTTCAGTTCCGTTCCCCTGCCCAGGAGAGAAAAAAAACAACAAAAAAACCCACTTCCCTGCTGCCATAGCCCACACCCAAATGAATGCTAGGGAAGAAAACCCTACAAGGTCCACCCTGGTGCAAGCAACCTGTGCTAAAAAAGTCACCTTGAGAGCAGCCAGTGTCTGTAAATCTCAGGCTGGGAGACAAGTTGCATTTATTAATTAAGCACCGAGGATCGATGCCCAAGACATTTCCTGTGGATTAATGATGGGCTGGGAGGAGCTGATGGCCTGAGGTGCAGCACAGGACCATTAACACCAACTGGTCATGAATCCCCAGGAAATGCTCCATGCCAAGGTCGTTAAGTACCTGTATGTATTCCTGGGTGATAATAACAATATTGGTACAGGCTCTCTCTCCACAATGCTTGGTCTCGCTGTGAAGGCTGCTGGGATCATTGGGGTATCCCAGACAGCAGGACTCCATCCTGAGCCCAGTTGAGACAGAGGACATGGAGGTGTCTGTCCTGGGACTTTGGCCACTGTGTCACCCCACAAGTAGCAGAAGTGAGTGCATATTCAAACAAGGAGACGCAAGACAGTCCTCCCTGCTCCTGAGCACTGTGCAAAGCTCCTGCTCTGGTGCAAGCTCTGGGAGATGGCTGTGACATTGGCATATCTCTCCCTTGGCCTCTTAAAATCATAGAATCACAGAACGTTAGGGGTTGGAAGGGACCTCCAGAGATCAAGTCCAATACCCACTGTCAGAGCGGGATCACACAGAGGAGGTCACACAGGACCACATCCAGGTGGGTTTTGAAGATCTCCAGAGAAGAAGACTCCACAACCTCTCTGGGCAGCCTGCTCCAGAGCTCTGGTACCCTCACAGTAAGGAAGTTTTTTTTCCTCATGTTGAGATGGAATTCCCTGTGATTGAGTTTATATCCACTGCCTCTTGTCCAATCACTGAGTATCACTGAAAAGAGCCTGGCTCCATCCTCCTGACCGCCACTCTGCAGGTAGCTGTAGACATCCTCTCTCGGCCTTCCCTTCTCCAGACTAAACAGCCCCAGGGCTCTCAGCCTTTCTTCATCCCTTCATCATCCTTGTAGCTCTCTGTTGAACTCTCTCAAGCAGTTCTCTGGCCCTCTTGAACTGAGGAGCCCAGAATTGGACACTCTTCCAGATGTGGTCCGACTAGGGCTGAGTAGAAGGGGTCCTCTTAGGGATGCTAAAGAACTGAATTGGCTGCTTGAACATGCCCTGTACAAATCATGCAGAGCCAGCAGGAGAGCTCTGGTACCATGGTGCAGGTGTCTCTCTGGGGTATAGCACATCCCTGGCTCAGCCCCCCCAGCTACAGTCCCCCTGGGCCTGGGGACAATGTGCTCCCTGCTTCTCCATCACTGCATGACTGAGCAACACCTTCACCCTCCAGCCACACTGTCCTCCAGCCTTCCCACCGCTGGTCTTGGTGCCAAGACACATCCCAGCACGGATCCAGTGCTGGGCACACCAGTACCTATGTTGTAGCTTTTCTCCATCCCTCCAGCTGCGTTCTGCATCACAACACCCCCAGGAGATGGGGGCGCCTGGGCTGTGCAGCAGAGCAGCTGTGACCCCCTCCCAGGAGACACCATCCATCAACCCCTGACACGTTCACCCTCTCCTGACCTGGGGACAGTCTCTCCCTGACCAGTCCTGAGCCCAGCAGCACAGAGCCAGGAGGGAGGGTGGAGGGAGGGTGAGGGCAACAAGACGCAGCGGAGAAGTGGTCCTTCTGGACAGAGGTCTGTCTGAAGGTGGTTTGGATCAGCCCAAGATGCTCTAGCTCCAGTCAGAAACACAATGGATGATTTCAAGTTGTGCCTCATCGGGGCTGTCTCTGTTCCTCTGTGGGCAGTTTTCTAAATCCTGAGTCAGAAAGGCATTTGATTCATTTAAATAGAAAGGATGTGATCAGGACTGTGAGACATCAGAGGAGATCAAAGGTTTAAATATGGTCCCCAGGAGAAACCAGAATTATTTAGGCAGGAAATAATGAGATGAAATTAAGAAGGTATTTAGGCTGCACATGAGAAAGAAAGGAAGCAAAGCAAAGCAGAGCCTCTCTCCCAGCACAGCGCTGCACAGGCAGCAGAGGCTTCCCAGGAGGTGGCCAGAGCGCTGGGGCACCCTGCCAGCACCTCCCTGCCCTAGCCTGGCAGCAGCCACCCACCGCTGCAGGGAGCTCACGCACCCCTGGCTCCACAGACTGCCCAGTCAGCGACAGCAGCACCACCTTTTCCCCATGGAACTACCAGCACACAGTAGTTCCTGGGCCTCCAAAGGGAAGAGGAAACCTCTCCTCTTCCCTCAACAGGCAAAATCCTGCCTGAGAGCTTTTCCGTCTCATGTTCCTTTGCAGGAACGACACAAGCTTCCGAAAGGAGCTGTCCCCACAGGGGACAGCGTTAGGATGAGGGGACTCGCGTTGGAGTCAGCCTGAGAAATGACAACAGGCAAGAGGGGGAAGGGCAAAAAATAGAGAACAAAGCATCCACGGGCAGCTTAAAGGCCCCCTCGAGTTCCTGCTTCCAAGGACATCATCTCCCCCACGGAGAACGTCTCACAGAGCCCCTGGTCCCCTCCGGCGCGCCGAGCCGGCACGCATCCCCTCCTGCCGCTTCGCCTGCAGCCTGCCTTTGCAGGATTGCAACCCGCAGCACTCACAGCCTGCTCCGTCTCTCACCACCCTCCCTTTGAGCCGGGAACAAAGGCGGGAGGCTTCGCAGCAGAACGGCCGGACCAGCTGGGGAGGGCTGCACCGTGGTGGCCCATATGTGCTGAAATACCCAGCCAGATTGGGGTGGCACTGAAAGGCACAGCCCCAGTTTGCGTGCAGAAAGGCGTCGCGTTCCCGGAGCCAGCGTCGAGTCTGACTTCAGGTTTTTGCAGAAAGGCTGGGTGGAGTTTTAGCAAAACCCTAGAAAGGCAGAGTATTTAAAGCAAGAGGTACAAGAAATGAGGTGTTCAGGAGATGTAAAGTTTGAGGGAAGTATTTTGTCCCCTTTGTCAGCTAAGGCCAACGTAGAGAAAGCAACCAGAGAAAGCAACTTCTGGTTTTATCAGCCCCATGGTGCACAGAAGCACCTCCACTACACAGTGGCTTACAGTGCCTGAAGCATGGTGTGGATGGGAGTCAAGAACTTGCCTTGAACCTAGACTTGCCTTGAACCTAGACGGTTTCCTTGGATCACAGCCTAGGAAATCTCAGCATGGGATGAACAGGGAATGAGTGGAAAAACGCAAGGGCGTGCAGGTAGGTCACAGTTCCAGATGCAGCTGGCAAACATGGTGGTCTAAGAAGGTAAAGGAGTGGACAGCAGATGTCTCACAGGACAGGCAGCAGCATTTTGGGCTGGAAGAAGGGAAGAAGGAAGAAGGGCCACTCAGGTTGGGTGCTATGCCAGGGCAGCTGAAGGGTTGCCATCCCAGCAAAGCTTCCTGAAGCCTTCACTGCTCAGGTGGTGTTGGTGTAGAGATACAGCATCCTTCTGGGCACCTCTGAGAGGCCTGTGACAAAACCAAAGAGCTGTCTGTTTGAGAAGAGGTCCCCTTTAATAAACAACACTTAAAAGATGTGGAAAGCCATCAACCATCCTCCCCAGCAGCTACAAGCCAGGTGCTTTCTCAGTGACTTTCAGGACACGTCCTCTCTAAGCAGCATGTCAAGGGTTAAGGATGTGGCAAGGCAATGTAAGTTGTCTTAGGGCAGGAGGACAGCGTGCTGAGGTCTTCAGTGGGTATCTTCCACCCCCAGGTATGACCTTTTCTGTACCCTGTTGGAAGAGCACTTTTCATTACTTTCTTGTCTGCCTTCTGGTGTAATTGAGGCACAAAGAGGTTAAGTCGACTTACCTAGCATCACCCAGCAAGATGACATGATCAAAATGAGCCCTGTGGACTCCAGAGCAGTGGGCCAGTGCCCTTCTGTTTCTGCAGCCTGAGAGTCATCCCCTCGAGGATTAAATCTCTCCCCTGCACACCTAACAGGACACAGACTAGTGCAGGCTAGGAGGGGTTGCAAAGCAAGACATTGGTCTTCGTATTACAGCAGAGCTGTGGACTTGGAGGTTTTTTAGTACCCTTAGATCTCAAAGTTGCATGTGAAGACTTCCACTAACATTAACCATGCTGTTCCCTGAGGTGTGGGTGATTGTAGAAGCCACTTTGGAATGGTTGATCCTTAAAACCCTCTCAAGAGTGAGAAGTGCACTGGAGACAATTACTCAATCCCAAGGCCTGTGAAAGGGTACATACAAGGAACTCAGCTGACCCAGACTACTGATTCTGAGCAAGGTCTGCAGAGAAACAGGGACATCCAAGGCTTGACCTGAGATTCCTTAGGTCAGGAATACCCTGCTAGAAGACAAACCATGAATTTTCTTCAATTCCTGCAGCTTTCAGGTATCTCTTCATATCTTCATTGAATGCAGAAGAGCCACAGATCAGTGCAAATGGCTTCCTTCGACAGGAATTTATTATTGTCTTCAGCAGGCCTTCATCAAGATGCCCAGTGTAGCTGTTCTCCTGATAGCTCCAAGGAAGCCTTTCCACTGTTGTTTCCTGAGAAGACAAAAGGGTTGAAGCATGCCATGTTAAAAAAACGATCAATTGCTTACAGACAAATCTCTCTCTCTCTTTACTTCAGAGTGCTTCACAGGATGTCTGTCACCCTTGTGACTCCATCTGGGTAGAACAGACTCATCCCAAGCGCTACCTTCCCCTCCCACAGCCCAGGTCAAAGCTCTCCCTGTGATATCTGGCCACTCAGAATAGACTGAAGAAAATCAGAGCATGACTAGCACCAAGAAACAATGCAGAATCTCTTTCTTTGAGAACCACTTCCCACCGTGTCTTTTCTATTCCCAGATCCTAAATCCCAGGTTTATGCCTCTCTATTGCCTCTTCCATTCCCAAGTCTCTTCCCAGTCCCAAGACCCACCTTCCTTGACCAAAACTGAAGGAAGCCAGCCCTGCTCCAAAGACACCTCTGTCTCAAGAGGAATGTTAGACTCCATGGTGTTAGGTTCAACAGGGACTCCCCTGCTGCTCAGGTGTGGTGGTGACAGGCAGCAGAGTGAGATACTGAGACAGACAGACAGATAATCCCAAAAGGGAGGACACATGAATCAGTGCTGGACCACACCAGACCTACTAAGAGCAGAGAGGAGAGAGAAAGCTGCACACATGGGGCAGACAGTGTTGACAGGGGTCAGGTGGGTTTCTTGCCCTTCACTGATTGCATTTCCAGACCTCCTCAGGCTCTTTGGCCAGCAGTCCTGCAAGGGCTGACTAAGCTCTACCAGCACAACCACCACTCACACTCCTATGAAGGAGCCTAAATCACAAGCCCTCTGTGCCCATTCTCAATGTGCCAAGGACGTATGTGGAACATAATGTATGAGGCAGATCCACCATGAGAGATACAAAAAATGATTCATCTGAGAAACTAAAAATGCAATGGGACTCATTCCCTCAGCATAAATAATTCTTTCTATATCCTCCCTGCAATGAATCCTCATATCTGACAGAGAGAATTCTCAGCTTCCAAATCTGTGCAGAACACAGGCAACTTTGGGACCCACCAGAAATGAAAAAGACTGCTCCAAATACAAGACCATTGAGAGGTATGCCCTCATCCCATGGATTCATCTGGAAAAGCAATTTTACAGAGAAGAAAACAACTTTAAAAAGTTTAAAAATGGGTCAGCTGGGAAAAACAATTGCTGGGAAGTCAGTGCTAACATACTAGAAGAACAAAGCTCTGGCCATGAACAATGTAGAGATGATAAGGAACACAAAGATGATCCAAGGGCTGGAGCACCTCTGCCACAAGGATAGGTTGAGGGAGCTGGGGTGGTTCAGCCTGGAGAAGCCTCTAAGTGGTACCACAGAGCTGCCTCCCAGTAGCTGAAGGGATCCCACAGGAAGGCTGCAGAGGGACTTTGCATCAGGGTGTCTAGAGACAGGACAAGGGACAATGGTTTGAAGCTTAGGGAGAGCAGGGTTAGACTGAGGCTTAGGAAGAAGTTCTTCAGCAGAAGGGTGGTGAGACTCTGAAACAGGCTGCCCAGGGAGGTTGTGGCTGCCTCCTCCCCGGGCGTGTTGAAGGCCAGGCTGGATGAGGCCTTGGGCAGCCAAGTCTAGTTGAGAGGTGTCCCTGCCCACGGTGGGGATGTTGGAGTAGATGATCTGTGAAGTACCTTTCAACCTGAACCATTCTGTGATTCCATGACTGAGGCACTAGTATTAGGAAGGAGCAAGGGTTTATTTGCTGTGAATCCCCCAAATTTCTCCCAGGTTTTCTTTGAATAATTGTTTAGATGAAAAAAGAACAGCAAAGGGTGTGGGGATAATCAAGAGTGACTACAGATCAGTGGGTTCATTCCAGCAGAACAGCTACCAAGGAGGTGAAGAGGAATAACCAGAAACAGTTGTTTGCCTGAAATTCTCCAGTCTGGCAGCAACATGGGAATATGTAGCAGATTTATGATTACAAGACATATCTGATGCCTAGGAATTAAGACTGGGAGGTGGCATTGTTTAGTCTGGAGAAGAGAAGGCTGAGGGAGATGTTATTGCTCTCTATGACTACTTGAAAGGAGGCTGGAGTAAGGTGGATGTTGGTCTCTTCTCTCAATAACTAGGATGGACATGGAAGTGTTGGAGCAGGTCCAGAGGAGGGCCACGAAGATGCTCAGAGGGCTGCAGCAGCTCTGCTATGAGGACAGGCTGAGAGAGTTGGGGCTCTGCAGCCTGGAGAAGAGAAGGCTGCCAGGAGACCTGATAGTAGCCTTCCAGTATCTGAAGGGGCCTACAGAAAGGCTGGGGAGGGACTATTGACAAGGTCTTGCAATGACAGGACAAGGGGCAATGGGTTTGAACTGGCAGAGGGGAGATTTAGACTGGATGTTAGGAGGAAGTTCTTTCCAGTGAGGGTGGTGAGACACTGGCACAGGTTGCCCACGGAGGCTGTGGCTGCTTCCTCCCTGGAGGTGTTCAAGGCCAGGCTGGATGAGGCCTTGAGTAACCTGTACTAGTGGGAGGTGTCCCTGCATATGGCAGAGGGTTGGAACTAGATGATCCTTGAGGTCCCTTCCAACCTTACCATTCTATGAATTCTATAACTAGCAGTAAGACAAAAGGAAATGGCCTTGAGTTGCACCAGAGGTTTAAGGTTGGATATGAGAAACCATTTCTTTACAGAAAGAGTGGTCAGGTATTGGAACAGGCTGCCAAGGGAGGTGGTAGAGTCACCATCCCTGCAGGTGTTCAAAAACCACCTAGAAATGGCACTTCAGGGCATGGTAATGATGGGTTGGAGGTTGGACTCAAGGATCTTAAAGGTCTTCTTCAACCTTAATGATTCTATGATACTTGATACTAGATACTAGAACAAAGGAGGCAGAGGCTCACCCAGCTCCCAGACCCCTCACACGAACACGCTTCATAACCATTGATTTACCTGGCTGAGGACATAAAATACTCTGACGTTCCAGTATCGAGCCAGATCCTGGAGAAGAGGTTTCAGATAAATGCTGTCAAATGTAGGGAAGCAGCCCACAAGAGTCACAAAGGTTTCATCCTCTTCATCCCCAGTTATGGATTGCAGTATGGGAAGCATGGGTGCGAGGCCGGTACCAGATGCAAGCATGAGGAGTTCTCCATGCTAACAACACAACAGAGTTTGGAATGAGCTGTGGTGGCTGCAGAGGTGCTCAGTGTCACTTCCTTCTTGCTGCCACACTGGCAGGGGGGCTGAGAGAGAATGTATCAGAAGGTCATGAAGTGAATTCAGCTCTCAGAATGTGATTGTCTGCAGAGGATTACAGACAGCACTCTCAGGGTTTAAGTACCAAATCTAACAAAACTCTGTTTTTGCCCAAATCTAAACATTTATCCTCACTTTAGCCTTGATTTCAGTTCAATTGTATTTCAATTTCCATTCTGCAGCACACTTTGCTGACCCTCTGTGGGTTGTTTTCCCACTGGAAACAATCCCTCTGTTTATCTGGATGCTGCAAAGTACAGCCCTGAGTGTTTTCTGGAGGAAATGGTTTCTTCTCCATCCTGATCCACAGATCTTCCTGGTGCATTATCTCACTTTTTTTCAGAGCTACCAGCAGCACAAAGTGCTTCCCACCTGCAAGAGGGGACACCCACTCTACAGGCAATAGGGATGTCCAGGCAGTAAAGTGCTGTGCATAGGAAGACAGAAGGTCCCCAGCTGCCAGCCAGTGCATCAATTTCAGAACTGGGGATGAAGTCCCTATGAAGCCCCCGGAGGTTCTGTTTTGACTGGGCAGTTTATTATGAATGGATCAAATCTGCCTAAATCTGAGTCCTGTGATACTGGAAGCAAATAGGGACAAATTAGTTTTGCTCTGATACTGATATTTAGCACCTATGAACCTTAAATTGTTCTACAGCAAAGCATTTTAAAGCTTCTTCAGGTGCTTGGCAAACTGCAAGTACACAAATCACCCAGACAGTCCTTTTAACACAGACACTTCTAGACATGGCTGCTGTGCTTTGTCCCAAATGCTTATCTGGAAGCTTTTAAGAAGAGAACAGTGGCCTAAAACAGCAGGGAGAGTATTTTGAGAAGCAGAACACCACGCTCTGCACGGAGCTGAGCCACTGGGATTTTTACAGCCTTGTTTCTGTTGGGTTTGTAAGGGGAAAAAAGAAGGAAGAAACCTGAGGCCTTTAGGATCTTACTGATCAGTGTTTCAATTTTGCTCCTCATTTGAAAGGTCAGAATTAAGTAACTGAATTAGTATGTGTGAGAAGCCTTCTCCTGAAACCGGATCTGCGTTTCTTTGCAGCAAGGCTGGGATCAGCAGGTGGGATCAGCATTTGCCGGGTGGCTGGGTGACACCACACCTCCCTGGAGCTGCTACAGTTCAGGGAATACCCAAGAGAGAAGATCAACACCTCCCCTTCACTCCTGCTTACTCACCAAACAGCAACGTGCCTCAGACCAGGCAAAAACTGATCCCAGCTCAGCACTGGTGCAGAGTGAGCTCCCTGTGTTCAACACACCAGGAGTGCCTAACAGAAGCAATGAACAGAGCACCTGGCTAATACTGTCCTGTCTCCTGTCCACCTTCCTCTCCTTTTCCTTCTTAAATGTTCTCCAGTTCAAGAAAGTATCACAGTATCACCAAGGTTGGAAGAGACCTCAAAGATCATCAAGTCCAACCCATTACCACAGACCTCAAGACCAGACCATGGCACCAAGTGCCACGTCCAAACCCACCTTGAACACCTCCAGGGACGCTGACTCCACCACCTCCCTGGGCAGCCCATTCCAGCAGTCAATGACTCTCTCAGGCAAGAACTTTCTCCTCACCTCCAGCCTAAACTTCCCCTGGCACAGTTTGAGACTGTGTCCTCTTGTTCTGGTGCTGGTTGCCTGAGAGAAGAAAGCAACCTCCTCCTGGCTACAACCACCCTTCAGGTAGCTGGAGACAGCAAGAAGGTCCCCCCTGAGCCTCCTCTTCTCCAGGCTAACCAATCCCAGCTCCCTCAGCCTCTCTCCATAGGGCTGTGCTCGAGGCCTCTCCCCAGCCTCGTTGCCCTTCTCTGGACACGCTCAAGCACCTCAATGTCCTTCTTCAATTGAGGGGCCCAGAACTGGACACAGGACTCAAGGTGTGGCCTAAGCAGTGCAGAGTCCAGGGGGAGAATGACCTCCCTGCTCCTGCTGGCCACACTATTCCTAATGCAGGCCAGGATGCCATTGGCCTTCTTGGCCACCTGGGCACACTGCTGGCTCATGTTCAGGCGGGTGTCAACCAGCACCCCCAGACCCCTTTCTGCTCTCCAGCCACTCCCACCCCAGCCTGTAGCTCTGCATGGGGTTGTTGTGGCCAAAGTGCAGCACCTGGCACTTGGATTTGTTGAGCTCCATCCCCTTGGACTCTGCTCATTTGTGCAGGCGGTCGAGGCCCCGCTGCAGAGCCCTTCTCCAGTTGACTGTTAATGCTGCAGTACTGTACAGCAACCCAAGAAGTCCCTAAAATAGTCACAAAATGGCTCAGGTTGGAAGACACCTGAGACATCACCAGCTCCAACCTACCCACCATGAGTAGGGACACTTCTCAACTAGACTCAGTTGCTGAAAGCCTCATCCAACCAGGCCTTGAAGACTCCAAGGGAGGAGGAATCCATGACCTCCCTGGGCAGCCTGTTCCAGAGTCTCACCACCCTCCTACTGAAGAATTTAATCCTAAACTCCAGTCTAACCCTAATCTCCTGTATGTTCAAACTATTCCCCCTTGTCCTGTCTTTACACACTCTGATGAAAAGTCCCTCTGCAGCCTTCCTGTAGGATCCCTTCAGCTATTGGAAGGCAGTTCTAAGATCCCCCTGGAGTCTTCTCTTCTCCAGGCTGAACAGCCTCAGCTCCCTCAGCCTATCCTTATGGCAGAGGTTCTCCAGCCCTTGGATCATCTTTGTGGCCCTCCCCTAGACTCTCTCCAACAGCTCTGTGCCCTTCTTATACTGGGGACACCAGAAGTGGATGCAGCATTGGAGGTGAGGTCTCAGCAGAGCGGGAAATCATGAAAAGAGTTAGCAAATCAATGTCTTCCCTTTGGATCATTAAACAGAGAGAGCTGTCACAAACTGGCACATCCTGTGTCTCTTAGGGAACTAACCTGGTTAGGTTGATATGGGAACCCTCCAAAGGGCCCACGCCAGAAGACCACATCTCCTTTCTTCCAGGTTTTGATGTATTGTGACATTAGCCCAGCTTCGTAGCACTAATAAAAAACAGTGCACAAAAGAAAAGAATAATTAGACTCTGTTGGAAAGTTTCCCAGCTTAAAGTCAATTATAAAGTTATCTACATTTAAACAAGAAGGAGACACACACACACAAAAAAAAAAAACAAAAAAAACCCCAAAACAAAACAAACATTTCATGCATTGAAAAAGAAAGATCATTCTATTTGAAAAATAACTCAAAGTTATACCCAAAACAAAAGCATTTAAATTAAATCACATTGGATCCATTCCAGCTCCACTAGAATGTAAACACAACCCACTCTCAGGCAGTCTGAATTTCCAAAACTGGAAAAACCTTATCAGAGTTCTTGCTTACAAAGCACACAGAGATGAGTGTCTTGAATGCACAGCACAGTCCAGGCCTTCAAGTGCTCTCCAAGTCTCAGGGTATGGGGAGGGAGGCTCAAAATGCCCTCTGGGTACTGACAGTTATATAAACACTGCATAACTCTTGCTTTATTTCAACATCTCTCAGATGCTCTGTTGATACAATTAGTGACCCAAAGTCAGGTATCTCATTTGTAAGACTCTTGTTTTCACAACAGATCACCTGGATGCTAAGGGATGTCTTCCCATTAAAAAAAAAAAAAAAAAAAAAAAAAAAAACAACCCAAAAATAAAAACAGAAAAGATATTAATGTGGGCCTCATGTAACAAAATCACGAGTAAAATCTGCTTTACTTTCTACCAGGCACAAACAAGATCACCTGGGCTTTTGTCTGCAGGAATACTAACCACACTTGTGACTGGTGAAGAAGGGCCAGTGCCTGCTGGAAATAAAAGGAGCAAAATGAAGGGCTCACCCAAGCAGCCTTGCTGCTGTATATATAGGTCTTAAAGGGATGACCACTCAATGGGTAATGAGTGCATGGAAGAATGGTCACAGCCTGTGAGATGTGGCAGGAGAACAAGGGCTGCTCCAACAGCAAAAGCAGATAAGCCAAACAACTGTGGCACACAGCTCTTGCACAGTGGTGATGCCACTGAGAAGGCTGAGGAAAAGCAACACAACCAGATCAAAAGATGATATGTGACACAAGCCCTCAAAGATCCCAGCCCCGGTGAAGAAAGCATATTTTGGGGTGTCTTCTGCTGGCCACCAAGCTGCACTGCAGGCAAATGAAATTGGTCAACCACAAAGAAGCTGAGAAAATGTGAAAAAGTGAGTTATTCAGAGAATAAATCTTATGAGGAGTGACTAGGGGAGCTGGGGCTCTTTAGTTTGAAGAAGGGAAGGCTGAGGGGAGACCTCATCACTGTCTACAACTACCTGAAAGGAGGTTGTGGAGAGGTTGATGCTGGTCTCTTCTCACAGGTAAACAGTGATAGAACAAGTGAGACACTTGAACAGACAAGTGAGATACTTGAACACTTGGTGAGACACTGGAACAGGTTGCCCAGGGAGGTTGTGGCTGCTCCCTCCCTGGAGGTGTTCAAGGTCAGATTGGATGAGGCCTTGAGTGAGCTGTACTAGTGGGAGGTGTCCCTGCCTATGGCAGGGGGTTGGAACTAGATGATCCTTGAGGTCCCTTCCAACCTTACCATTCTATGATTCTACGATTCTAACAAGAGGCAATGGCCTCAAGCTGCCATTGGGTAGGTTTAGACTGGGCATTAGGAAAATGTTTGTCCCATCAAGAGTGGTCAGGCATTGGAATGGGCTGCTCAGGGAGGTGGTGGAGTCACTGACCCTGGATGCATTTAAAAGTCATCTGGATGTGGTGCTCGGGACTATGGTTTAGGATGAACCTTGTAGGGTAGGGTTCTCAGTTGGACTTGCTGATCCTGGGGGACTTTTCCAACCTGAACATTTATGTGACTCTGTTTGCTTGGGCTTGCAAGCAGTGTGAGCTAATACAGAACACACAGATGCTCCTCTCCTCCTCCTAACAACCTCACTTAAACAAGATACCTGAAGTATGAGGCACTATTACCAGCTGTTGGAATCGAATGGTAAATGTGTAATAAACACATCCAGGCTCTGAGTTTTATGTTCTGGGCAGGTACTCATCCACCTGCATCAAAGGAGTAGTATTTGATACCTACCTTCTTCAAATATATATGGAAACCCAAGGCAAGAGCAGAAAAGTCAGCCCCACTTACTGCTTATTCCCAACAGAGCAGGGTAATGGAAACTAAACCCAATCCTTCTTTCACCAAAATTATTTCCAAAAATTGAAGTGAGAAGTGATTGAGTAGGTTTTAAATAGTTTGGTGGGTTTTTGGGGTTTTTTTTGTTTTTTTTTTTTTTTTTTATTCTCTTCTAAATAGAAAGAAAAAAAATAATTATCTCCTGAGGGAAAATTTCTACACCCAGTTTTACATGGAGAGAAACCCTAACATTATAAAATCACTCAAAAAGAGGGTTATGCCCTGTAAATGGCAACTCCCTCACTCTTTAACTGTAGTATCACAAATGCAATGCTGTAATAACAGGAGACAGAAGGGTTTGAACAGTGCTTGGATTGCATGGTAATAATAATATAGCACTTTCCAAAATTGCCTGAATAGTGTGAAATACACCACAACCTACAGGGCGAGTTAGAAAAATGGCTGCTTTACACTGGGTGTTACTAACCTCCTTTGTCACTGCCAGAGAATAACTAAAGCTCCTTTTGGGATGAAAGGTTCTATATAATGGAAAGGTATCATTACAATCATTACTATTATTATTGAAATGCAAAACCTGGGAGTAATAAGCAAGTAGAGGTGAAATTTCACTCATCCTGTGAACGTATCCTTATTAATGGGACTCGTACGCAACATTTCTCTCCCCTGCCACACACCCCAATTGCCACAAGAATGGTGAAATGACCCTCCCAGGGGTGTCCTATAGAAGCCATACACTTTTCTAAACAACAGGGTTTGTGTTTCAGTGTACAGTGCATAATAAACCACCAAAATGTGAAATCCTGGAAGACAGACAGAGGACGAGTGGTCATTCCCTGCAAGCCACTTGGGATGTCCTGCACTCTGCATTTTGCACTCACGTTGAAGGCTGTGCCCACCCTGAGGAACCACCAGTGACACACAAAAGGCAGCATCAGAAACATCTTCTCCAGTCTGATATTCTCCACACACAGTCATCATTTATGTGGGCCCTGCAGACTTCTAGGTAGACAAATTTTCAGCCAAGTTCTCCTGTCAAACGCTTTCAAACTCAACCAGCGTTTTATGGGGGCCTCCAGAAGGGTTAAAATCTCCAAAACATCCACCCCAATAGGTACAAACTGTGCCCTTCAGTCACAGGGACACTCTCAGACTGCAGGCAGCTATAGAGCCCTGCCTGCAAACTAGAAACAGCTGCCTGCTGCCTGTCTGCATTTTTAAACAAAATCTGCATTTTTAAACAAAATTTTAAAGCAAAATACAGAAGGGAGAGTAACAGCTAGGCAAAGGCTTCCCAAAAAAAAATCAGTGTTCAACTGGGCTGACAAGTGGCTGCGATTTCAAAGACAGACTGAAAAGGCAAAACAAAATCTGGGAAGTAAAATGGGCACCTCTTTGCACACTGGTGACCGCAGGGCTCTCAACAGGCTCTCCCAAGTACTTCAGAGGACTCATGTAGCAAAGCAGTTGTTTGTCTGTCACCTTCCTCTGCCTTCAATTTTGTGGGCAAAACCTGCAGTTTTGAAATCAGCAAAGCACCACTGCTTCAAAACAACACAGAAATGGTCCATGAGGGATTTGAGAGCGCTGACAGCCACACTCGGCTCCTAAAGGAAATCCCCACACCTTAGACTCCAATCCGCATGGTACAGGCTTACTTACTTTCATTAAAACTTCAAAGTACCCCTCTGCGTTCCCTGGGCTGATCGGAGTATAGGCTCGCTGGACCTCCAAGCCATCCACCACTCCTCTGAGGGGAGAAACAGAGCAACCCACTGTGACTCGGGATATCGACTGGCGTTACCCAGCTCCTGCAGTTCTCTGGGGAGACGAGGGAGGGAGGCAGCAGGTCCTTTTCTCAGCGGCCCAGCCCGTGCACAGACACCAAACATTTCCCTGCCAGCGGTAAAAATCCGGGGGGAACGTAACGGCTAAATGCACCTTTTGTTCTCTCGGTGGCGGCCCCAGCTATACCCAAGATTCTCAACGCAATCCTGGAAGGAGGATGTTTGAGATGTTGAGTGAGGAACAGCTGAACGTGCAAGAGTGGCAAAGGCAGAGAAAGGGGAGAGAAAATGCTTTCATCGATGAGTTTGGTGTCTCTTTTGGGCTGGGGTCTGCCTTCTTTCTGTGCCTGGACGGTATCTGGCAATTAAATCATGAGACCCAGGGCACAGCCTTGACCTGAAGTCTCACTGATACACACTGAGTTTTCCTCTAAGTCTCTTTCCACAGAACATATCCACCCTGCTCTTTGCTGCTGACTCTGGTGGTAATTGATTGAAGTGACCAAACCTTCCCCTCTGCTGCACGGTGAGAGACGGCTGAAGGGAGAAGGGTGTACTTTCAACAGCCAGCTGTACACATCAGCTGTTAACGCACAAATAATGTCAACAGATACAGATCAATGGCACCATAACACGACTTCTTCTATCTGGCAATGATCACCACAGATGGTTGAGAGAGACATAAAACTTTTCCCAAGTGGCCCCTTTCTGGCAAGCAATAAACTACACAGTGGGGTTGTTTTGCTAGACATCAGGAAACCCCTGGACACCAGGGTAACATCCTGGGCGCTGAGCTGCCCCAAGGTACGGGGTGTAAAACACCAAGCTCTGGGGTTAAGTGCAGCTCATTCTCTTCATTCCAACATGCTGGAGTAAATAATCTGTTGTAACATCTATTCTTTTAGTCTTTCTTTCTGCAAATGCATTTTCTTAATCACAACTGGTTCTTTCTGACCCACTGACGCAAGGATAATGCTGAAGAAAAATGGAGCTTTGGAAGGGCTTTTACCATAAAATTAGCAGAGCTAGCGAGCTCACAAGTTCTTTCAACTGCCATCATTGTGGAGGTACAGAAATTATGATTTGCCTGGTATGAAGCCTTTGTCTATTGACAAACCCCTCTGTATTAGGTTACATAATGCAGCCTGTTTAACTGGCACAGAGAACAATACCTTAACACGATATGTTGTCCTAAACGCAGTCGCAGGCTGCTATTTCCCGGCAATTCAAATCTGTACTGGTAGGTGTCCTCTGTTAGCTGCTCCACTGAGCTTATGCTGAATGCAGTAAACGTACCTGGATTCAGCTCTGAATTATTGCTCTGCAAGAACAACAATAAATAATTACTCGGTTAGACGGTGCCTTTTATTATTTCATTTCTTCCTTTGGAAGCAAACGTGTGTGCTCATTTAGCGCCAGAGATACTCAGGCCTCCAGGAGAATGCCCATTAAACGCTGGGGCCCAGCACAAATTCCAGCTCTCTGCTGATTCATTATCGTGTTCTGCAGTGTGCACTTTGGGATCTTGCACTCCTCCTCCCTCCTCCCCTCTTTGTAAATTACATTGTTGTGGTGTTTTTTGTTTTTTGTTTTTTTTTCCTACACCTAACAGCAAGGTCATCCTATGATGACTCACCACGGCTGGAAACAAACAGAAAAACCCTGTGAAAAGAGCCCAGCGCTACTTTGGGGGAAAACTCTGGAACCCCCCTACCACCACCACTGATGACCACTTCAAATAAGGAATATTGTCAGCTGATTCAACACTGATCACTTTTGCTTGACTCAGAATAATCTTATCTAAAAGCGCACTGACAAGTTTAAAATTATGCTCTGAAGACAACTGCTCTACCACACGCAATGCAGGTTTTTGTTTTGTTTTGTTTTTTCTTTTTTTTCTTTCTTTTTTTTTTTTTTTTCCCCAGCCTCAAAACACAGGTCTTGAAAGTCAGGAAGAGATGGAAAAGGTCAGATAAACAGAGTTTCTCTGAGGAAAGAGTCAGAGAAAATTGCAGTTCTTTGTACCTTCCACCAACTCCCACTTTGCAGAGAGGCTGGCTCTGGCTAGCTGGGGTACTCCAACAAGGAGAGGCTGCAGACCCAGGGCTGTAATGCGACACCAGGGTGAATTCGACACTTGGAAAATCACATTACGGCAGGGAGAGGGCAGGCAAGGGGGAGTGAAGGCAGAGTTTGGGGAATTGCCTTTACAGGCTTCTCTTAAGGCACGGCTTTAATCTGTCACTGCATCCCTCACCCATCACCACAGCCCCACACGCTAACAAGTACGATCAAAGCACAGGCTCCAGGACGTGATGAAGATAAATTGACCTGCTCCTTCTTCTCCATGAGGAGGCTTTTGTCGTGCTTTGCTTTGGCCCTTTCCCATTGTGCAAGCTCTTTCTCATACACATCATAGATGCAGGGTTTGCAGCCGCTGCCGCAGCACTGGGATGGAGAAGGTTCCTGGGGTTTGAGAGCCAGCCAGTCCTCCTCATTTCCACTCATTGTCTGTAAAACACAAGCCCTGCATCAAAACCAGCACGTTGAAGAGCGGCAAATGCTCATCAGCACAGCGTTATTTGAAGGACTTTGAAAATCCGTCTGGAACATCTTGCATATCTATCTCAGAGGACTCAGGGCAACAAAAAGCTGCGTGCTGGTACGGGGCCTGCAATGCTCTGGTCCCTCAACTGCTCACTGCCCCTGCATTGTCCAGTGCAGGAATGCCAGACACTGCAGCCACCGCACCGGACCGCACAACAGACCCCAGCCCAGCCTCGGGCTCTGCTGTCCGGCCAAAGCTACCTCCAGCAGCAGCAGACACACCCTTACTCCTGCTCCTTCTGCCATCATGATTTCCTATAAGGGCTCACCTGGAGCAGAAAGACCTTAAAAATCTGCAGGTCAGTCCATAAGAACGGATAAGAAGCCACAGCCACCAAGATGTGGCCTTTGGGAGCACAGCTTTAAAATGGGGGGAGGACAGTGAGCTGAAAGTGGGGCTTAGAGGGATCAGAGGCAAATGTGCTAAGGGCACAGGCAAAACATCACTTTAGTTATGAGCAGCTCTAGCTTTAAAAGCAGGCATAAAGGAAAGGGGGAGAAGCACAGGCAGTGTGCTCTTTATCCTTGCAGTGTGACTTTTATTCTCGCACTACCCTTGTTTCAGACAGAACTATACCTACCCAAGGTTCCTCAAACGGAAATCAGGATGTAGACCTCTCAGGGACGCTCAGTGGTCGGCTTAACCCCGCTGCCAGCGCATTTGTACCTCTGCCACTTAAACAAAAGGTAGCCCAGAGGAAATTATAAAGCCACGGGTGACAAGGCTCTGGAGGAGAACACTTAGCACTTACAGCAACTTCATTTTCAAGGTGAATTAATTAACTAACCTTCACCTCGGCAACACGTTTTGGGAGGGGAGAAGAGAGCCAAGAGGCCGAAAGGCCCTGCACAGCGGCCACTGCTTCCGTGCCCCCTGAGTGGCTCTGGGTGCCCTGAGCAGCCACAGCTCCTCTGAGGGCTGTCGAGAAGGGGGAACTCCAAGCGGGCCGCGAGTGGAGCCCGGGAGCCCCAGCCCCAGGACTGGCCAGTTACCGAGTTTCGAGCACTTACTGTGCGTGCGCCGAGAGGGACAGTCGGGCACAACAAGGACCCCGGCGCACAGGGCCAAGCGCGGTCGCACACAACGAACCTGCAGGCCACAGCAGTGCCGACCCCCGCCAAGGGCCGTCTGTTAGCTGCCCATCCCTACTCGCCCTGTGACTTACCGACACGCCACCCCGCCGCCGGGCACTTTGCCGACCCTCCCTGACCGCGCGGTGCCTGCTCGCCATTGGCCGTCGCCCCCATCAGTCACCCGAGGGCCCCAGGGCCCGCCTTCCCGCCGCGCTCCCGCCGTGCCGCGCGCGGCAAGATGGTGGCGTGGGGGCGCTAGGCGGGCGGCGGCAGGCGAAGGATGACGGTGGCCGGGCCGATGGCGTTGAGGTGGGCGGCGGCGCCGCTGCGGGGCTGCGGCGTTCTTACCCGCGGCATCAACACCCGCGCCCCGCCGCGCCGTCACCGCGGGCCGTTGCCGCGCACGCCCTGGACCACCCGCGGGCCGCCGCCGGACGTGCTGGCCCAGATGGAGGAGCGGCGGCCGGTGCGGGAGCAAGTGGAGCTGGACACCATCACGTACGCCGGGCGGCAGCACTATTTGCCCGGCCTGGCCCGGCCACACTTCCCGCCCTGGGATCGCGGCTGGCATGACCCCTGGCACTCTCGGGGGCGGCGCTACGAGGACATGCCGCTTTACAAGGAGCGCGGCTGCTTCATCTGCCACCAGCGCGTCCGCATGCTGGAAGGTACCGGCCCGCGGCCCTGCCTCCGGCCTCTACTTGGCCCAGGTCCCCGCCTCTGCCTCCCCCGCCCCCGCTAGCGCGATAAGTAGGAGCCTGCAATGTGCGTCCGTGGCCGAGAGAGCCGGTGGTGTCCTGGGGTGTGCTGAGATGAGTGTGGTCAGCAAGTCACAGAGCGGGTTCTTCCCTCCCCCCCACCTAGTGAGATCACATCTGGAGGACTGTGTCCAGTTCTGGGCCCCGTAGTTCAAAAGAGACAGGGATCTGCTGAAGAGAGTGTATTGGAGGGCTATAAAGGGGATGAGAAGGCTCAGCAGGATTTCCCTGACAAGGAAAGGCTGAGAGGCCTGGGGCTGTGTAGCCTGGAGAAGAGCAGACTCAGAGGGCATCTTCTGCCTGTCAGAAGGGCAAGTATGAAGGTGATGGGGCCAGACTTTTCAGTGGTGGAAAGCAACAGGACAAAGGGCAGTAGGCACAAACTGGAACCCTAAGGAAAAACTTGGTTCCTTTGAGGGTGAAAGAGTTTAGAAACAGGCTGCCCAGAGAAGTGGAGTCATCTCCTTTGGAGACATGAATGTCTGCAAACTCACCAGGTCACGATTTTGTGCAGCCTGCTCTAGGTGAATCAGCTTTAGCAGAATTGAGCTGGACTAGATGATGGCCGGAGGTCCCTTTCCATCCCCATTCAAGCACTTGCCCTTAACCACCAGCCAAAATTCCTCCTCGTACAGTGTATAAACCCAGAGGTGTTGCAGAGCCCATCCTACCTCGTGAGCTGACTGCACTGTCAAGCTGTTGCCAGCCTGCCCAGCAGCCCCAGTAATAAATAATTCCCTGGTTTTGATTCCAAGGAGTTCGGCAAGCACTGTGGCTCACCAAGACAAAGCTGGTGGCAGGCTTGCCTCCATCGGTGCTCAGCATCATGGACAACCCAGCTCACCAGCTGGAGAACCACGAGGAGAGGGTGAAGCATGCAATCTCACACGCACGGTTCTGGAACACCAAAGAAGTTGCTCCCAAGAGAGAATATTATTGGTGAGTCCTTGGTCAGAGGGTGGTTATGGCTTTAGCATAAGCGTGTCATCACTCTGCTAACACAAGAACCAGAGGCTTAAGCATGTCGTTAATTGAGAAACGTAGGGATCAGAGGGTTTTACACTACAAAGGGAAGTCATGCATAGATCTGCTGCTGAGAGATTCACTTAGACCCTTTGTATCAAGTTGTCAGCTTGTGAAACAAAAAAACTCCAGTTGTGGCTATTGACAGTAATAGCAATGTAAACACATACTCTGCTTTCAAGCTGCTCTCAGGCTGATGTCTGCCTTTCAGCTTGAGATCTACTTCTAGCTGATGCAGAACATCAGTTTCTTAAATAACTACTGATGAGCATTTCCTCTGCCAACAAGGACTAGCATGGGATGTTCATCTGAAGTCTGTATTAACTGTTTGGAAATGTTATGCTGCTGTAAATTTTACACAGAGTAACATTACAGTATTCATGTCCCAGCAGCATCTGCCTGCCCTTCTGATCCCATCTTTTTTTTTGTGTAACTGTTTTTGTTTTCTCATTCTAAAGCCCGGTCCTGTTTGAAGACTTGTTACACTTGTGTCGATTAATGTCCATGAAGTATCCTGCTCTGGCTAAAAGAATGTTGGCTAGGAAATACATGGTAGCAGCTACGTGGGAAAGAGGTCAGTGACTTCTAGAGTGGAAGCATTCAGCTCTTTTTGGTGGTAGAAGAGGAATAGCAAAGCTACTATCCAGGATGAGGACCTGGAGAAAATGAAGCCATTTCTGAACCAAGCCATTCTCCCAGTTTTAAGTAAGGAGAGGCAGGGTACTTACCCTGAAGAGGTTGTTGAAGACAACACTGTGACAAGGTGATTGGAGAACCAGAACCTGTGTCTTAGAACTGATGGTTTGGGGTTTTTTTGGTGACCAAAACTAGTATTATTGTTTCTCTTAAGTATGTTTAGTTGAGGAACTTGCTAAGTGGACATTGGGATTTTAGAAGAGCAATCTCCAGCTGAGCTGCTACTAAAGAGATTGGAGGTGATGGGGAGGGAGTGAGCATTGCAGAACAGCAACTTGCTAAAATGTTGCTGGATAAAAACGCATCTTTGCTTACTTCAGCAGTATTTAAATGTAGCTGAATTTCCCTCCACAGAATCCATTCTCCTTCAGGTCCGTGGCCAGAATGGAATGCTTCTGAACTCTATGGCCCCAATACCACCAGTAGCCTCCAAGGAGGAGATACTGGCCTCTGAAGAACATGTTCTGGAGACCTTCTATCCTATCGCTCCTACCATTGATCTTCAGGAAGTGAATGTGTACAAAGAACTGAACGACACAGGTAAATTGGGCTGCTGGTGACAATGTTCTGTCAGATCAAAGCAGCAGCAGCTAGCCTGGAGCCCTCACCCTTCTATGGGCCGGGAGGGTAAGAGAATGAGGGAACAGGGGAGCCAGGCACAGGCTGTGCAATGCAAGCACTCCAGCCCAGTGGTGGGTATGTTGTGGCCAAAGCAGAACTGTGGAGAAGAGTGTAAATCCTGGCAAATTGTTTTATCAGTTCCTGAAGATAGGGAAGAAATCCCTGGCTGTGATGCTGCCTCTGAGCAGTTTGGAGGGGGCAGCCTTCTCTCCTGGATAGCAAGTGACAGGACCAGAGAAAATGTTTACAAGCTGCACCAAAGGAGGTTCAGGCTGGATGTTAGGAAATGGGTCTTCACTGAAGGGCTTCTCAAACGTTGGAATGGTCTGCCCAGGGCAATGCTGGAGTCACCATCCCTGAAGGTGTTCAAACAGTGCACGGACCTGGTGCTTAGGGATATGGTTTAGTCCTGATCCTTCAGTGCCAGGTGGAGGGTTAGACTTGGATGATCTTGGAGGTCTCTTCCAACTGGCTGTATTCTGCGATTTCTGATGTGATTGTCTGCCATGTAGGTTTCAGAGATGGTTACCCATACTCTCATCCTCACACTCTGTTCTTCCTGGAGTCGGCCAACGTTCGCACTGACAGGTTCAGACCAGAACAGCTTCGAGCTAAAATGCTGATGTTTGCTTTTGGCAACGCGCTGGCAAAGGCCAAGGTGCTCTACGGGGTGCGTATTGGAGGCTGCTGTTACCTTGCTAGGCCTTTGTTCTTTCTGCTGCTGCAGCTAGTGGAAAGAATCATGAGATTCCCTTGCTGGGACATGTTGCAGTTGGTTTCAAGGCAGAGTTTCCCGGTCCAGAGGTCTAACTCTGACCTTCGAGTACAGTTACTGACATCTGGTGATCCAGAAAACCATCACAACCAAGTGGTAACTGGGTAGGAACCAGGGTGTAAGTCCAACTGTAAAACTCTAACCCACCTGGCAGCTCAGTATGTAAATTGCTATTTTGCTGGCCAGAGGAGGAATGTTAATTAAAATACAAAATCTACATTCAAAACTTGTTTGACTAGAGTAATTTTCTGGGCAAGGTAGCAATACATTTATTAAAACCTTGGCTTCAAACCAAGTGGAAGATGCAGAATCAGCAAGCACTCCTACAATTTCTGTAGTAGCTGGCCTTTTAAACGTTCTCCTCCCCCACTCCCTTCTTTCCTAGAATGATCCCAAGGTTTTGGAGCAGCCTGTAGTGGTGCAGAGCGTTGGCACAGACGGGCAGCAGTTCCAGTTCATGGTGTTCCAGTTAAATACAACAGACCTCACCTCTAGCGATGGCATCAAAAATCTAGTCTGGATTGACTGTGATCAGGACCTGTATGAAAGAGCCCAGTGTGTCCCAGAAATCAAGAAGAGAGTTGTTACGGTAAGGGAAACTTGGGAAATGGCCCTGGAAATCCTGCCCTGGAAATCCTGCCCTTTAACCTTTGGGAGCTGGCATAGAGCTGCAGCGCAAGATTAAACCAACTGAAGGGACCTGACACAGGCACTGTCCTCGTTCTTACTTAAGCAGGTGTTACTGGCAGGGAGTATTTGTGGTGCTGAGGTGCCCTGTAGCATGCAGACCACGTGCCAAGATCCTGCAGAGGAAAGCAACGAGGCTGGTGAGGGGTTTGGAGGGCACCATACAAGGAGAGGCTGCAACAGCTGGGGTTGTTTAGTCCAATGAAGAGAAGGCTGAGGGGAGGTTTTTGCTCTCTGCAGTTACCTGAAAGGAGGTTGGAATGAGGCTGGTGTTGGTCTCTTCTCCCAAGCAAGCAGCAATAGGACAAGAGGAAAGGGGTTGGAGTTGTGCCAGGGGAGATTTAGATGAGACATTAGGAAAAACTTCTGTAGTGAGAGAGTGGTGAAGGGTTGGCACAGGCTGCCCAGGGAGGTGGTGGAGTCACCATCCCTGGAGGTATTCAAGGAGCAGTAGCTGTGGTGCTTCAGAACATAGTTTAGTAGCCATGGTAGTTGGGTTATGGTTGGGCTTGATGATCTTAAAGGTCTCTTTCAGCCTTAGTGATTCTCTGAGCATAGGGTCCTACAGAAAGAGTCCCCACCTCATAATGCCCTTGGCTCAGATCAGCTTGTGCTCTGCTGAAGGCAGTGCCTGCATTCAACTGTCAGCTTCCCTGCAGAGTAAACAGCAGGCTGCTGTCAGCCCTGCTCGCACTGGGAGGGCATCTCGCTGTGGTGGTCACATGGTTTTTACCATCTGAGCTTGCTACTGGGGGAAGTACCCACACACACGGGGAGAGAGGGCACAGTTTGGAAGCTCCCAGGTCTGGAGTCCTCTGCAGGCCTCTTTCAAAGCCATTGTTGGTCTGCATGAATCAGCTGGCTGCAAACTGAGCAGCTCTGTCTTCTCCTCTGCAGAAGCCCGCTGGAATCTATGGCTTTCAGCCAGACACCTTCAAGAAGTTTCTGGCACTGTATCTGCACGGAACTGTGTGAAATTTCAGCTCCACTGAAAATGCTTCACCAACTGTACCTGCTGCTCCTCTTGGCCAGACCCATCACACAGTTAAAGAAAGGTGGATTGGTTGACTTGAAAAAGAAATAAATTACATTGTTACTGAAAGTTTTTTTTTTTTTTTCCAAATGAATCTTTTTCTAAACTAAATCGTGCCTGAAGAAAAAATCTTTCATTTTCAGGGCTTACCTCTGGATTCAGGGTAGACAGAGTCATCAAATGCATCCTCCAGCACTCTTCCAGCCTCGCCTAGAAAGAGCCTAAGCCTGCCATTATTCCTCTGCGCAGGGCCTGCTCTGGGGGTGCTTTTGCACAGGGCTGACTCAAGCCTCTTTTCCCAGGCTGCTTTGAGGATCTCTGAATGCAGCGTGCGTGGAAGAGCCTGACAAAGCTTCAAGAGGGGAGCCTGAGCCGGGAGCCTTTTTCATTCTGCCTGGCTTTGGCTTTGTTTGACTCCTGCCTGCTTCGGGATGTGTCCTGCTGCCCTGTGCTTAGTTCCCAAAGCTCTTAATCGGTGAGCTGGCTTTGTTGGCTCTATAGAGCTGCAGCCCTTTCATCCCCCCAGCCTGCACGAAGAGACCTATCCGTTTCGGGGAAAGTGGTGGAGAAGGTAGTATGAACCTTTGCTAGCTGGGATTTGCTGCTAAAAATACAAAGGCAGAATCTCTTCCTGCCACACAGAGTTAAGTGAGCAGGAAGCGTTTTTTTTTTTTCTTTTTAAGGTGTAGGGAGGGATTGGTGTGGGCTTTGTAAAAGGAAAGCTAAATTAGCTCCAGCCAAATGCAGAATGTTTTGCAGCTCTACACTGGTAGCCTCCAGCACACAAGGAGGAATAGGACAGCCTGCTCTATTTTAAGGTGTGCAAGAGCCAGGTTTCCAAGAAACCCATGTCACTTCAGTGTCTCATGTCAGAGACTGGTCTGTGCTTTGTGATCTTCTTTGGCTATCTGGATGAACACCACAGTTGTGTGTTCCCAGTCTCAATCTCGGGCAGCTTTCCTATGCTGTGGGTTTCAGAATTTTCACCACTCAGATTTGAGATCAAGGGTTGCACCCAGGCAGGCTGGGGTGCCTCTGCCGTAAGGTAAATCAACTCCCTTGTTAGGAGTAGAGGCTTGAAAGGGAAATAATCCAGTAAGTGTTGCATTGATCTAAGTCATGCCAGTGCTGCCTGCTCAGGAGATGCCTAATTCAGATAATTTAAATTTTATTTTTGAAAATTTTTATTTTCAATTTAAATTTTAATTTAAATGCAGATTTGTAATTTGCACCCAGTTGTTTATGTATCAGTATAGGCTGGGGACTGATATGTTGCAGAGCAGCTCTGGGGAAAAGGACCAGGGAGTCCTGGTGGACAACAGGATGCCCATGAGACAGCAATGAGCCCTTGAGGCCAAGAAGGGCTGTGATGAGTAGGTGCAGAGAGGTTCTCTCAGTCATGTTTGGCAAGATGTGAAGGGCAGTATTGGGAGGAGAGAGGCAGGCTCTGCTCAGTGATGTCCAATGATAGGACAAGGGGCAGTGGGTGCAAGCTGGAGCAAAGGAGGTTCCATGGGAACATGAGGGAAAACTTTTTCACTGTGAGGGTGCTGGAGCCCTGGAATAGGCTAGCCAGAGAGGTTGTGGAATCTCTGGAGACATTCCAGACCCACTTGGAGGTGTTTCTTTCTGAGCTGCCCTAAATGATCCTGTTCTGGCGGGGAGTGGGGTGTGAACTGACTTAGAAATCCATTGTGACACACTGGTGCTCTCTGCTCAGTGTTTCTTTCTCAGGCAGTTGTCTCTTTTTGTTGCAACACAGACTGTGCTGAACAGCTCTGGGTAACAGCCTTGGAACTTGCTGACATCCCCTCACGCTTCTGACTTTGGGTCCATCACTGGTCTTGGGGGTGAAACCCTGTATAGCAGACAGCTGCCTGTGTCCTTCCCAGTCCTGAGCAGAGCAGATTTCTGTAAGGAAGCCTGGCAGAAGAGTGCAGAAGGGGGAAGGAGAAGTGGAACACCTCACCTGCTTCTGGGAGATGTTGTAATCTGTGAGGATGGGCTATGTGGGAAAGAGCCAAAGTCCCTTTAGATGCTTTTACCTCTCAACAAAAACATCTCTATTAGGCAGCAGAAGAGGAGAAACTAAGTGGAGCTGGAGTCCTGCTGCCGGCAGGACTGAACAGAGACAAAGCTTGAGCACAAGAAGAAAGAGATGATGAAAGCAGAACCAAGGTAGTTGTGTAAAACAACAGAACCAATAAGATATAGGATAGTGAGCAGGGGAATGAGGCTTCAGCAGGTTACAAGAGGCACCAGGAAGGCACTTGAGGTGAGTGTACAGATAAGGCCATGTTCCTGGTTTGCTCAGGACCCAACTGATCAAGACTGAAGGGAGCAGGGAGCAGTACTCACAGTGTTGCTGCAAGGAGCAGCTTGTCTTGGTGCTGGAGAGCCCAAGGAGGGCAGAGCAGGGCTTCCAGCGTGGCTCCTGGCACCGATGCTCATGTTGTTCCATCATGGTGCAGGTACAAGGTCGGTGAAGCAGGCAGCCCCTGCAGAGCAGCCCCCACCGCAGCACAGACGGCAGCCAATGGTGTTCCTGCTGCTGCTCCTCCCGAGCACACGGCACACGGTTTGCTTCAGCCACTTCTTCCTGCAGGGTGAGCTGCTGAGGGAGGTGGGGGTGGGAGCAGGACACCCGGTCACAGAGGCACAGCTGGGTTGCCATCAATAAGTGATAAAGGCTCGTCAGCAGAGGAATGGCATCACCTCAGCACCCATCCAGAGCCAGGCATTAACTTTTAATGAACGGCAGCCAGGGAAACAGCATGTGAGAACCAAGTGGCTGGAGTCTGAGGTGAAGCCCTGGCAGTGCCTGGCTGCCCAGAGGAGACCTCTGCAGCCACCAGCAGAGGATCTGGCCCCAGCTTGCCCTGAGGAGGATGCCCGGTGGCCTGTCTGGGTTCCACCAGGCCACACTACCTTCCCTTGAACTGCTCCTGGTGCAAAATCCGACTCCATGGGCTGCAGTCGCCCTGCCGGCAAGCACACTCCATGCTGCGACCAGAGCCTCCACCCACACTGAATTTAATGAAAACTAATGGGGAGACAGTTACCCCTGAGGCTGGGCTGGGGAGAGAGTTGGAAGAGAGACCTTGGCAGTTTCTCGTGGGGCTGTCGAATAAAACAAGCTTGTAACCCACAAAGAACTGACAGAGAGGGGCTCCTCCACACCCTGCTCCAGACAGAGCAGGACCTGGATGGGCAACGTGGGCAGGGACAGCCCTGAGCAGCTGGGAAGGCAGGAAGGCCTCATCCGCGTCTAATTACTCCTGGGGCTCCTACTTCCCAATGCTCACATGCTACTTCCCGTGAAGCACAAAGAACCAGATACCTGAAACCCACACTGAGGCACAGCTTGCGTGGACCCCCCCACGCAAGGATGTCTGTTGGAGACAGACCTGCACTGGTAGCAAAGGGTGCAAGCACACCCTGCTCCTCCTGCCATTAATTACATGCTAATGGGGCTCTGCAGGCACGAGGAGTTTTCTGGGTGGTTCCCAAACCCAGGAGACACCCAAGGCATCGTCACCCCCTCTCCCAGCATCGGAGACTGCATGGTGCTCTCCCCTGGGATTGCAGGGGCTGGGGGGAAGCATGTTCCGTGGCCCGCAGAGCTCCAGGCTGGCTCACATCCCCCCAAACGCACAATCCCCTGCACATTCCTGCAAGCAGGGAGAGAAGCTGCAGTGGCAGCCACCCATATCCTGTCTGAACTAGTCCAAGGCAGAGAACACAACAGCTCCTGGGAGCGTTTCAGGCGCCGGCACTTGCAACCACCCATCTGAAGACCTCAGAAGCCCCAGCCTCTCCCCAGGTGCTGCAACAGCCTCTGGTGCTGCCTGGCAGGGAGGCAGCCCAGCCTCCTTGAGATTTCTCCAACTCCAGCAGCTGGCTTTGGAGTAGAGTTAGATCCTGCAACCATGCACCCAGCCACTCCGTTCTGCAAACCAGCCCCGGCCCGAGGAGGGGGGCAGCAGACCCTGAGTCTCTATATGTGAACAAACATAAAGATATTTTAGAAGGTGACATTTGTGCCCCTTGCTCACCTCTCAGCAGTGCAGGACCCCAGAGGTGGCAGAACCCAGCTCCTCTTGTGGGGCTGATCCAGGTTCCATCACCACATCAGTGTCCACCTCCAGCCTCTAATGGGGAAACCCTGGGGAACAGGGCACACACACACACACACACAAACAAACCAAACCAACCAACCAACAAACAAATCACACTTTTTAGCCTGGAGAAAGCCCTTCGGAAAAGGGCAAGGGCTTAGCACACCACATCATCAGCCTGATGCAGGCAATGAAGAGCCTTTTCCTAGGCTGGAAGTTCAATTTGCCAAATGCTTGGGAAAAAAAAAAAACAACAAACAAAAAACCAACAAACAAAGATAATTGAAACAAACCTCTCCCAGGTTAACAAAGATCATTAAACCAAACCTCAGCCGAGTCCCTGCCCACTTCCCCAGACCCAACCCCTCAATGCAGGCCACCTCTCCGCTCTCCATCACCTACCTCCACTCCCACCTCCCACACTTTGGGTTTGGTCCTGGACGAAAAAAAGGTCAAACCCCCTCCCCCAGTACTCTGCCCCAGGTCTGGCAGCAAACAGCAGGAACAAACTGCAGAGCACAGAAATCAAATGTGGATGCTGATATTTATTACATCATGGGAGAGGGATTGGCAGAGGAGAGGAGAACCATTTCATTCTGAAAACCATCCCATACCAATGAAGACAATAATTTAGCTGTTCATTTGGAAATACATTAAAGTTGGCTCTTTCATTTCCTCACTTGAGAAGAGCAACCAAAAAAAAAAAACCAAAAAACAAAAAACAAAGGGGAGAGGGGAGAGG
>VWZE01004287.1:6244-23036 GCA_013396675.1 Eubucco bourcierii
GTGGAGCTGCTGCCCACACCCGAAAGACAACCTCCCCACCCCCACCACCACCACCACCACCACCTCCTCCGGTAGGGGATGCTCACAGTCTCAGCGAAAACAGAGAGCCTGCCCTCGGCGTACTGATTGAATTCCTTCTGATCCACCGCCAGCCCCAGCCACAGCCGCACACGGAGCTGGGCAGGGATCTTCGTGCCCATCGCCTCCTCCTGAGGGTACTGCCAAGGGTGGAGCCCCGTTAAAAGATAATCACAGATGGGCACCCCCCTACCACCCACCGAAGGACATCCAGCCCAACCCCCTTACACCCAAGCAGGGATGGCTGCAGCTAGAAGCAGGCTGCTCAGAGCCCAGACCAACCCGACCTGGGATCTTTCCAAGCCGTGGGGCATCTGCCACCTCTGTGGGCAACCTGGGCCAGGCTCTTGCCTGGCCTCTAAGTAGAAATTTCTTCTTTCTCTGTAGTCTCTCTCTCAATTTCAAAGCATTCCCCTTCCTTGTCCTGTCACAACAGGCACTGCTCACAGGGAAGGACCTTGAAGGTCTCCCTGCAGCTTTGTCTCTCATAGAATGGTTAAGGTTGGAAGGGACCTCAAGGATCAGCCAGTTCCAACCCCCTGCCATAGGCAGGGACACCTCCCACTAGCACAGGGCACTCAAGGCCTCATCCAACCTGGTTCTGGACACCTCCAGGGAGGTTGTGGAGCACAGAAGACTTTCAGGGAGGTTGTGGAGCACAGAAGCACCCAACGTGATCAAAGATCACGTTGGGTGCTTCTGTGCTCCACAACCTCCCTGGAAAACCTGTGCCAGTCTCTCACCCCCCTCAACCTGTGCCAGTCTCTCACCCCCCTCAACCTGTGCCAGTCTCTCACCACCCTCACTGCAAAGAACCTTCTCCTAACATCCAGTTTCAATCTCCCCTCTGCCAGTTTAAACCCATTGCCCCTTGTCCTGGCACTGCAAGAACGAGAGGCTGAACACTCCCAACTCTCCCAGCCTGCCCTCACAGCCTTCTGATCGTTGCTGTGACCTCCCTTAGCTCCTCTCCAACAGGTCCTTGTCTGGTGCTGTGCTGAGCACAGCAGAGCTGAGCCCAGCACAGCAGGGGAGGTCTGTGCAGAGTTTCCTCTCTGGTTTATTTAGGGTGAAAAGTTCTAAAGCCAACCCCACTGCACACACACAGCTGAGCCCAGGGCACCTTCAGGAAGATGGTCTGCAGCTTGCCACAGTTCTTGCCACAGCAGTTGGAGATGTTCCTGGAGAAGAGGACCTGGTGGGCTGGTACCCGGGCGTAGGCCACGCGCTTGTCCCCCTGCAGCATCCAGATGACGACGTCAGGGAGGCTGTTCTGGGGCTGGGGAAGACAAAGAGCACAGCCTCTGACCAAGGGGCTCCAAACACAGCAGGGGCTGGGAGGGCAGCTGTGCTCCCACGTCCCACTGCCAACCCAAGCCCGTGGAGTGACACCAATCGGCCCAAGCTTCGTCTGGGTCTGGCCAAGCAAGAGCGGTTCCAGCTGAGGGAGCTGGGGTTGTGCAGGCTGGAGAGGAGAAGGCTCCCAGGTGATCTTATTGTGGCCTTGCAGCATCTGAGAAGGCTCCCAGGTGATCTTATTGTGGCCTTGCAGCATCTGAGAAGGCTCCCAGGTGATCTTATTGTGGCCTTGCAGCATCTGAGAAGGCTCCCAGGTGATCTTATTGTGGCCTTGCAGCATCTGAGAAGGCTCCCAGGTGATCTTATTGTGGCCTTGCAGCATCTGAGAAGGCTCCCAGGTGATCTTATTGTGGCCTTGCAGCATCTGAGAAGGCTCCCAGGTGATCTTATTGTGGCCTTGCAGCATCTGAGAAGGCTCCCAGGTGATCTTATTGTGGCCTTGCAGCATCTGAGAAGGCTCCCAGGTGATCTTATTGTGGCCTTGCAGCATCTGAGAAGGCTCCCAGGTGATCTTATTGTGGCCTTGCAGCATCTGAGAAGGCTCCCAGGTGATCTTATTGTGGCCTTGCAGCATCTGAGAAGGCTCCCAGGTGATCTTATTGTGGCCTTGCAGCATCTGAGAAGGCTCCCAGGTGATCTTATTGTGGCCTTGCAGCATCTGAGAAGGCTCCCAGGTGATCTTATTGTGGCCTTGCAGCATCTGAAGGGGGCTACAAGAAAGCTGGGGAGGGACTTGTGAGGTTGTCAGGTAGGGATAGGGCTGAGGGGAATGGAATCAAGCTAGAAATGGGGAGATTCAGCCTGGAGGTTAGGAAGAAGTTTGTTCAAGAGCCTGGCAGGGGTTGCCCAGGGAGGTGTTGGAAGCCTGATCCCTGGAGGTGTTTAAGGCCAGGCTGGATGAGGCTGTGGGTAGCCTGAGCTGGTGTGAGGTGTCCCTGGGCATGGCAGGGGGGTTGGGACTGGCTGCTCCTTGTGGCCCCTTCCAGCCCTGACTGATTCTGTAACTCTCTGATTTCCCCACGTGCTGCCCACCCCAGCCAGCCAAGGTTGCTACTGCAGCAGCTTCAGCTGAGGGCTTCATCTCCATGGAGGATCTGAGAGGGTTGGTGGGCAACAAGTTCACAGTAAGCCAGCAAGGTGCCCTTGTGACCAAGAAGGTCAATGGTGTCCTGGGGTTCTTCCAGAACAGTGTGACCAGCAGGCTGAGAGAGGTTCTTCTCCCAGTCTAATCTGAACTAACAAGGCCACATCTGGAGTACTGAGTCCAGTACTGGGCTCCCTAGTTCAGGAGAGACAGGGAAGTGCTGGAGAGAGCCCTGTGGAGGCTACAGAGATGCTGAAGAGACTGTGGAGCATCTCTGTGAGGAAGAGCAACCCCAGAGGGGATCTGATCAATGTTGATCAATAGCTAAAGAATGTGGGGCAAGAGGATGGGGCCAGACCCTTGGCAGTGGTGCCCAGGGGCAACAGGCACAAACTGGAAAATCTTTTTGTTTGCTGTGAGGGTGCTGGAGCCCTGGAGCAGGCTGCCCAGAGAGGCTGTGGAGTCTCCTCTGCAGAGATTCCAAACCCACCTGGACACTGTGACCCTGGGCAAGCTGCTGTGGGTGCCCTGCTGTGGCAGGGAGGTTGGACTGGGTGGTCTCCAGAGGTCCTTTCCAGCCTCCCCCAGGCTGGGATTCTGTGCTTGCTGACCGTGCTGTAAAGCTCTGCCGTGACCAAGGCCAACACTCAATATCCAGGTGCTCAACTCAGCACCTTCCTAACTCAGGCCCCATCACTTTGGGGGGGGGGTGGGGGGGTGGGTGAGCCCAACCTTTGCATGGGTGGCAGGAATGTGCCTGTGAGGAGCAGACATTGTCCCTGCTGCCCACCAGCTGCCTGCTCACAGCCATCACACCAGAGCGGTGCCCTGATGGCGAGCTCGGGAGGAACCAGACCTCCCCGGGGGGAAAAGCAGCTCCTGCCACCACCCCAGCAGCATTACCTCCTCTGCCATGGCCCTCAGCCTGGAGAGCCAATCCTCTGCCTGCTCCAGGGCTGCTGACAGGTTCCAGTCCTCATGCTTCAGCTTCAGGGCTGCCTGCACTATCTGCTCCATGTTGGTGCTGCGGAAGCGGTACAGGTTCTGGTCCAGGTGGGTGCAGGCTGCCTTGCTCAGCACATCAGGCAGGCTCAGGCTGTGGGCAAGGCAAGGAGGTGAGGTCAGTAGCTCAGCAACCCCTCCTGAGGCTTAGCTGACTTGATCCAATGTTCTTCTCCTTTTAAGCAAGTTACTAAATTACCAACTGCAAAGTTCTGCAGCTGGGTTGAGGCAATGCCAAGCACCAGTAATAGGCTGAGCAGTGCCTGGCTGGAGAGCAGCCCTCAGGAGAGGGGCTTGGGGGTGTTGGTGGATGAGAAGCTCAATGTGAGCTGTCAGTGAGCTCTGGCAGCCCAGAGAGCAACCAGAGCCTGGGCTGCAGCAAGAGCAGTGTGGGCAGCAGGGTGAGAGAAGTGATCCTGTCCCTCTGCTCCCCACTGCTGAGACCCCTCCTGGAGTGCTGCAGACAGTGCTGGAGCCCCTGGGACAAGAGGGATGTGGAGGGGCTGGAAGGTGTCCAGAGAAGGGCCACGAGGATGAGCAGAGGGCTGGAGCTGCTCTGCTGGGAGCAGAGACTGAGGCAGTTGGGGCTGTGCAGGCTGGAGAGGAGAAGGCTCCCAGGTGACCTTCTTGTGGCCTTGCAGCATCTGAAGGGGGCTACAAGAAAGCTGGGGAGGGACTTGTGAGGTTGTCAGATAGTGATAGGGCTGAGGGGAATGGAACCAAGCTGGAAATGAGGAGATTGAGCCTGGAGGTTAGGAAGAAGTTGTTGAGCATGAGGCTGGTGAGAGCCTGGCAGGGGTTGCCCAGGGAGGTGTTGGAAGCCTGATCCCTGGAGGTGTTTAAGGCCAGGCTGGATGAGGCTGTGGGCAGCCTGAGCTGGTGTGAGGTGTCCCTGGGCATGGCAGGGGGTTGGAACTGACTGATCCTTGTGGTCCCTTCCAACCCTGATTCTAGGATTTAGAAGTCCCCAAAGGAACATCTGAGAAACATGGTGGTGCTAAGGGCAAAGCAGCCTCAAACCATGCTGGCAGCCAGGATGGGGCCCAGCTCCTGGCCCTGGCACAATGCCCCCCATTCAGGTGAGCCACCCTGCAGCCCTTACAGGGAGGTTGGAAGTTTCTGTCTTGCCTGAAATGTCACCTCCTCAGCTCCACACCTTGGCTCAGCCACTTTGGCATAAGCCAACACCTGGCACAGCTCAGGGGAAAGACTTCCAAGCCAAACATGAGCTGGGCATGAAAAGGCTCCCAAGTGGAAGCTGGCAGCAAGTACCTGCAGTCAGCAATGATGTCATCCATCAGCTGGGCACCCAGAGCCTCCAGCTCACTTGGAGAGTGATTGGCCTTCAGAGCCAGGTGGATCCTCTCCAGGTTGGCTTCCTGCAGGAAAGCAGAGGAAGAGGAGATGGATGGCAGAGACCTCCCAGGCACTTCATTCCACTCCACATCCCAGAAACCCCCACCCCCAGCAAGCACTTGGGGCTGCTGCCCGTGACCACAAGCTCCAGCCTGGGTGTGCTGCTTTGAGGTTAATTGGATGTTTTAATGAGAGAAATCAGATCACTGGCTGTGAAAAGAAAATAAAAAGTGGTGCCTGTGGCACTCATGGGCTCAGGAAACATAAAGGAAGTCAGTCAGTGCCTCTGGCTGCTGCATTAACTGTCTCTGCCTGGACCTCTGTAACCTGATCTAAGCAATCTTTTCTTCTAACCTCTTGTTGGCTTTCCACAATCTCACCCCTGAAGGTAAGAGAGTCTGAAAGAAGGGAGAGGGTTGGAAGAAGGAGAGGAGTTGGCTCAGAGCCCTCCTGGGCAATCCTGCAGGTAGGAGATTCTGAAATAAGGGAGAGGGTTGGAAGAAGGAGAGGAGTTGGCTCAGAGCCCTCCTGGGCAGTCCTGCAGGGAAGAGATTCTGAAATAAGGGAGAGGGTTGGAAGAAGGAGAGGAGTTGGCTGAGAGCCCTCCTGGGTGGTTCTGCTGTTCAGGAGGGGGTTTGTAGTTCTCTATTACTTTTGACTTGTCTCTAACTCTATGTGGTTGTAAATGTCTGTGTATATATGCTTGTAAATTTTGCCCTGCTGCCACCACAGCTTCATTCCTTAGCTCCCAGCTGGCTGAGTCAGTCTGCTTAATCTAGTGTGGGGGAGGGGAAACTCCCAGCTTACCACACTGGGGCTTGCTGGGGCTCTGCATGTCTCTGCCTTTGCTCCTGTTGCATGTCTCTGCCTTTGCTCCTGTTGGAGCTCTGGGGGAAGTGACAGTGAGCCAGAAATCCCATCCATAGCTCAGGAGCTGGGGGGAGGTCCTGTCACCCCAGTGGGGATCAATCACAGCATGTCAGGGGCTGGAAGGGACCCCCAAAGCTCAGCCAGCCCAACCCCCCTGCCAGGGCAGCATCTCCTAGAGCAGATCACACAGGAACACATCCAGGTGGGCTGGAATCTCTCCAGAGAGCCCTCAGGCTCTGCTCCTCCCAGAGCTGTTCCATTGCCTTCAGCGTCTCTGTGGCTCTGTGCTGGACTCTCTCCAGCACTTCTGTGTCCCTCTTGAACTGGGGGGCCCAGAACTGGGCACAGGACTCCAGATGTGGCCTCCTCAGGGCAGAGCAGAGGGGCAGGAGAACCTCTCTCAACCTGCTCACCACAGCCTTCTAAATCCACCCCAGAATGGCATTGCCCCTCCTGGGCACCAGAGCACACTGAGGTTGCCCTCCATCAGTCCATGCCCTGAGTGGGACATTTGGGACCCTGGCAGTTTTCCCCTCCACAACACAGCAAACCCCACACCCAACCCAGCCTGCAGATGGTCTCTGTCCTCACCCCTGTTGCCCCAGAGAGGATGCAGGAGGAGGTGGGCAATGCCTGCTGCCACCATGGCACTCACCAGCCTATCTGCTGCGTAGTGGAGAAGGTTCTGGGCGTCAGTCCTGTAGCTGATATCTTCCCAGTAGGATGACAACACCACCACGGGCTTCACATTGCCCCAGGGCAGGTAGTAATAGTGACAGCCTGGAGGACACAGCACCACTGGTGAGCTCATGCTGCTGAGTGACAGCAGATCCCACTCCTCAGCAGCAGAGCAGGGAGGAAAACCTGGAGCAGCGTTTGGCCCTGGGCAGATGCCCATCTCTGGGGTGTTCTGGGAGCAACAGGATGAGGTTTGTGTGCTGGAAGGTGTCCAGAGAAGGGCCACGAGGATGAGCAGAGGGATGGAGCTGCTCTGCTATGGGGACAGGCTGAGAGAGTTGGGGCTGGTCAGTGTGGAGTGGAGAAGGCTCCAAGGTGAACTTACTGTGGCCTCTCAGTATCTGAAGGGGGCTACAAGAAAGCTGGGGAGGGACTTTTGAGGCTGTCAGGGGTTGATAGGACTGAGGGGAATGGATCCAAGCTAGAGGAGGGGAGATTCAGACTGGACATTAGGAAGAAGTTCTTCACCATGAGGGTGAGGAGAGACTGGAACAGGTTGCCCAGGCAGAGCCTCATCCCTGGAAGCTTTTAAGGCCAGGCTGGATGAGGCTCTGGGCAGCCTGATCTAGTGTGGGGTCCCTGTTCATGGCAGGGGCTTGGAACTGGCTGATCCTTGAGGTCCCTTCCAGCCCTGACAATTCTGCTATTCCATGTTCCCCAAACCCAAGTGCAACAGAGAAATATACAGCAAGGTCCAAAGGGACATGGCTCAAGCTCCAGGGCTGCAGCAGCTCTTTCAGAGCAGCAAGGCCAGAAACCAGCAGAACAAGCTGAGGGAGGTGAGAGTCAGGGTTAGAGTTAGGCTTAGGGTGACATCTCACAGCAGAGACCCCCACAGGAGCCAGGGAGAGGCCACCCCACAGCAATGGCTTTTCCTTGAAGAGCAATGGGCACTGTCAGTGCCAAGGTGCTGCCCAAAGCTCAGTCACACAGTCCCCCCTCACAGCATGGCTGACATGGAGCTGTGGAGGTCACTTAGTCCTGCCCCTGCTCAAACAGGGTCACAGAATCCCAGAGCCACAGAACATGAGGAGTTGGAACAGTGTCACAGAATCAATCAGGTTGGAAAAGACCTCTGAGCTTGAGCCCAACCTAGCACCTAACAGCTTCCAATTCACTAACCCATGGCACTCAGGACCTCATGCAGCCTCCTCTAAAACACTCCCAGGGATGGGCACTGCACCCCCTCCCTGGGCAGCCCATTCCAATGCCAATCACTCTTGCTGGGAAGAACTTCTGCCTAACACTCAGCCTGAACCTGCCCTGGCACAGCTTGAGGCTGTGTCCTCTTGTTCTGTCCCTGGGTGCCTGGCAGAAGGGCAGACCTCATCCAGCTCATCCAGTGCAACCCCCTGCCAGAGCAGGATCACACAGGATCACCTGGAGCAGGTCACCAGAGACCACATCCAGTGGGTTTTGATCATCTCACTGATAGGCCAAGGAGCAACAGATGGAAGCTGCAGCACAGGAGGTTGCAGCTCAACACAAGGGGCAAATTCTTGCCTGAAGAGCCCTGCCACAGGCTGCCCAGAGAGGCTGTGGAGTCTCCTTCTATGGAGCCTTTGCAGGCCTGTCTGGATGTGTTCTGTGTGCCCTGAGCTGCATTGTCTGGTCCTGCTCTGGCAGGGGGGTTGGACTCGGTGATCCCTTTGGGTCCCTCGAGCCCCTGACACCCTGTGAGCTGTGATCCAAAGGAGGTTGGGAGTGCCCAGCAAGGGGAGACTGCAGTGCCCCTTGGGCAGCCATGCCCATGCTGCTCACCATCGAAGACTGCCCTGCTGTACTGCGTGGTGGAGGCCAGGGGCAGGCAGGTGGTGTCGAACTTGTTGCCGTAGTTGCCGATGCTGACCTCGAACTGGATGGCATCGTCCACGTCCTGCAGCATGGTGGCAGAGTAGAAGGCGGCGAAGAGGGAGTACTGCCGGCGGCGCAGGTACCGCTGCAAGGGGCACGGCAGTGTTGGCAGGGCAGGCACCACTACTGCCCTCCTGCGGGCAGCCACACTGCCCACCTGGCACACACCACCCCTCCCAGGGCACCGCCAGCCTGCCAGGATGCAGAGAAGCTGCCCAGAGGGCAAGCCCCAGAAGAGGCAGGCAGGGAGAGAGGCTCCCCGGGAGCCAGCAGTGCCCTCACACAGCCTAGAAGGCAAACTCCAGCCTGGGCTGCAGCCAGAGGAGTGTGGGCAGCAGGTCAAGAGAGGGGATCCTGACCCTTACTCTGCTCTGCTGAGACCCCACCTCAAATCCTGTCCCCAGCACAAGGACACAGAGCTGCTGGAGTGAGGCCAGAGGAGGCCACAAGGATGCTCCCAGGCCTGGAGCAGCTCTGCTGTGAGCACAGGCTGAGGGAGCTGGGGGGGTGCAGCCTGCAGAGGGCTCCAGGACGACCTCAGAGCTGCCTGCCAGTAGGTGGAGGGATCCTGCAGGAAGGCTGCAGAGAGACTGCTCCTGAGGCTGTCTGGAGACAGGCCAAGGGGGAAGGGATTGAAGGTGAGGCAGAGCAGGGCGAGACCGGAGCTGAGGAAGAAGTTGTTCAGTGTGAGGGTGCTGAGACTCTGGCACAGACTGCCCAGGGAGGCTGTGGATGGCTCTTCCCTGAGGCTGTTCAAGGGCAGGTTGAGCAGCCAAGTCTAGCTGAGAGGTGTCCCTGCCCATGGCAGTGAGGTGGCAGTAAATGGTCTCCAAGGACCCTTGCAACCTGAGACACTCCAGGATTCCAAGATGATAGCAGCAGGCACAAGATGATTGCTATTGGGGAGACACCACCACTGCCATGGGCACCACCACTGCCTAGAATGGCACCCAAAACACCATCTAGAACACTTACCTAGAACATGCTCCAGAACATTACCTAGAACGTGCTCTAGAACATTTACCTAGAACATGCTCCAGAACATTTACCTAGAACATGCTCCAGAACATTACCTAGAACATGCTCCAGAACACTACCTAGAACAACATCTAGAACGTGGCTTAGAACATGCTCTAGAATGTTACCTAGAACAGCAGCACCACTAGCCCAGCACACACCAGCTCCAGGAGGCTCCCAAGGAGGAAGGGCAGAGTCACCCAGGGCAGCTTGCCCAGGATCACAGTGTCCAGGAGGGTTTGGGAGCTCTCCACACAAGCAGACTCCACAACCTCCCTGGGCAGCCTGCTCCAGGCCTCCAGCATCCTCACAACAGAGAACTTTCTCCTCCTGTTCAGATGGAACCTCCTGGGTTCTAGTTGGTGCCCGCTGCCTGTCCTGTCCCTGGGTGCCACTGAGGAGAGTCTGGCCCCATCCCCCTGCCCCCCACCCTTAAGCTACTGAGGAGCAGCAATGCCCCCTGGAGCCCTCATTACCTCCACCCGCAGGATGTCGTCCGCAGAGATGTCCTCCACCTTCTGCTCCACCTGCTCCACCACTTTGGTCTCCAGCTCCACCAGCACCCTGCCACGATATGCGACTCCCTCGCCCTTGGGGTAGACCAGGGACAGGCATCAGGACCCCAGTGCCCCCTCCCCGTGGGCTTGGTTGAGTCAGGTGAAGTATTTGTGCAAGAGCTTCCAAGGCAGAGAGAGTTTGAGCAGCAGAGCGGTGGCAGGAGGTGACACCCAGCAGGAAGAGCCAGAAAGATGTGGACAAAGCCATTCTGGGTTAAGAGCAGCTTGCTTTGGGGCAAGGAGGGCTGGTGGGTTAGCTTCTGTCAGGCTGGGAAGAAGCTGAGGTCACCTTTCCCAGGTTGAGGGTCTCGTAGGGGTCGGGGAAGCCGGTGAACTCCCGGGGGCTGCCGTAGAGGTTGATGTAGCAGGGACCAAAGGTGGGCAGGAACCCGAGGCCATCATCCACTGGGGACCGTGGGGAGGGAGGGGGAAAAGAGACATTAGAGGAGAGTCCTGAAGGCACCTCAGGGGTGCAGCCCACAGAGGCTTCACTGATGGCCCATGGGCATCACAAGGATGCAGCTGGAGGCCACCAAGGTGAGGTTGTTCAACCTGCAGAAAAGGAGGCTGAGGGGAGAGCTTCTCCATCTCTGCAGCTCCCTGAAAGGAGGCTGCAGCCAGCTGGGGTTGGTCTCTTCTCCCAAGGAACAAGTGATAGGGCAAGAGGAAATGGCCTCAAGTTGCCCCAGGGGAGGCTTAGGTTGGGCATGAGGAACAATTTCTTCCCCTTGAGGGTTGCCAAGGGCTGGCCCAGGCTGCCCAGGGGCAGTGGTGAAGTCCCTGGAGGGGTTTCAAAGCCATGGAGCTGTGGAGCTGCTGGCCACAGTTCAGTGGTGCCCTGGCAGTGCTGGGGTAAGGGTTGGGCTCAGTCACCCTGAAGATCTTCCTCAGCCCAACCAATCCCATCACTAAGAGAAGACTGCAGGTTTTCACCCTCCTCGAGTCCCACAGCCACTTACCTTACTGCAGGAAAGACAAGGCAGAGGTGGGGCTGGGCTGGGGGCCACAGAGCTTCCCACTGCCAGGAAGTGGCCCCAGAGGAGGAGAGCAGCACTTTGCTGGTGTGACCCAGCCCAGGGCACCCACAGCAGCCAAGGAGTTGGCCCAGTGCTTCCCTCAAGGCAGTAAGGGGGGAGGAGGAGGGCCCATTTTTATGAGACCTCAAGCAGGAGCAGCAGGGAAGGGGCAGAAAACATGGGCAGGATCCTGCTCTGAGCTCCTGAGCTGGCTGCTCCCCGTGCACACAGCCAGACCGCCCCACATGGACACCCCAAACTCGCTGTGGGCCCCTTCCCAGCTTCCACAGGGCAGAAGCCATCTCCTCTTCCCACCAAGGTGCCAGGCATGATGCAGCCTTGGCTCTGGGCAGAGCTCCAGCCCTGGCAGCAGCTCAAACCAGCAGAACCATCACCAGGTGGTGAGTGCAAACCAAGAGAGTGAAGGGGACGTACGGTCTGGGGCTTTCTGAGGCTTCACAAGAGCAGGAAACTCATCTGAGGCACAAAGAAATGGAGAGAGGTTAGGAAAGGCTGGCAGAGGAGCTCGGGGGGAGGGTTATGGGCATCGGGGGGGGATGCTCTCGTGGGCTTTTGGTGCCAAAGGCATGGGAGAGAGAGAGAGAAAGGACAAGGTTGTTAAATCACAGGCTGGGAGAGCTTGAGAGGGACCCTAACAATCATCTAGTCCGAGACCCTGCCTTGGCCAGGGACATCTTCAACCAGATCAGGCTGCTCAGAGCCCCATCCAGCCTGGCCCTGAGCACTTCCAAGGATGGGGCATCCAAACCTCCCTGGGCAGCCTGTTGCAGTGAAGAGCACCTCCCTTACCTTTCCCTTCTTTCAGTCTGAAACCATCATCTCTTCTCCTCAGCAATGTTCCTCTCCAGGAACTTCTCACCCTACTGCCCTCCCCAGAGGCTGTGGAACCGCATGGGAAAGGGATTTCAGCAGCCCTGAAGGGTGTTCCACATGCTGCAAAAGCTGGGTGGAGCCACAGGGCTGGAAGGACCCACAGCAGCTGCTCAGCAGGTCTGTGGTGAGCTGGCCATGGGCAGACCCCTCACAGCCTTCTCCTTCCCCAGCCTCTCTCTCTCTCTCCCCCTCCAGACTAGCCCAGGAGCTGCTCCTTAGCTGGAGAAGAGTGAGGGTGGACACACAAGCACCATGTGGAGAACCCCAGACCCATGCCTGCATGCAAGGACAGGCAGTGCTGGAGGCAGGTACTGGGACATGTGGCTGCAGCTTGGCACCAGGCAGCTGCTGCCAGCTGCATTTCCCATCCCCAAGCCACGAGGGTGTTAGCAGTGGAGCACAAGAGACTCAGAAGCACAAAGCAAAGGGAGACAGAGCCTGAAGGGTTGCAGATGCCACCAAAGCTTGTTAGCAGTAGGAGATGCCCATGCAGGTTAGGACAGCCTCTGCTCCTGGCCCTCTCCTGCCACTTGGCAGCCCCACAGCTGTGCCCCAGCTCCCTGCCCTCCCACCTGGCACAGGTGACACAGCCAGTGTCACCCAGACAGCATCTCCATGGTTGTCCCCTGGGTTGCCTGTGGGGCTTGGCACAGCACCCTCAGCCCAAACTCTACCTGAATGCCCATCACACCCTGTGACAGCCCTTAAATGTCACCTAAAGAGGAGCCACCATCAGGGACAGGCGTGGGTGGGCTGTGGCATCTTCCAGCACCTGCCTTTCACAAGGGACTGCAGCCACTACCATTCAGCAGGGAAACAAAGAGGCAACCAAACCTCTGGCACCCCATGGCCCTGCACCTTCCTCATCCCAGCACCCTCAGGAAAGATCTGAAGACCTTCCAGAGCACATCCCAGCAGAAGTGAGAGATGAGCTCCAACCAGACACCAGCCCACAGGAGGCAGCAAGCTCCAGCACCTCAGCTCACACCCCAGCACCAGTCACTCGCCAGGGACCAGCCCTGCTGGGACACTCTCCAAGCCAACACTGACCTCCAGCCATCAGCATGCAGAGCTCCTCCACAACCATGCTCCCCACCCCCAAATCCCATCCTGTCACCCCCACCCCCTTACCCTCCAGCTCCCCTCCAGGGGCTGAGATCTTGGACATGCTGAGGTAGGCAGTGCCAACGACGTCATTGTGAGTCATTCGGTCCCTGCAACACAGGCCAGGGCTGCCCTCACCCCCTGGGCACGAGGGGCTGCCCTCACCCCCTGGGCACGAGGGGCTGCCCTCACCCCCTGGGCACGAGGGGCTGCCCATTGGCTGCTCCTGGTGGGCATCCCCCCGCAGCCAGCCTCAGCCCCACTCACCAGTCGGTCACTCGGATCCTCAGCTTCTCGCACATGGAAGGGAACTGGGGAAAGAGAGAGGCAGAGGAGTGGTGAGCACTGGTGAGGTGGGGGTGGGAGGAGGGCAGGGGGCAGTTGTGCTCACCATGGCTGGCAGTGTCAGGCTCTGGTTCCACTGTGGGTTGGCATTCTTCTCCAGGATCTTGGAGTAGAGCTGCAGGTGTGAGGTGGGGAGATGAGAAGGCAGAGCTGGAAGGTCTCAGACCCCCAGCATCCAGTTTGCATCCCATGGGTGGCCTGGTGGAGCTGTGCATTGTGTGGGCAAACCCCTCTGGGCAGCTGGTAGAGGATGGTATCGAGCTGCTCAAGGTCCTCACCCACCCACCAGGCACCAGCACAAAGCTCCTTCACAGAGTCCTTTGGGTTGGAAAACACCTGCAGGAGCATCAAGTGCAAACAGCAACCCAGCACTGCCAGGGCCCCACCAAACCACCCTGTGGTGCTCTGTTGGACACACTCCAGCCCCTCAATGTCCTCCTTAGAGTGAGGGGCCCCAAAACTGAGCTTAGGATTCTAGGTGTGGTCCCACCAGTGTCAAGCAGTGATCCCTGCCCTGAGCGTGCTGCCCACACTGCTGCTGAACCAGGCCAGGATGCTGGTGGCCTCCTTGGCCATGTAGGGACACACTGGCTCGTGTTCACCTGGCTCTGGAACACCTTCCCACTGTGCTTGCTCAGGATAATGTCCCCAGTCTCTGTCCCCACTCAGGCACAGTCTCCAGGGGAAGATTTACAGGCAAGGGAGACTCTCAGCTCTTCAGTGCTGCTGAAGACCACAGCAATATTTCTTGGGGAAGGTATTGGAGGAGGTCTGGCAGCCAAGGAAGCAGGATGGGGCTCTGCAAAGCCACCAGAGTCACCTGCATGCCCTGGCTGGCCATGGAGGAGGGGAGGACAGTGGGAGCAGCCTAACCCTCTGGGAGATCAGCTTCTCCATCCCCATTTCTAAAGCAGCAGCACCACAGAGTCCAATGAAGAAATGACTCTGGGGCAGCCCACCACATCCTGTCTGGTGGCACTGCTCAGCCCCACATGTGCCATGGACACAGGGGACAGGGCTGGGAACATCATCTGGGCTGCAGGACATCACAGCCATAGAGTGGTCTGGGTTGGGAGGGACCTGTGAAGGTCACCTAGACTCAACCTGGCTAGAAGAAAGGATGTGACAAGGACTGAGGGGACCTCTGCAAATAGTGACAGAGTGGCTGAGAGCAACCAGGCAGAGAGGGACCTGGGGGTGCTGGTTGGCAGCAGCTGAACAGGAGCCAGCAGTGTGCCCAGGTGGGCAGCAGAGCCAATGGCATCCTGGCCTGGCTCAGGAGCAGTGTGGGCAGCAGGAGCAGGGAGGTTCTTCTGCCCTGTGCTCAGCACTGCTCAGGCCACAGCTTGAGTGCTGTGCCCAGTTCTGGGCCCCTCAATTCAAGAGAGATGTTGAGGTGCTGGAAGGTGCCCAGAGAAGGGCAGCAAGGCTGGGGAGGGGCCTGGAGCACAGCCCTGTGAGGAGAGGCTGAGGGAGCTGGGGGTGTGCAGCCTGCAGGAGAGGAGGCTCAGGGCAGAGCTCATTGCTCTCTGCAGCTCCCTGAAGGGAGGTTGTGGCCAGCTGGGGTTGGGCTCTGCTGCCAGGCACCCAGGGACAGAACAAGAGGACACAGCCTCAAGCTGTGCCAGGGTAGGGTCAGGCTGGATGTTAGGAAGATGTTCTTGACAGAAAGAGTGATTGGCACTGGAATGGGCTGCCCAGGGAGGTGGTGCAGTGCCCATCCCTGGGGGTGTTTGAGAGGAGGCTGCATGAGGCCCTGAGTGCCATGGGTTAGTGAATTGGAAGCTCTTAGGTGCTAGGTTGGACTCTGTGAGCTCAGAGACCTTTTCCAACCTGCTTAATTCTATGAAATGCTCTCTCAAGGGGCCAAAGTTTGCCCATGCTGGGATAAGCAGTTCCCTGTGCCCAGCTGCCAGCCCAGGCAGGGGTCCAGGCAGAGCTGTGCCCCTGCAGCCACTCACCGTCCTGCCTGCAAAGCTGACCTCCACGAAGGGATCCACCAGGTTCTTCTTGTTGCTGTCAAAGCCAAAGATCTGCCTCACATTGTCCATGACAGCATCATCCACTGGGGGGAGAAGGAGAGGCTAAAAGCTCCTGGAGAGGCTAGAAGCTTCTGCAGAGGCTAAAAGCTCCTGGAAGCACCTGGCTGGCCCCAGCTGTGCATCTCCACTGAGCCAGGTGGAGAGCCAAAGGAGACTAAGGGGGCTACAGGAAAGCTGGGAAGAGACTATTGAGGCTGTCAGGGAGGGATAGGAGTGGGGGGAATGGAACCAAGCTGGAAATGAGGAGATTCAGCCTGGAGGTTAGGAAGAAGTTGTTGAGCATGAGGGTGGTGAGAGCCTGGCAGGGGTTGCCCAGGGAGGTGTTGGAAGCCTGATCCCTGGAGGTGTTTAAGGCCAGGCTGGATGAGGCTGTGGGCAGCCTGAGCTGGTGTGAGGTGTCCCTGGGCATGGCAGGGGGGTTGGGACTGGCTGCTCCTTGTGGTCCCTTCCAACCCTGACTGATTCTAGGATTAAACCACTCTGCACCACCAAGAGACTCCTCTCCCAGTGCACTGCAACTGACATCTGCAAGGTCCTTGGAGCAGGGCTGTGGGTGAAGGCTCCCTCAGCTCTGCCCTCACTGCTTTGCCCAGCCAAGGGGACACTCACTCTGGGGCAAGTCCTCAGCTTTGAAGATTTTCAGGCAGAAGTGAGCTGCTCGCAGGGTGACCCCAGTGGGGCGCAGGAGGTTGCCCTCAATGTCTTCCTTGTCTTCAGAAACTTCCTTCTTCTCCAGCTGGGGGACAAGAGGACAAGAAGAGAGCATGGTCAAGCTTCCAAAGACTCCTGAGATGAGCAGCAAACAGCCCCAGCTCTGGCACTTTGTGCCCAGAGCAGCTGCAGATCAAAGCAGCAGCTGCCTGCTTGCTGCAGCGTGTCCAGAGGAGCTGGTGAAGGTGGCACAGGTCTTGGCAGGAGCAGCTGAGGGAGCTGGGGATGTTTAGTCTGGAGAAAAGAAGGCTGAGGGGAGACCTTCTCCATCTCTGCAACTCTCTGGAAGGAGGTTGGGGCCAGGTGGGGTTGGTCTCTTCTCCCAAGAAATAAGCAATAGGACAGGAGAAAATGGCCTCAAGTCGTCCCAAAGGAGGTTTAGGTTGGACATGAGGAACAATTTCTTCCCCTTGAGGGTTGCCAAGGGCTGGCCCAGGCTGCCCAGGGCAGTGGTGGAGTGCCCATCCCTGGAGGGCTGCCAAAGCCACGGAGAGGTGGTGCTGAGTGCCATGGTTCAGTGGTGCCCTGGCACTGCTGGGCTGAGGGCTGGGCTGGGTGAGCTTAAAGATCTCTTCCAACCCAAATGCTTTTATGATTCCCTGGGCCTGGGGTGGCAGAGCACCACGGCTGCAGGCCTGCCCCATCCCAGCCAGGGCAGTACTCACAGGTGCTTCATCTCCAGGCCCCAGCACAAAGAGGCTGACTTTCAGATAGCCCTTGGCCCCCGCAGAGAAGTCCTCTGGGTCAGACAGCAGCAGCCATTTC
>VWZE01004288.1:0-22802 GCA_013396675.1 Eubucco bourcierii
GAAAAAAAGAAAGAAAAAAGAAAAAGAAAGAAGAAAATAAGAAAAGAAAAAGAAGAAAAAAGGGGAAAAAAAGAGGAAAAAGGGAAAAAAGAAAAAAAAAGGAAAAAAAAAGAAATAAAAAAAGAAAATAGGAAAAAAAAGAAAAAATAAATGAAAAAAAAGGAAACAACCACCATTTGTTTTCATCTTGGAAGAAGACATAGCATCATAGAATCATAGAATGGGAAGGTTGGAAGGGACCTCAAGGATCATCCAGTTCCAACCCCCTGCCATAGGCAGGGACACCTCCCACTAGCACAGCTCACTCAAGGCCTCCTCCAACCTGGCCTTGAACACCTCCAGGGAGGGAGCAGCCACAACCTCCCTGGGCAACCTGTGCCAGTGTCTCACCACCCTCACTGCAAACAACTTCCTCCTGACATCCAGTCTAAATCTCCCCTCTGCCAGTTCAAACCCATTGCCCCTTGTCCTGTCATTGCAAGACCTTGTCAATAGTCCCTCCCCAGCCTTCCTGTAGGCCCCTTTCAGATACTGGAACTCTCTCCTTGTCTCCTCTGAGAGATGTCACCTCCAGACAGATTACAGCATCTCCTTATGCATATATAACGGTTGCAGTCCTTTCCTTGAGCCCAGATGTGGCTGGGTTGTTCAGAAGCATCACGCTTTCTCGTTAAGGAGCAGGTTCCAAGGCATTTCTGAAGACTGCCTTGGAAGTTAGCCAATGGTCTGGAGAACAGATGATGGTCTGGAGAACACATGACAAGAGCTCCTGGGGCCAGGCAGCACTTTACCTATGATTTTGTCAGAGGCATTGCAGGCGAGCGCGAAGCGCGTTGTTTTGGAATAGATTTCCATTGTCCTCCTCAGCGCTTGCTGTGCTCCATCTGTCATGCTGGGGGGAGAAAAGAGGACAGATTTTTGCCCTTCACTGACTTACAGGTGCAGCCTAATAAGTATTTGTGCTGGTTTGAGGCTAATTGGAATATTTTAATAGAGAAAATTACACTATAGGCTGTGAAAGGAAAACGTGGTGATGTCTGCTTCACTCATAGGCTTGCTGAGATGTTTGAGAAAAGAAAGAAAACATGAGATAAGGCAGTCTCAGGCAGTCTCTCTCTGGGGGCACAGTGTCTCAGGCAGTCTAGCTTCTGGCTCCTCTTTGCTGATTAATCTTTACTAACCACTTTTCTTCTAACCCCCTTGGCCGAGCCTCCAAACTCACCTTGTGCGTAAGGCAAACCTTGGGGTAAGGTATAGGAGTGGGGAGAAGGTGGGAGGGTGGTTGGGAGCCCCTCCTGGGGTCTCTGATGTCTGGGAGGGGAGTTGTGTTTCTGTATTCCTTTTAACTTGTCTATGTCTGTAACTATTCCTGTCTATTGTGTCTATCTCTGCTTGTACATTGTGCTGAGCTGTAAATAGAGCTTCAGGCCTTAACTTCCAGCTGGCTGAGTCTAGTCTGGGTCATTATAGGAAGGACATGGAAGTGTTGGAGTGGGTCCAGAGGAGGCCACGAAGATGATCAGAGGGCTGGAGAAGCTCTGCTGTGAGGACAGGCTGAGAGAGTTGGGGCTCTTCAGCCTGGAGAAGAGAAGGCTTCGAGGGGACCTGATAGTAGCCTTCCAGGATCTGAAGGGACCACAAAGATCCCAGTTCCAACCCCCTGCCATAGGCAGGGACACCTCCCACTAGCACAGCTCACTCAAGGCCTCCTCCAACCTGGCCTGGAACACCTCCAGGAGCAGCCACAACCTCCCTGGGCAACCTGTGCCAGTGTCTCGCCACCCTCACTGCAAACAACTTCCTCCTAACATCCACTTTCAATCTCCCCTCTGCCACTTCAAACCCATTGCCCCTTGTCCTGTCGTTGCAAGACCTTGTCAATAGTCCCTCCCCAGCCATCCTGTAGCCCCCTTCAGATACTGGAAGGCCACTCCAAGCTCTCCTGGAAGCCTTCTCTTCTGCAGGCTGCAGAGCCCCAACTCTTGTAGCCTGTCCTCAGAGCAGAGCTGCTGCAGCCCTCTGAGCATCTTGGTGGCCTCCTCTGGACGTGCTCCAACACTTCCATGTCCCTCCTGTGCTGGGTGCTCCAGAACTGTACACAGTACTCTGTACACAGTAATCTCCCAATAACACTCTCCACTGCATATTTGTTTCCTAACAGCTTATTTTTGCTAGCCTGACAGAAACATCTAAGATGCAGACAGCATAGACCAACACATTCCACATAGCAGCTGAGGTTACTAACAACCTACCTGTCTGCTTCATCGAGGATGATGATTTTATGCCGACCTTTTGGAAGTGTGACCTTTTGCTGGGCAAACATTTTGATTTTGTTTCTCACCACATCAATGCCTCTGGAACAAGAATGCAAGCAATTCATGGTCAGTTGGGTGAAATCACATAAGAGATTTTATCCAGCAGCCAGAGTGGCTGATGCGTTCCTGAGCTCTCTATTCCGGCACTGTTTGTTCCTGCCCTTTCAGCTGTGCCACTGCTGAGTGCTGTATAACCCTGCTGAAAGGCAGACTGTGCTTGAACATCAATACTCTTCATTTTGGGGGGCCTTGGAAAAAATAATTTGACAGTGGCAGTGTATGTAAGTAGAGATACATATAGATTAATAATTGCAGTGTATATGTCACTGAAGAGGCTTCCAGGAGACCTTAGAGTAGCCTTCCAGTATCTGAAGGGGGCTACAGGAAGGCTGGGGAGGGACTATTGACAAGGGCTTGGAATGCCAGGACAAGGGGAATGGGTTTGAACTGGCAGAGGGGAGATTTAGACTGGATGTTAGGAGGAAGTTGTTTGCAGTGAGGTTGGTGAGACACTGGCACAGGTTGCCCAGGGAGGTTGTGGCTGCCCCCTCCCTGGAGGTGCTCAAGGCCAGGCTGGACGAGGCCTTGAGTGACCTGTGCTAGTGGGAGGTGTCACGGGATCACAGGATGTCAGGGGTTGGAAGGGACCCAAAGAGATCATCGAGTCCAACCCCCCTGTCAGAGCAGGACCATAATGTAGCTCAGGTCACAGAGGAACACACACAGATGTGCCTTGAAAATCTCCAGAGAAGGAGACTCTACAACCTCTCTGCCTATGGCAGGGGGTTGGAACTAGATGATCCTTGAGGTCCCTTCCAACCTTCCCCTTCTATGATTCTATGATGTGTATGTGCATTATCAGGGACCTTACTTGCAGTACTGCCACAAAATGACTTCTGTTTGGCAAAAGCTAGGGGTAATAATTCAAGAGTAGAAGCATCCAAGACTGCTTTGCCAGTCCTTTGCACAGCTACAGCCACAGCCTCAGCTATAACTCAAAGAAGCAAACCAGCTGGCCAGACTGCATTGCTTTAGCACAGCTATGGTGCTTTCCTAGACTGAGTCCCAACAAAGACTTACCCTTAAAACTAAAAGGTTTTTCTTTCTCCTGGTTAGAAAATGAATGTTGTGATTCTACAGCTCTTCTAGAAGTGGTATGAAGAAAGGCAGGGAAAATGTATTGTACTCATGAACAACCCTCCAGGAAATGTCTTTAGAATATGTCAGGAACATGGGAATTATGCTAAGCCCTTAGTGCCTTGCAGTAAAGTCAGTGTCTTCTACACACTCAGCACCCTTATCCTATATTTTAATCTCCAGCTGCCCTTACAGTGCTTGTTTCTATCACTCCAGATATTTTCTTAAGCATTGAAGAGTTCCATTCTAAACAACTTATTCAGTTTTCATTCTGAGGATGATTCTGAATGCAGGAAGCTGGATTCTTTGAAGTAAATTCAAGAAAAGCAAACCATTATGGATTCTGCACTCCACTGGTTTGCATTTTTCTGTATGAAAGTATCAAAACATCAAGCAGCAACATCTGTGTTGATAGGTGGACACTAAAGACTGACTTTTAGTTGGAAAAAGTGGATTAAAATAAGGACTGGAGGCTTTAAACCTATCACACTTGACTGAGTTGAGTAAGAAATAAAAATGGATTCTTGCTGCTTCATGCAAAGTTTGATAGGTTTATTCCTTCTCACCTGTCATTTGAGGCATTCAGCTCCAAAACAGCATCCTTTAGTGCAGGACCTAGCAGAGCACGAGCCAAACAGAGGATGCTGGTGGTTTTACCTGTTCCTGGGGGGCCCTAGAAACACAAAATGCAATAATTTCTGGTAAGTTGGATGTAATTTTCTAAGTTCTACTCTCTACAATGCTCCCCAGTTATGAAAAACAGCTGTGACAGAGGAACTGCAGAGAAGATGTTAGGCTACAGGCTGCCTGAACTTGGGATCCTGCTTCCAAAAGAGGAGAGAAACACTGCAGGGAGGAGCACAAAAGAGACAGCTGAGGGCAGAACAAGTTCTAGTAGAAAGCTGTTCATTATCTGGCCCAGAAGGCCAACCATGTCCTGGGCTGCATCCAAAGCAGTATGACCAGCAGGGTGAGGGAGGGGATTCTGTTCCTCTGCTCTGCTCTCATGAGACCCCCACCTTGAGTGCTGCATCCAGCTCTGGTGTCCCCAGCATTAAGTGCACATGGAGCTGCTGAAGCAGGTCCAGAGGGCCACAAAGATGATCAGAAGGGTGGAGCACCTCCCCTATAGGAATAGGCTGAGAGTTGGGGCTGTACAGCCTGGAGAAGACAGTATTTCAATGAGACCTTAGGGCAGCATTCCAGTACCTGCAGGGGGCTACAAGAAAGTTGAGAAGGGACTTTTTACAAGGGTTGCAGTGACATGATGAGAGGGAGTGGATTGAAGCTTGAGGAGGGGGCAGATTTAGACCAAAAAATAGGAAGAAATTCTTTCCAGTCAGGGTGGTGAGACACTGGCACTGGCTGCCCAGAGAAGCTGTGGATGCTCCCTCTCTAGATGTGCTGAAGGACAGGGTGGATGAGGCCTTGAGTAACCTGGTCTAGTGGAAGGTGTCTCATGGCAGGGAGGTTGGAACTAGATAATCTTTTAGGTTCCTTGCAATTTAAACGTTCTGTGAATCTGTATCCTGCAGAAAACACTGCTCTGTGACCAGACAGTCCACATCTCTCCTACCCACACGCTCAGGCACAACACAAATCCACACCAGGAGGCTACTGTGGCTAGGTTTCAGAAGGCAGGACCAGCACAGTGAAGCACAGTACAACACAGCAATACTCACAGCAATGATAATATTTGGCACATTCCCCTCTTTGGCAAAGACCTAAGAAAGAATAAAAAATGTAAAAATGATATAAAATAGCAGGAGCAGAGGCTTTCCAACTTTAATGAGATACAAAGCTACAAGTTTCTTTCCTCTTGCTTTTGGTTTGTTGAACCTTGCTGTTTTGGTTTTTTTTTTTCAATTGTACCTTGCTGCTCTGTTTCTTTTTTAACTGAACCTTGCTGCTGTGTTGTTTGTTTTTTTTTTTAATTGAACCTTGCTGCTGTTTTTTATTGAACCTTGCTTGCTTTGTTTTTTTTTAATTGAACTGTTAGAAGACAGTCTCTAGACTAATATAAAACCTGAAAGCACTTAAGCCCAACAGATCTTTAGTACTCATGCCTTTCCTTTGCATCTAATGTTTGCCAGTAGAAGTTTTCTGTTAACAAATACTGTGTTCACAAATAAACTTGGCATTTTCTTCCAGAAAATGTTGCCTTTCTGTCTCTTTCTGTTGTTATTTATTTGTTCATTGAAACAAAATCACTGCAACAGCTACAGATTTTTTCAAGCTGTACCAAACCAGGGCCAACTTGAACATTCCAACTCAAAAAGGCATTTCCTTCAAACACATCCTAAGATAAGGAAATTACCTTAAGTATATCAGAAAGTTTTCTTTCCACATACTTAATTATGTAAAAGGACAAAAGTGTTTTTACTGGTCTGTAGATCTATGCAGAACTGTTTTTTTTATGAGCTAACCCCTAACAGAAGTGAAGGGAGAGCTACACACCTCCAGCCTGCTCACTGTATCTTCATTTCCAACTATTTCACATAGTTTCATGGGTCTGTATTTTTCCACCCTGTAAAAGGGAAACACACACACTTTTCAGAACGCCTAAGGAAAACTTTAATCGTGCTTTACACCGAGGGAACGAGAGGATCATCTTAAGACACCGGAGGCAGAGCTGACTTGATGTGCTGCAGGGTAGTGGGAGGTGTCCCTGCCTACGGCAGGGGGTTGGAACTAGATGATCCTTGAGGTCCCTTCCAACCTTAACATTCTGATTCTATGATCGCTAAGCACAGCATTCCACAACGGTAACTCCTGAAAGGGTGCTTCACTCACAGAAGGAATTCAAGAATGCCGTACACAGACACAAGTTTAGTGCCTCAGGCTGGCATGCCAGGGCTAAAGGGAGATGCCACTTGATGCGCTCCCTCATGGGCACCACAGAGACACGACTTTGGCTTTCTTGCTTTCCACCCCAGGCTGCTCAGTGCGCTCTGCCCACTGCACAGCTGTACCTGGGCAAGTCATGAGGATTGGGCCGAGCTCTATTCGCTGCCAGGCCCCCTGTACTTCCCACCGACACCCAACCCGCCGGCTTCCCCCAGGGGATAGGCTTAGCGGCAGCCCCGCGCAAAGGGACCAGTTCGTGCACGGCGCCAACCGCCGCCACTTCCCGCCAACAGCAGGGCCCGCCCCAACCTCCCCATAGGCTGCGTCACGGCAAGCCCCGCCCCCGCCCCACTCTGCACCAATGGCGCTCGGCTGTCCCTGCCTTCTTCGCCTGCCGGGCGCTCAATGGCTGCCTGCTCTCCCTCAGCCGCGCTGTCTCTCCGTGCAGGCCTCGCTGCCTCCGTCGCTCACCAGGGCAACTCGTAATGGCCGCTGCCCCCGGCGGAGGTCCCTGGGGCGTCGGAGGAGCTCCGCTTCTCGCCTGCCGCGGGTCCGGCCTTCTCGTCCTCTAGAACCTCTACTTCCATCTCCATCCCGGCAGCGGCTGGCGCGGCCCCTGTCTTCCTGCCACCTCCGTGAGGGGCGGGCCGTGCTTCCGGGCCCGCCTGACGGGGCGGGGCGGCCGTGCGCTCGGACCCCGGGCAAGGAGTCTGCGCTGGCGTGGGCACCGTGGGCACCCAGAGTGGCGGGTGGGCTTGTGCTAGGCTGTTTTGTAGTATGCCTATGGGTTTGTAGGTTTAAACTGGAAGAGGGCATGTTGAAGCTGAGTGTTAGGATGAAGTTGTTTGCAGTGAGGGTGGTGAGACACTGGCACAGGGTGCCCAGGGAAGTTGTGGCTGCTTCCTCCCTGGGGGTGTTCGAGGCCAGGTTGGAGTGACCTGTTCTGGTGGAAGGTGTCCCTGCCTATGGCAGGGGATTTGGACTAGATGAGTTTTGAGGTCCCTTCCAACCTTACCATTCTATGATTCTGTGTTTTGTCTAGCTACTATTATTTCCCCCTTAAAAGTGAAAACAAAAAGTGTGTTACAAAATGCCGTGAGCAGTTACGTTACAACGGGGATGGGGAGTGGTTGCCCTTAGAATTTGGGTCTCAGCACCGGTTTTAAGTTTCCGTGACTCCTGGAGCTTTGGTACATCTTGAAGCACTGCTTATGCTCAGTGATGTTTGTGTTAGCTGAGCCAGCAGAGATCTGTCAGCTGTGCTTCGGTCAGCTCTGACTGCTTGGGAAGTGCTTTTGATGTCAGACTGATGTGAGGCAGGAACTTGGAGCTGATTGCATCTGAAACTGTGTGAGTGGTGATGCTCTTCTAAGTGAGGAACTTCCTATCGCTTGCCACCGCATTCGCTTTCTGATGTTGTTGTCAGTGCTTGTTACTCAGTGTTGTGAGGTTGGCACATGGCTATTTGCAGATGAAAACATTGCCTTCAGCCTGTGGAACTGCTTCTGCCTGTGACCTCCCAGTGATGCAGTTCGCTGCCTTTCTTATAAGGCTCTAAAACTCTGGAAGGTGAAGTTTCCATTACACAAAGTGCGGTCTCATATCTCAGTTTTTATGCAGGGTAGTCAGTGCTTTGTAATCTTCATTTGCATATTTATTAGTAGCTGTATGTGGTTCCTAGTGGTTTCAGGGTGTTGTTTAAGGGTGAAATGGTGAGTGATCTGCAGCCTTTACATTGCTGGCTGAATGAACTGGAACAGACTGCCCCGGGGAGGGGGGGGGGTTGTGGAGTCTCCCTCTCTGGAGATACTCAAGAACTGTCTGGATGCATTCCTGGGTGATCTGCTCTGGGAGATCCTGCTCTGGCAGCGGGGTGGGACCAGATGATCTTTGGAGGTCCCTTCCAGCCCCTGACATTCTATGATTCTATGAACTGTGGATTAACTTTGCCTCTTCTGGAAGAACGTAGAAAATTAAATAACACAAATTAAGTGGCATACAAGGGTGAGACAATTGGGCACGTTTTTCATCATTCAGATTGTTTGCAGATGAATGCATCGCTCCTCTACTACCTCAAACTCACTTTGTTACTCCTGTCTTAGGATTTAAGGTACTGCAGCACTCAGCTGAACCCCACAAGAGACAATGAACTACTCCAGCTGCATGCAGCACTGCTGGTTATAAAAGTCTTTTGGTACAACATGCTGGACACTCTTTGGTTTCTTGCCAAATGAAACAGTTGGTATGCTCTTAGGAAGTACCAGCCTCTAGATATGATATCATTTTCATGGGCAGCACTAATTCTGCTACTGTGTGTGCAGCATTGCTTCTGATAAGCACACAAAGGACAGTAAAAAAGGCTGATGGTGAGAGTTGTCGTGGAGAGCCTGATGAAAGATGTTGTGATATGTGAGAACCAATTGCAATGTGTGTGTCTCTGGAGCACAGTCTTCTAAAGTGCTGCAACCCCTGTATAGGGAAGAACTCCTGGCTTATTCACAGTGGTTCTGCAGTTTAGCAAGCACAGAACAAGTATTTGTTGGGGGCAGAATGCTGTTGATCAGGGTGTTTGGCAGGTGGATAGGCAGACTTGAGCCTAAATGAATTTTAAAGCCCATCAGGCCCAAAAATGTGAACTGGTTTTGTTGTAGCCTGTCTGTTGAGATCACAGGATAGATCCAGGATAAAATGAATTCCACATTCAGTGCTGAGATGGCAGGACTCTTTTGATGTGCAATCAACAGTGCCTGAACACACAGACATGCAGATGTACTGTATTACCCTGAAAAGAGAATAATGCTGAATTTAAGATGATTCTTTCTGACCTGTCTCCCTCCCAGCCCAAAAGAGTTATAGAAAAACATCTTGCTAAGTATTTGTGAACAGTACAGAGTGCAGATAAAGGCTTTTTGCTAATGATTTAGCTAGCAAGGAGAATGCTGCTCTTGAGTGTATTCAAATAGCATCTGCTACTAATGGAGGTCACTGTCAGTGAAATAAATAGCAAGTGTGTGGTCACCCCAGGAGCAAGGAAGTCCCAGCTGCAGGTGCATGATAGAGGGAACAGTTCTTTAAGGACCAGGTGGAGCCTCTTCTCAGGTCAGCTCCAGTCAAGGGCTGATGCTGTTGCCCCTGCAGGGAAAATGAAGGCCAGTGCAACATGTTGGGTAAATGCAGAAGCTGTGGCAAATGAATTTCAGCTCTGGTTGCATGAGGAGGCATCTTTTGTATGAGGATGGCTTGTTTTGAGTTCAAACAGCAAGCTGAAATTAGCTGCCTCACTTCTAACACCATTGCAGTTGAAGACAGTAAAGAGCAATGGGGATGAAATGATGATGGAGGATGTGAGGTGTAAAATCCATAAGGCAGAAGAAAGGAAGCTAACTGTAGACAGCTGTTAGTGAGCAGTATGTGTCTGTGCTGCCTGTTCAGTAGAGAATGTGAAACTCCTTACAGAAATACAAATCTTATCCTCAGTGGTTTTGGGAGGGAGGGGAGAACTGTTTAGTGTTGAAGGTCACTTTGCTTTTGGGTTAAATCTGTGAGTTCAGCTCACTGTTACTGCTGGGGCTAACACTAATGTACATCATCCAGCAGGTTTGAAAGGCCAGGGGCTGAGATCTTTAGCTACAGTGTTAAGAGAAGTGCAAAGTTCTTCTGGCTATCCATTGCCTGTCCCCCTAGCCTTGTGGCCCCAGTTAAAGCTGTCACCTCCTATTGCTGCCTGCTGCTGCTAGCAGCCACAAGTAGGTCACGCTGCACAGATGGCCTTGCTGCTGGGAGGTGTGGGGCCTGCAGTCCCCTTCGAGGGTTCTCCCTGTTCACTCACTCTCCCCTTCACACTGTTAGGTTGGAGACAGTGGAATGAATTCTGATGCTACCAACAATTTTATCTTCTGCTCACTGAGGTTGAATGCATAAAGCAGTGCAGCTACAAATACCAGGAGTGAAAGTAATGACAGGCTGGTTGGAAGGGAGGCTGGGCTGGAGCTTTGTGAAATAGGGCATCATTGTGTTAGGTGCTTTCAGAGGCCTGACATGTCTGCACTCAGACTGACAGGGGCCCTAATTCCTGCAGAGCTACCATGCTTGAGCTCTGAGAGCAAAACCAGGGCTGACATTGTACACACAGAGTATTGATTTGTTCCTGTAGCATCACAGCACCCTCTAATCGCAGTCTCACAGTATCACCAAGGTTGGAAGAGACCTCAAAGCTCATCAAGTCCAACCCATTACCACAGCCCTCAAGACCAGACCATGGCACCAAGTGCCACATCCAAACCTGCCTTGAACACCTCCAGAGATGGTGACTCCACCACCTCCCTGAGCAGCCCATTCTAGCAGTCAATGACTCTCTCAGGCAAGAACTTTCTCCTCACCTCCAGCCTAAACTTCCCCTGGCACAGCTTGAGACTGTGTCCTCTTGTTCTGGTGCTGCTTGCCTGAGAGAAGAAAGCAACCTCCTCCTGGCTACAACCACCCTTCAGGTAGCTGTAGACAGCAAGAAGGTCTCCCCTGAGCCTCCTCTTCTCCAGGCTAACCAATCCCAGCTCCCTCAGCCTCTCTCCATAGGGCTGTGCTCGAGGTCTCTCCCCAGCCTTGCTGCCCTTCTCTGGACACACTCAATCACCTCAATGTCCTTCTTAAATTGAGGGGCCCAGAACTGGACACAGTACTCAAGGTGTGGCCTAACCATAGACCTCAGAGGTGCAGCTGTGCTGAACTGAGCTAATGTTGTGTGTGCCATTTAAAATTTCTTACAGAATCACCTGGTTGGAAAAGCCCTTAAGAGTCCAAGCACAACCTACCATCTCCCTGTACACAACTGTGTGACCATGATGTCTTTTAAACACTTACAGGGATTGTGACTCCACCACATCCCTGGTCAGCCTATTCCAGTGCCTGATGACCCTTTTGGTGAAATTTTTCCTAATATCCAATCTAAACCTCCCCTGGTGCAACTTGAGGCCTTTACCTCTTATTTTATCACTTGTTACCTAGCAGAAGAGGCTGGCCCCAACCTTGCTCCAACCTCCTTCCAGGGAGTTGTAGAGAACAATGAGTTCTCTCTTCATCCTCCTCTTCTCCAGGCTGAACAACCTCGGCTCCCTCAGCCACTCCTCGTTGGACTTCTGCTCAAGACCCCCACCAGCCTTGTTGCCCTTCTCTGGACACACTCCAGCTTCTCAATGCCCTTCTTGAAGTGAGGGGCCCAAAACTGATCCCAGTACTTGGAGTGCACCAGTGCCAAGTGCAACGCCTGAGGTCCCACACTCACTCTCCAGCAGCACACATCCATCTCACACTTATTTCCCCATCCACTGCCTCTTCCTTCCTCTCTCCTCAGCATCTCTGGTAGCTGCAGAGCCACAGCAGCTCACCAGAATAGTTTGGGTTAATAAAGCATGACATCTGCCCACCCTGGCACCTGAGAGCTTTTATTTACAGCATCTCATTGCCTTTTCCATTTTCATTAAGTACCTCCAAATGTTTTTTTTAATGCTGTCGCAGGACATTATAAGCAGCATGCTTAGAGTCTACTTCTTAGCCTGCAGTTAGAAAATCCATACTGTTAGGTCACAAGCTGTGGTGTCAGATTAAATGGAAAGATCAGCTTCAGCTTCTTGCTACCAGGACACTCTAATGTTTGCAATTCTCTTCTATAAGCACTTGAAAATGCTTTAAAGAGTGGATTCAGTTCACTTCAATTTTAAGTCAGAGAAGCTTTGTTACGATTTTTAGCTGTGCTGAGGAACAAACTAATTTGTTGTGTCTTACACCAGGTTACAAGAAAAGGCCTGGGAAGCAGTGACCTGCTAGTCCTGCTCTCTTGCTCTTTGCATGCTTCAGGCTAACACTGTAATTAAAATTTCCTTTTTGTTGTTGCTTTCTATTTTTTTTTTTTTTTTAGCACATAATGCAGGAGTGTCCAGTGCAAGACCAGCTGTGTGCTTACAACACCAGTCAGCAGAGGGAGTATGGACACCTGCGTTGAGAGCCACCTAAGGTCACCCATGGCAGACTTTATCCTAGAATGCAGCCCTCTTTTGTCCAGGTAAATCCCCTCAGTGTACATTTTCCTAGGTGCCAAAATGCAGCTGTTGCTAAAGCTGGGTGATCCTCCCTGCTTGCCATGCTGTTCTCCTGTGAGCACTCTGCTGCTTGCACCTGCAGCTTGGAGCTGGTGTGGAGCAGGATCTTTTCTCTTCCATGCCAGGATCTTGTGTCACCATCAGTGACTGTAGCAGGGTTCTGCCTCCACAAACATCTGGCACCAGGGAGGACACGGGCTCCTGTTCACTGAGGAAGCCAGAAAGCAATTGTGTGTGTCCCTGCCCATGCCATGGGGGTTGGAACTAGATGATCATCTAGTTTGTATGGCAACACTCTGTGCTGGGTTAGGAACTGGCTGGAGGGCCGAGCCCAGAGAGTGGTGGTGAATGGTGCCACAGCCAGCTGGAGGCCGGGCACTAGCAGTGTGCCCCAGGGATCAGTGCTGGGCCCCATCCTCTGGAACATCTTCAGTGATGATCTGGACGAGGGCATCGAGTCAGTCACCAGCAAATTTGCAGCTGACACCAGGCTGGGGGCTGATGTTGCTGCATATCACTTGGGGATTTAAAGGGTGAGTTGGAATTATACTCCAGACTTAATACACCAAAGTATACACCCTGACTGTGATTGTCCCAAGAAAAAATGGTATGGGAACCTTTCCTGAGCCTGGCAGAATGTGAAAGGAAGCAGCCCTGCATTCCTGGGTGAAGGTGTGTCCTGGTTAATGGGGTTAAAGTCCAGCTAACCCAGCTGGGCTGGCACTGCATGCTCAGAGCTGGCCACAGCTCAGGATGGCCTTAGAACTCCAGGCACCATTTTTCAACTGACAATCCTGTGGAGGTAAACCTTTGGGTATTAACCCTGCAATCCAGGCTCCATTCCACCAAGGCTAACTCCCTACATTTAGGGCTGCCTCCCAAAATTTCCCTTGCCTTAATTAGGGTTCAGTGTATTCTGTGATTAAGCAGATTTGTTGTTAATTGTTTCTAGTGATGCAGTATTTATCACAGAAGTCTGAGAAAGAGGGGAGTGAGGAGAGAAAAAGTCTCTTGCCTGCATTAGTCACCTGAATTTTGCCCCTTTCTAAGTGACCAAACCCTCTCAGAGAAGGCTTGGCTGAGGAATTCAGCCTCACCTGCAGGTTTGAACACAGGCAGTCTGGAGCATCCTTTGGTGTTTGGCCACTTCTGGAAAAGGCCTGGTTTCCCTGCAGCCAGGCTGCCCTTTTTTCTTCTGTCCCACTTCAAGGTGGTGATCCTCAGCAACACCACCACAGCCAGGAAGAGCTGTAAGCTCCAGCGGCCAGGGAGAGCTCTGCTTAAGCAGCAGAGTAATTTGTCAGCCCATTTAAACACTATATAAGAACAGGACATTTTAAACCAAATGAGACAGCTGGGTTATCTTTATCTAGCACCCAGTCAATCTTGCTTTAATGGTCTGTCAAAGAACCAGAGTTAATCTAGTCAAGGGTAGCTTACAGAGCCCTCCTAATGTAGTTCTTTTCACCTGTGCTTCCTCAAAGCAGCTTTAACTTTAGCAGGAAGGGAAAACCATTGCATCAGCCTCCTTTGTTTCATGCATTCAAAGCACCTAGGAGCACTTGGGCTGCATAAAAGCTGAGCTTCAATCACCTTGGTGGTTTGTACAGGATGAACATTGTAAGTCACAGGATAGAAAGTGTCTGTCAAAAGTGGCTTGGAGAAGCCACTTCTCACTTCTGGGTTGTTTATTATATGCTTGACAGGCTGTCTTTAGCAGCTAGCCAGGTACTTAAAGCTATGTTTATACATTTACAGGCTCCCTGACAGCTATTTCACAATGCTTTTGGGGTTTCCCCTGGATATGTGTAAGATCTCTATAATCATTATCAGCCTCACAGAGGCCCAGACAGGTGTTACCACATAGCACACCAAACAGAACCATCTGTGGTGTTGCTTACCTTTTATTGAAGTCATAGAATCACAGAATGGTAAGGTTGGAAGGGACCTCAAGGATTATCTAGTTCCAACCTCCTGCCATAGGCAGGGACACCTCCCACTAGCACAGCTCACTCAAAGCCTCCTCCAACCTGGCCTTGAACACCTCCAGGGAGGGAGCAGCCACAACCTCTCTGGGCAACCTGTGCCAGTGTCTCACCACCCTCACTGCAAACAACTTCCTCCTTAACATCCAGTCTAAATCTCCCCTCTGCCAGTTCAAACCCATTCCCCTTGTCCTGGCATTACAAGCCCTTGTCAATAGTCCCTCCCCAGCCTTCCTGTAGCCCCCTTCAGATTCTGGAAGGCTACTCTAAGGTCTCCTGGAAGCCTTCTCTCCTCCAGGTTGCAGAGCCCCAACTCTCTCAGCCTGTCCTCACAGCAGAGCTGCTGCAGCCCTCTGAGCATCTTCATGGCCTCCTCTGGACTGGCTCCAACACTTCCATGTCCTTCCTGTGCTGGGGGCTCCAGAACTGCACACAGGACTCCAGGTGGGATACAAGCAAGTGTTTGTTTTCTTACAGCACTTCAAGCTTTTAAATAGCTTTGAAATAAATACCTGCTTCAATTGGCTTCTGGTTAGAGCACTGAAATTATTCCAAGAGATTTTTAATTGGGGAGTTGGTGGATTTTTAATAGTTGTTGTTTTGATTGTTTGGGGGTTTTGTGTTATTTCTGTTGTTATTGTCTTGTTTTAGTTTTGTTTTTGTAATCTCTGTTGCAGATGTTTGTGGCTAGGATTTGTTGGGGGTGGGTGGGTGGAGATGGGACTCCATACCTTCCTTGCTAAGGAAACAACTGCAGGAAACTGAAGAGCAGAGGAGTGTCCTGGCTCTGACTGCTGAGTTTTCTCATGACATCTCAGAACTTGCCTGCCTGAACTTCAGATTCCAGTGGTTTTTGCATGCTGGAGGCAGTCAAGTGGGATTTTTTTTCGAACTATATGATGAGAAATGAGTCCTGGTGCTGTGGAAGTGCAGAAGAAAACTCCCATGGACTCGAGTAGAACCAGGATTTCATTTGGGGGTGGTCTTTAGGGAGTCTTCTTGGTCTTAAAATGTCTTTGTACAACAGTAATCTTAGGTGGTGCTTGCACTGATAGAGAATTACTTCCCCCTCCCTTTCTCCCCCCTATACCATAAAGAGCACCTTAAATAGGACTTCATTTTTTATTTAATCCCACCACATGCCACCATTAATCCACATGTTTTACTGACACCCAAGGAGGCTTTGCATATAAAATGTTGACATTATTAAATGAATGTTGGCTGCTGCATCCCAGGGCACATTTTTCTGCCTCTCCTGATGTGTGGGAATTTTTTGTTTTTATTGTCTTGGTTTTTCCCTTTCCTTTCGTTCCAGCTGCCTCGTTCTGACTTGTTTCTCTTCTACTTGGCCCTGCAGGGGAGATATTCTGAAGACTAATATTCATTAGAAGGTAATTAAAACAATGAGGGCTGGGTGTCAATGCAAAAATGCTGCATTTCTTTTGCAATTCCTAAGCAGCAAATCTTCCCCTGCATGTATCTTCTTCTAGGAGGGTGTCAGAAAAGGAAGAACTAGCTTTGGTCTTTCCCTGGAGATTACAGAAATCTGCAAGGAGATCAACCTTCTCAGAAAGGTCCTTTTTTTTTTTTTTTTAGTTTCCTGTGCAAAATAATTAGAGTTCAGAAATCAGCCCTCATGGTAAGGCTTACAGAGTTGGAAACAACCAGGTTTGAGCTGAGAGGGGGCCCTCTGGTTGCTCCCCTGCACATGAGTAGAGCTTACAGGACACTTAGAATCATAGAATGGTAAGGTTGGAAGGGACCTCAAGGATCATCCAGTTCCAACCCCCTGCCATAGGCAGGGACACCTCCCACTAGCACAGCTCACTCAAGGTCTCCTCCAACCTGGCCTTGAACACCTCCAGGGAGGGAGCAGCCACAACCTCCCTGGGCAACCTGTGCCAGTGTCTCGCCACCCTCACTGCAAACAACTTCCTCCTAACATCCAGTCTAAATCTCCCCTCTGCCAGATCAAACCCATTGCCCCTTGTCCTGGCATTGCAAACCCTTATCAATAGTCCCTGTTCCTGTAGCCCCCTTCAGATCCCGGAACGCCACTCCAAGGTCTCCTGGAAGCCTTCTCTTCTGCAGGCTGCAGAGCCCCAACTCTCTCAGCCTGTCCTCACAGCAGAGCTGCTGCAGCCCTCTGAGCATCTTCATGGCCTCCTCTGGACCTGTTCCAACAGTTCCATGTCCTTCCTGTGCTGGGGGCTCCAGAACTGCACACAGGACTCCAGGTGGGGTACAAGCAAGTGTTTGTTTTCTTACAGCACTTCAAGCTTTTAAATAGCTTTGAAATAAATACCTGCTTCAATTGGCTTCTGGTTAGAGCACTGAAATTATTCCAAGAGATTTTTAAGTGGGGGTTTGGTGGATTTTTTTAATAGGAGATGCTATGAGGACACTTCTTTGTGGCCAGCAGTTGACATCTGCAGCTTCATGTTGGTCTTCTCAGCAAGTGAAGGATTGCAGAAGATTGTCTGCTCTGTGCTAAGGATGGGCTTTGTTATTGGGGGTGCCAGGAAATGGAAGAGGACTGTCTGGCTGTGTGGGGTGTGGGAAGGAAGATCTCTTTTCCCAGGAAGTGCTGCTGTTCTGAAGGTACATGCTAAACAGTCCCTAGGCTTAAGACATGAGAGGAGTGTGGCCATGTGGGCAGAAAGAGCACCTGGAGGACTCCAGGCAACAGCTTCAGGGGAGACCTTATTGTGGTCTACAACTACCTGAAGGGTGGTTGTAGCCAGGAGGAGGTTGCTTTCTTCTCTCAGACAAGCAGCACCAGAACAAGAGGACACAGTCTCAAACTGTGCCAGGGGAAGTTTAGGCTGGAGGTGAGGAGAAAGTTGTTGCCTGAGAGAGTCATTGACTGCTGGAATGGGCTGCCCAGGGAGGTGGTGGAGTCAGCGTCCCTGGAGGTGTTCAAGGCAGGTTTGGATGTGGCACTTGGTGCCGTGGTCTGGTCTTGAGGGCTGTGGTAATGGGTTGGACTTGATGAGCTTTGAGGTCTCTTCCAGCCCTGGTGATACTGTGAGACTGTGATTATACAAATGGCTGGGGTGAAAAATCAGCCTTGGAGGGGTCCCATCCTGGTACACATCCACACCAACCCTGCTGTCCACATTTCCCTGGCCACAGCACCTCCCTGCAGGAGCCCCACTACAGGACACCAGCTGAGTTTGTCCCTGCTGCTCTGGGTCAGCACACAGGACATTCAGGGTGCAGCATGCCCTCTCTGATCCTCCTTCGCCCCATTGCAGGAAGGCTTGTAGGAAAGCAGCTTCCATCTTCCACCCACGCCTGTCCTTCTTGATGTCCTGGACCCTTGCCAGCTTGTAACTGAGTGCCCCCAAGAAATATTTGCTTCCTGGTTTTGTTGGTTTTTTTTTTTTTTTTTTTTTTTTTATGAATAAAATATGAGCTGTTCTCCTGGAGCCATGAAGAGAGGAAACCACTGCCAGCTGGTGTGGCCACTGCTTTTTATTGCTGTGGTTGCTGATGCCTCCCCCCTCATGGGCAGGGAGAGGACAGAAGAGAGGAAACATCTCCAAGAGGTTGGTTTAGTGACTCCAGTGTGAGCTGTGCTGTCTGCAGCCTCTGCTGAGGAACAGCTGACTTGGGAATACCTTGTTTCAAGCAGTTTGTAACTAAGGGCTTTAAATATTTCAATTTGAACTTAAATTAGCCATGATTCCTCAGAGCACATTGCTGGCTAATGCTCATTTTCAGTCTGTTGTAACCAAAATTTATTTCCCTGAGGTTCCCCCCTCTATTTTTATTATTTGCCCAAATGAATGTAGAGTTGTACAATCACTTGTCTCAGCTGAATCACATCTCCATTTCCATGTCTGTTTTGACAGTTTAATGGAGATTATATTTCATTAGTTTCATTTTTCTACTCTTCTCTCAGCTCTTCCTGTTTTGACATCTTGTTTTGATTTCATAGACATGATATACAAATAATAATGTTAAGGAGTAGTATTTACTCTCTTGGTGACTCTGCTTGTGCTCCCATACTTTGAAACAGAACTTTAATGGGGGAGGTGAGGAAATAGCAATGCATTGTCTCTTCCTGAGCTGTGGGAGCTTTTATCTCCCTAAACATAATTTGTCCTGGAGATTCCTAGATTACCTGCATGAAGAGCTTTGCTTGGCATTGTTTTTTGACTATTCAACAGGTACCAGAGCTGAGAATCACAGAATGTTGTGCATTGGAGGGGACCTTGAAAGATCAAGTCCAACCACACTGCCAGAGTAGGATCACCTAGGGCAGGCCACACAGGAATACATCCAGGTGGGTTTTGAGTGTCTGCAAAGAAGGAGACTCCATAACCTCTCTGGGCAGCTTGCTCCACTCTTTTGTCACCCTCACAGTGAAGAAGTTTTTACTTATGTCCACATGGAACCTACTCTGCTTCAACTTGCAGCCACTGCTCCTTGTCCTGTCGTTGGACATCACTGAGCAGAGCCTGGCTCTGTCCTCCTGACACTGCCTTTCACCTCTTTATAGACATGAATGAGGTCATCCCTCAGGATCCTCTTCTCCAAACTGAAGAGCCCCAGCTCCCTCAGCCTTTTGTCTTAAGGAAGGTGTTCCACTCCCTTCAGCATCTTCATGGCTGTGATGATTTGGGAGTTACCTGTCTCCTAACTCTATGAAAATCCCCCAGACTAGACTCAGCTAGCTGGAAGTTAAGGGCTGAAGCTCTATTTACTGCTCAGCACAATGTACAAACAGAGATAGACACAATCAATAGACATCAATATTTACAGAAATATACAAGTTAAAGGTAATACAGACACACAATCCCCCTCCCAGAGATCAGAGTCCCCAGGAGGGGCTCCCAACCACCCAGCACTTGGATTTGTTGAGCTCCATCCCCTTGGACTCTGCTCATCTGTCCAGGTGGTTGAGGTCCCCCTGCAGAGCCCTTCTGACCTCCAACCCAGCAACATCAGCCCCCAGCTTGGTGTCAGCTGCAAATTTGCTGATGACTGACTCAATGACTGTATTCTATAGACAAAACTGCAGGACAGAATCCTGCATTCCAAATGTCTTTGGCTGTTCAGCCAATCTAGGCCTGTGCAGGAGCATCTGCATGAGCTGGGGACTGTAAATGGAGAAATTGTCAGGCTTCAACTCCTTAACTATTGAGACCTGAAGGTCACTGCAGTATATCAGTCCTGAGGCAATTTTCTCTGGAATTGCAATATGCTCATGGCTTTGTTTCACAACCTTGGTGTCACAAAGTATTCATCATAGAATGGGAAGGTTTGAAGGGACCTCAAGGGTCATCTAGTTCCAACCCCCTGCCATAGGCCTCCCACTAGTCCATTTGCCAAAAAAAAAAGCCCAACAAAACACCAAACAAAACCCAAACCAGCAAACAGAGCACAATTTGATCATTGTCTGCTAGACTTGTTTTGGTCAGTATTTGTAGTCTGCTTAAACATCACAGTTCTGGGTGTGATAGACAAGGATATGAGTGGCTGAGTTTCTGCACCACACTTGCCTCTATGCAACAAAGAAATGAATTTTCAGTCTGCTAGAAGGGCAGCTGTTTCCATGACATCAGGGATCTGGGGGTCATGCCTAAACATGAGCCAGCAGTGTGCCCAGGTGGCCAAGAAGGCAAATGGCATCCTGGTCTGCATCAGCAATATTTGGGCCAGCAGGAGCAGGGAGGTCATTCTCCCCCTGGACTCTGCACTGCTTAGGCCACACCTTGAGTCCTGTGTCCAGTTCTGGGCCCCTCAATTGAAGAAGGACATTGAGGTGCTTGAGCATGTCCAGAGAAGGGCAACGAGGCTGGGGAGAGGCCTGGAGCACAGCCCTATGGAGAGAGGCTGAGGGAGCTGGGATTGGTTAGCCTGGAGGAGAGGAGGCTCAGGGGAGACCTTCTTGCTGTCTACAGCTACCTGAAGGGTGGTTGTAGCCAGGAGGAGGTTGCTTTCTTCTCTCAGGCAAGCAGCACCAGAACAAGAGGACACAGTCTCAAGCTGTGCCAGGGAAAGTTTAGGCTGGAGGTGAGGAGAAAGTTCTTGCCTGAGAGAGTCATTGACTGCTGGAATGGGCTGCCCAGGGAGGTGGTGGAGCCACCGTCCCTGGAGGTGTTCAAGGCAGGTTTGGATGTGGCACTTGGTGCCGTGGTCTGGTCTTGAGGGCTGTGGTAATGGGTTGGACTTGATGAACTTTGAGGTCTCTTCCAGCCCTGGTGATACTGTGTGATACATTTTAAAGCATAATGTGCAAATATCTCCACCTCTTTTCTTTAGCTATACATACAATTTGCATGCTAGATGAGTGTGATATGGCTTCATTCATATTTTTAGGTGTTTTTAACCAAAAAAAAAACCAAAACCACAAAAAACCCCAACACTCTATGAATTTCTTGTTTCCTTCCTTCAATGGATATCTTGGGTAGTAATTCATTATTTTTGTTCTTCTGCCACAAGTGTTCTTAGATGTGTGGTAAAGGATATAAAATAAAAGGTACAGGAGAGTTGCCTACTGGGATAGACCAGATGCCTGTTCAAGTGGACATCCCCTCTGAGAAGCTGGCTGTTATCACAGGCTCAAAGAAAAGAGAGGACAAGCTGCAGTGTGATATCAAACAGTTATAGAATCTCTTTGGTGGTTTTTTTTATCAGAAGTTAAGGGTTGTCTCCCTTTTTAAAAACTAATTAGAATTAGCATAGCTACCACTGCAACATCGTTACCTTAATTGTCTTTAATATATTCTGACTTTGAGTTCCAAAGGTTAATTTACCTTAATTGTATTTTTCCATTTGTTAGCTTTGTATGTGTGGTCACACTCCTCACATTCTGTTTCTTCTGAAGAGGCTAACACACAGTTTCCCTCTTTTCTCTTTTATCTTCTCAGCTAAGGAGCTGGCATTTTCCACCAGCCACATCCAAGCCATCTATGCTTCATTTGTGCTGTCTGCAATGCAAGCTGGCATGACCCAGCCCTGACACTTGCAGAAAGGGACTTTTAGCTCATTCTTGTCAGGAGAATTTGGTGTAATTACCGTGTCTGCTGTTTCTAAACACACTCCTGGTGTGTCTGCATGCCTTTCACTATGAAATGGAGTAAGCATGTGCTTTAATGGACTCTGTGATGAGGGCTGTCAGATTAGTAGCCTGATCAGGGCTAGCTGTGAGTTCTGACAGGACTGAGCATGTGCAGCATTCATTGAGCTTGTGAGCACTTAGGACTGAGTTAGAGTAGGCAGCATAAACTGGTTGAATGTGCACCTTCCACATTTAGTCTGGCCAGCTCAAAGCACTTCACAGATTGGATTGGTATCCTTCTTCCTCTTTCACTTGTCGAGGTGGAAGCAATTCTCACTTTACACCAGCAGTAAAACCAGAAACTAGATTAGAATCCAACTGTCCTGCATCTATATATAGAGCCACAAAGATGCTCAGAGGACTGCAGCAGCTCTGCTATGAGGACAGGTTGAGAGAGTTGGGACTCTGCAGCCTGCAGAAGAGAAGGCTTCCAGGTGACCTTAGAGTAGCCTTCCAATATCTGAAGGGGGCTACAGGAAGGCTGGGGAGGGGCTATTGACAAGGTCTTGCAATGACAGGACAAGGGCAGAGGGGAGGAGGAGGTTGGAGGAGACCTTAAGTGAGCTGTGCTAGTGGGAGGTGTCCCTGCCTATGGCAGGGGGTTGGAACTGGATGGTCTTTGAGGTCCCTCAAAGGCTAATCCAGCCTGGCCTTGAACACCTCCAGGGAGGGAGCAGCCACAACCTCCCTGGGCAACCTGTGCCAGTGTCTCACCACCCTCACTGCAAACAACTTCCTCCTAACATCCAGTCTAAATCTCCCCTCTGCCAGTTCAAACCCATTCCCCTTGTCCTGGCATTGCAAGCCCTTGTCAGTAGTCCCTCCCCAGCCTTCCCGGAGCCTTCAGATACTGTGATTGTTTCTGGTGCCTTATGGGGAAGCATGCCCTGTGTTAAATTGTGGTGTCAGTGCCTTTCTGCAGAACTGAAGGTTAAGAAACTGATGTGGCAGGACTGGAGGTTTCAGTGGGCAGTGCCCACAGCCAGGCCAGCTCTCTAAACCACCTCTGTGCATTGTCTGCTGAAGGCATTGCAAAAATCTGGCTTTTCCTCCATCAAAATCAGAGCTCTTTCCCCTTCCCCAGTAAAACCACCTTTGATTGGAGGCACTGAAATATTTTTTTCAAGTTTCTAGACACAGATAGGAAGCTTTTTTTTGTCCTGGCACCCAATCCTCATCTTTGATCTTCTAACACACTCCAGTTCACGTGAAGGAAACTGACCTCTCTTGCCTCTCACAGGCACATTCTGTACCCCTGGTAGAAAACATCTGGTGCTTCTATTTGGTCTTCAATAGTATTTGTGTCAGTGCTCAAACAACAGGAAAACAAACTGCTTTTTTTTTTTTTTTTTTT
>VWZE01004288.1:22841-36986 GCA_013396675.1 Eubucco bourcierii
TTTTTTGGTTTATTTTTCCAGAAACTGCAGCCTGGCTCAAATTTGTTACAGACACTGTTCAACTGGATCAGAGAAAACAATGAATCTTCACCCCTCGGGCAAAGAGTGAGAAAGGTCTGGTGGCACGTTCCTGGAAATGAGGGGAAATAACTTTTTTTACTATAATAAAAAAGATGGTAAGCAAGCCAGAAGGAATTTTGCTTTGCAATGCAGAGATAGAGCTTGGATGGTTTGCAGACAACTGCTGCTGCTGTATGTGGTGCTTTGGCAAGTGGAAAAACGTAGAGATGCCCTGCAAGGAGTGAGCTTTGTCTGCCTGCTGTTTTCCTGAGGAGATCCTGAGCTCCATGCAGGTCTGCAGACAATTACCAGAGGCTTTATGAAATAGGCTGCATCTTCAGTGAGGGTGGTGAGACACTGGCACAAGTTGCCCAGGGAGGTCATGGATGCTCCCTCCCTGGAAGTGTTCAAGGCCAGATTGGATGAGGCCTTGAGTAACCTGTGCTAGTGGGAGGTGTCCCTGCCTATGGCAGGGGGTTGGAACTGGCTGATCCTTGAGGTCCCTTCCAACCTTGCCATTCTATGATTCTATGATTCATGATGAACAGACTGTATAGGAGGCCATGCTGCAGGCTCTAAGGCTGCCTTTCTTCTCTGATTTGAATGTGTATTAAAAAATAAATGCACCAAGTGAGTGAAGCGCAGCATGGGAATGCCCAGAGTGTGGTAGCTACTGCATTACAGTGAGTCTTGGGAAAAGAAACAAATCCCTCCCAGTTTGTCTACAGAACATTTAGGTAATGTTTGCTCACCTTTGAGGTCAGCAGACATAAGAGGCCCTTTATTTGTGTGAGCCTGGCTAAGTGCAACTGTCAATTGTTTTGTCTTTGAGAAATGGACTAAGCAAAACAAAGCCTGAGCTTCAGTCTGGACTCAGGCAGGCAACAAACTTTAGGGGAACAACAAAGAATATGAAAACACATATATGGTGCTGGGATGGGGAGGGCTGCTGAGAATGGTTTATCCACTACTTAACCTCTGGTTTTTGTGCTGTGGTGTTGTTCCCTGCCAAATCTTGTATAAGATGTTCTACTTATTAGTGCCATGTTAGGTCTTGCAATGCCAGGACAAGGGGCAATGGGTTTGAAGTGGCAGAGGGGAGACTGAAAGTGGATGTTAGGAGGAAGTTGTTTGCAGTGAGGGTGGTGAGACACTGGCACAGGTTGCCCAGGGAGGTTGTGGCTGCTCCCTCCCTGGAGGTGTTCAAGGCCAGGTTGGAGGAGGCCTTGAGTGAGCTGTGCTAGTGGGAGGTGTCCCTGCCTATGGCAGGAGGTTGGATCTAGATGATCCTTGAGGTCCCTTCCAACCTTACCATTCTATGATTCTATGATTTCCCTTTTCCATGCTCTGATCCTCCTGCATTACTTTTCTTTTGGTCATGCCTAGTTGTAGATGTTCAACACTGAAATGAGGATGTTGACCAACATCTTTTTGTGTCAAATGGACGATCACAGATATGTTTGGGATTCATTTGCTTCATCTAGTTTCACCTTCAGATTAAATATGGGTGAAAATCTGCTAACTTCAACAAAAAAAAAAAAAAAGAAGCTGTTCCAAGTTCACTGCCAGTGTGACTTTGTGTGGCTCATTTGGAGAAATGTGACATTGCAGGACAGAACCTCAGAAAGCCTCCATTTAATGAATACTGAGTTTCCTTTGGAGTCCACTTGCCTTTGGGCTCATGGATAGGGAATAATCTCTGTGGTAAAAAATCCACTCTTGCTTTGACCATGGCATATTCTTGTTTGCCATTTGTGTGGAGTGCTGCCTAACATTCCTCAGCACCATTGCTAACATTTAGACTGGATGTTAGGAGGAAGTTCTTTGCAGTGAGGGTGGTGAGACACTGGCACAGGTTGCCCAGGGAGGTTGTGGAGCACAGAATCACCCAACGTGATCTTTGATCACGTTGGGTGATTCTGTGCTCCACAACCTCCCTGCAGGTCTTCTGTGCTCCACAACCTCCCTTCAGGCCTTCTGTGCTCCACAACCTCCCTGCAGGTGTTCAAGGCCAGGTTGGATGAGGTCTTGAGTGACCTGTACTAGTGGGAGATGTCCCTGCCTATGGCAGGGGGTTGGAACTGGATGATCCTTGAGGTCCCTTCCAACCTTAACTATTCTATGATTCTCCTGCAGCAAGGTAGTTGATTTTAAAAATGCAGAACAACAGGAACCAGACTGTGCTAATTATGAAATTATTCTGATGGTTGGAGTTTAAGTAACAGTTAATGCACTAATTTCACTATAGCAAATACACTAAAAAAAAAGCTGTAACAGCTCCTCTTGATCTTCATGATTAATGAGAGCTGCCATGATCCCTCAACAGATTTCCACCCACACTTTCTTTGATGTTTACATGTGTAGAGGAATGCACAACAGCCAGCCCAGTAGAAAGCCTTTTTTTCCAGAGCACTTTCTGTCACAATGTACAAGCCACTTATGCTCCCCTGAAGGGTTCTGGAGCTAGATCTTGCCCATGTTGAATCTTGGCCAACAGTTTGATTTCTTACAGTGAAACAGATCAAGTCAGGCACTCAGACAAGAACACATGTAACACGTCTGGTCTACCTGCACCCAAATAAGCATCATCAGCTGTGCTGGGCATTGCTGGAAGGAAGATGAGTGGAATTCATACTGCTTAACTTTAAACATCTCAATTTGGCTAATTCTTAACTACCCCTGTAATTCCTGGATGGAAGCAAGCATTGTTAGGGAGCAATTAACTCATTTTAGATGTCTGCAAGGAGGAGAGCTGCACTCCAGTGCCTGTTTTCCTGCACTCATTAGCTAGGAAGTCTAGACAGTTGGCTCAGATATAGGTGTCAAAGGGTAGATGAGAGAGGTTTCTTTCACCTAAGGAGATAGAACAACATCTGCTGGATATTAGAGGCTTTGCAGTGACTCTCAGCTGGATAACAAATCCCACTTGGTCATGGAAAATGTGGTGCCACTTGGCTGAATCATTGCAACTGTGCGAGTCCTTAACAGTTTAAAAGCTGTTTACACAGATTCTGAACTTTGGCTTTGGCCTAGAATGAGTAAGGCCTAAAGCAGGCACTGATCTTTAAGATAAGAAATTCTTCCAGCAGCTTTTCTTTACATCACCCTTTTGACCTTTTTTTCTCCCACCAATGCTGGGATTTTGTGCTCTGCCACCAAATGCAGCAGGATATTTAGAGTGACAGCTGGAATGAAGAGCAAGAAGTCATCTCCTTCTTGTGGCTGCATCTTTGACATGACGGAAATCACACAACTGCAAGTTGACAGCAAGGAAGTTGCACAATGTAGTTCTTTCTGCCACCACTCAGTTCCTACAGCACACTGGCAAGGCAATGGGATAGATTTGGTGGGGATTTCTAGGGATGTGTTAGGGAAAGTACCGAAAGGATTCAAGTCTTTCATTGACTTTCTGGGCCCCAGTGTCACCACTTCATGTGGCCTCTGTATGGACTCCATAGCCTTCAACTATAGCTGCCTTTGGGGAGCAAGTGCGAGATGGTGAGACACTGGCACAGGCTGCCCAGGGAGGTTGTGGCTGCTCCCTCCCTGGAGGTGTTCAAGGCCAGGTTGAACAAGGCCTTGAGTGACCTGTACTAGTGGGAGGTGTCCCTGCCTATGGCAGGGGGTTGGAACTGAATGATCCTTGAGGTCCCTTCCAACCTTACCATTCTATGATGAGAGATTTAGGAAGCTAAACACATCAACCTCTTTGTAGAGAGAAAAGCTTGGACATACAAAGTGCATACAACAAGATGTACATACAACATAGAGTGCAAAATGATATATAAAGTACATACAACAAACCAGGAACAGAGTCAAGAAATGAAATAACTTCACAGGACCTTAAAAAAAAACCCAATCAGTGTCTTTTGGCCAGTAAAGGTTTCTTTATAAGGCCTAAGAGCTGAGTAGCAGAATTGGCACTGAAAACTTTTTGCCTTTATTCACTGTGCTTATTACTGGAGTGAGTGAAGAGCTCCTCCAGGGATCAGTGGACCAAATTGTTCTCCAGCAGTTTGTTTTCAGGCAGTTATTTGGTTTCAGGTATCATTTTCAGCATTTACAATTGCTGATGCTGAAGGATTCTGCAAGCAGAAGTGCTCTTGTCAGAGGGAGATGTTAGGAGGAAGTTGTTTGCAGTGAGGGTGGTGAGACACTGGCACAGGTTGCCCAGGGAGGTTGTGGCTGCTCCCTCCCTGGAGGTGTTCAAGGCCAGGTTGGAGGAGGCCTTGAGTGAGCTGTGCTAGTGGGAGCTGTCCCTGCCTATGGCAGATGATTTTTGAGGTCCCTTCCAACCTTACTATTCTATGATTCTAAGATCAGAGCTTTAGGAAGCTTAACACATCAACCTCTTTGTAGAGAGATGCTTTATCTCCTGCTGCTGGGTGATAAATTGGAAAGACACTTGGACACTTTGGTTATTTCTTACCCACTCTCTTTATTCAAACAACAGAGATAGCAGCAAAAGAGTTTCTCTGGTTGAATGTGTGAATACCCCCTTGGTTTTTCTGCATTACTTTGTCTGTGTTCTTCAGTTTGTTGGAATGATTTGAAAGCAAACAGCTGTGAAGCTTTTCAGTGATCCCAGCAGCTAATGCAAATACTCCCCAGATCAGAATGGCTCAGTCAAATGGAGACAGTTTAGACTAGCTGTTAGAAGCTACTTTTCAAAACAAAACTTCTAGATCTCTCTATCAAACAGGAGGCTTTATCAGGCAAATGTGACAGCCCTGAAATGTCAATAGCCTGCATGCCAGTTTTCTACACCTACTGGTTTAATTGAAAGTCATGGCTCTCTGTGTAAAATTAACAAATCCTCATAAATTCAGAGACTGAAGCTTAAGTGGCTCCTCTGCTTCTCTGCATCTGGGATCATCAGTACAGCCGCTGGGAATAAAGAATGTTTATTTGGAAAGAGCAGTGTCACTCTGCAGAATGATGCAGCTTCTACATTTACCTTTGTCCTGAAGCTTTGTTTTTAAGAAGAAGGTACAACAAAAGCTGGGGAATAGATTTGTGGGCAGAGCACTTGGTGGCAAAGGCACAAGTTCAAGTCAAAGAATCATAGAATGGTAAGGTTGGAAGGGACCTCAAGGATCATCTAGTTCCAACCTCCTGCCATAGGCAGGGACACCTCCCACTAGTACAGGTCACTCAAGGCCTCGTCCAGCCTGGCCTTGAACACCTCTAGGGAGGGAGCAGCCACAACCTCCCTGGGCAGCCTGTGCCAGTGCCTCACCACCTTCACTGCCAACAACTTCCTCCTAACATACTAATAAAATTAGAATAGAAATAGAATAGAATAGAACAGAACAGAATAATGAAGTGCTTTAGGTTGGAAGGGACCTTCTTCATCACTCCCATTTTGATAAGGAAAGAAAGTCAGACCTATGGATACACGCTGGCAGAGCTGGCAAGCCAGGGCTGAAGCTGGATAGAATAGATTCCTATTTATAGAATGGTAAGGTTGGAAGGGACCTCAAGGATCATCTAGTTCCAACCCCCTGCCATAGGCAGAAGGAGAAGTGAGATCTCTTGTGGGAGTCCAGAGCCTGCTTCAGTAGACACCTTCTCATCTAGCTCTTCTCCTGCTGACATACTGTCTCCCTAGGCAACTATGGATTAGAGGAGATACAAAATCTTGCAGTCACAACTGCAAAGCGATGCCTTGAGCTGGGATGCAGGGAAAATATCAGTGAACTAACAGTTGAAGCAGAGGCGTCAGAGTCAGGTGCTTCAGCTTCTATTTTTGACTTGAACCAGCCATTTCACTTCTCTTTGCTTTGACTTCCCTTCTGCAAGATGGCAAATGAGGATGCCTCTGGCTGCCTCATGGGACACCATTGTCTTGCTGAGGCCAGGGCTGTCAAATATCCAATTCTGGATGATGCTCAGGTGAACTCAGCTCTGTTCTCTTTGCTGCCTGCATCTCCTTAAGTTGCACCTCCACTGTGCTTCCCTGGGCCCACACAGAGGGTATGGAGCAGAACCACAGCAACGTGTTTGGGGACTGTAGCCAGGTGGGACTCTCCTCTCTTACTCCAATGCCTGGCGCCTTCTTCCAAGGTGTCTAATGCACAGATCTCCTGCGGTGCCTCTTGAGTGCTGCACGATGTCAGTGGATCTGATGAAGTGCATCGGATGGAGCTGTGACCCTTGCACATAGCTCTTCCACCTCTCTCTGAATGGAAGATGCAATCTCGGGCCACAAACACTAGATACGACCCTGCACCGTTGCATCTCCACCTGATGTCAGTCCAGATACAGCTCCAGGAGCTATCGGCAGAGGGACCAGCGGTGGTTATCAGCTCCGCCTGCCCTTCCTGCCTTTGAATGAAGACCTTCCCAATGCCGCAGGTGCTTTTAATGCTGCACTTCCCAGAAAATCTCTGGCAATTAGGGCACGCTCCTTTCTGCAGGAAAGCATCGCCACCGCCTCCCCTTCTCGGATCGACCACGCTCGTTACCCCCTGAATCCATGTGTACCGGGGAGCTGCTTCTTCGCGGAGCCGCGGGGAAGGGAGGCCGCACCTCAGCCGAGCGGAAAGGTGAACTTCATGGCTGCTGCTTTATTTTCTAAGGAATGAGAGCGAAGGGGCTGCGGGCTGCCAGGAGGAGCCTCCGCGCCGCCTTTCCACCCTCCCACCCGGTTTCCGGCGGTGCCGGGGATCGGCAACCAGGAGGATTTCGGCGCGGGGCGGCCCGGGGCCGGCCCCTTTGTTCGCACTGGCCGCAGGGCCCGGCCGTGCCGCGGCCGGGAGGCGGGAGCCGCGCTGCCGGCCCCGCCATCCTCATCCTCCTCCCTCGGCCCAGCCATCCTCCTCCTCCGGCCCCGCCAATCCGGGCCGCCCGCCCAGAGCCCTCCTTCCCGGCTCAGCTCCGCTCGGCTCTCTCCGCCGCGGCCGCACAGGGAGTGGCATCGGCGGCCGCCTGCCAGCGGCTGCAGCCTGCGGACGCTCCGGCTGCGGCTCCGCTGCCCGGCGGGCTGCCAGAGGGTAAGGGGGGGATTGGGGAGGGCACCGCGGGAGCGCCCCTGCCAGCCCGCGCCGCGCCGGTAACAAAGGAGAGGATGAATGGAGGTGGGGAGCGGGGGCTGTCAGCGCCGCGGTCCGCCGCTACGTCTCCTTGGAGGAGGCTCGGCCCCGACAGAGCATTGTCCTTGATCGGGGGAGGAGCGGTCCCGTCCTCACGATGGGCTGCGTTTGGTGCAGGGAGGGATGGAGCTGCCAGCGCTGCCCTGCTGGCACCGGGGCAGGGAGCTGCGGTGGGAGCGGGCGGCGGCGGGGTCCGCTCGGCTGCTGCCCGGCCCGGGGCACACCCACCCGAACACCCACCTGAACACCCACCCAGCGGCACACACACACACACAGCCCTGCCCGGGACCTGCGCCCACACGGGGCTCCAGCCCTGCCTTGCCCGCAGCTCGCAGCCAGGTGTCGGTTTGGGAGTGAACGCACCCGCCGGGTCACAGCAATGGCCCTGACTGGGAGCAGCTGGAGAAGCAGGGGGCTGCTGCTGGGAAGATGGAGATGAGAGTGGGTGTCAGCGCCGATTGCTCAGTGCCGAGCGAGTTTCGGGTTTGAAACGGCAGGAAATTTTTCTTTTGTCTCTGGGAAGCTGGATTGCTTGCTGGGCTCTGTCTCCTCTCTGGATTTTTGTTCTCTAATGATCTGGATATCGGCATTCTGCTCCGGGATTTGATGGTTTCTTTTTGTCTGTAGCAAGGAGCTGTGCTGCTGAGGTCAGGCAACTGGCGGTCACATCCTGCCCAGGTTGTGCATGGCAGGGCAGATCCAGCAGGTCTCTACCCATTGCAGAGTGTCTCCTGATACAAAGCAGCGAATGGTCGGTTTGGGGAAGCATCCAGGGCTGGAGGCAGAGCGTTGTTATCTCCAGGGTATCCAGGCAGGCAGCAACAGCCTTGGGGAAGTGCTGAGAGACAAAGCACTGTGTCAGCACCGACTGTCAGTTGCTGCTCTGTTGAGCATCAGTCTTGTAGGCCTGCAGACCTTGTCTCAGAAACTCATCCTGCTGGAATGGATGTCAGGTTTCACCAGCTCATCCTTCACTGTTGAGTAGAAGCCTTTGCTTGAGGGTGACTGGCACTTTGAGAAGAACTGTTCTGTGCATGGACAAAGATCTATTCAGGGTGCCTGACCAGGCCTGTTGGCCTTAGCCTCTGCTGCAGTGTTTCTGTACCCAGCGGTGCCCCAGGGGAGCCTCTGTGATCAGCACGGATCAGCCCTGCCCTGTCATTTCTGGGGAGGTGATGCTTTACACGTGGTGCAGCTTCCTCTGCCTAAACTTGGGTCTGGGATTTGGCATTTTAAGAAGTTACCTGCCTGCTGTTACCACCTGCCAGGGCTAGGAAGGAGAGAGTTTTCATCAAAAGGTGCCACTGTGCCTACCAGAAGTACAGGCTCTGAGAGGAGCCACAAGTCCAAACATTAGCACCAGCAGCTACAGGCATGTCAGAGAGAAGCTGTGCTGGAACCCGCCTGTCACCCCAGGAGCACTCCTGTGTGGGGCCTGCCTTCAATTAAAGGAAAACCTGTTGTGTTTCAGGGGATGCTCTTTGGATAAGTATGGACTGGATTATCTACCAAGGCCAAGGGTTGGTATGTGCTGCTCTTCTGCTTGGCTTGCTGCCACCTCTAGCTCAGAGGCTACCATAATTTACTCCAGCAAGCAGCAGTTCCTGGTGCGTTTCCTCTTTCTCCCCACTTGTGCTTTTGCTCTGGCAGAAGAAAGGGGGAAGAAGCCAAAGGAGGATTCTCCAGTGTCAAGGGGTGTGGCTGCTTATGGGTATGCATAACCAGTTCTTCCCTAGTGGTACTGGGTAAGGGCACAGATTCCATCTCCTGCCTGGAGTTGGTGGTTTTATTTATCAAAATGCTTCCTCTAACCACGAAACTTGGGCAAGTTAATACATTTTGGGGAAGGTAGTGTCCTAATTCTGGTTAGAACAAGAGACAGTATGGATAAAACAAGTTCCATCCTCCAGTTACATGGTGTCAGAGTGTATGCTGTGCATGGCAAGGTTTATGTACTGATTTTTAAAGCTCTGGGAAAGCCCAGGTACAGGTAGCTAGACCTGAACAGGAATTGTTGCTAATCTATGTTAAGACACTAGTATGGACTTTCTTATGGATATCTGTTGTTCATAAATATCTTCTGTAACTATCTTCCCCCTCCATCTCCTGAGGGGTCTTGAGCACAAGACTGACCAAGGAAGTTGCTGACATGAAGCAAGAAAACATTTATTTGTGCCTGTTGCTGAGTTAAGGACAGCCACAGTCTCAGGCTGCTGTTCTTTTATTGCTCTACTCATGATATTTACAGTAGAATTTCATCTCCTTTCAGTTCTTGAAGCTTTTGCTTCAAGGGGAGCACCCTGACTGGTGGTACTGGTGATGCTGGACCCCAGCAAGACTGAGGCTTTGTTTTACTGGTCAGTTTTTCACAACAAGCAAATTAGGTAGGTTGCCGCATAAAGAACACAAACTGCCCAAGGTCACTGCAGAAGCCCTTAGAGAAAGAAATTGATCTTGGTCTTCCTGAGCTCTGCTCTAGTGCTACCTGCTCCATGCAGCCATCCTCCCCACCCTGGGTGAACACTGTCCTCTGGGGCTGATGCCGACAGAGGGACACAGAAGTCTGTCAGGGCATTGATGTGCAGAGTCTCTCCCTGCAGTGCCACCACGTTCTCAGCAATTCTCCCTGCAGTGCCGAGGGAAGCCTGTGTGCTGTGTTTGCCTTTTGTACTTCTGTTGAACGGCAGCAGGACAACCCAAATTTCCTTAGCTCAGTTTCATTTCATTTCTTGCTCTTACATTATCATGCAGTAGCTCTTGCTGTAGCTCCCAGTGGAAAAATGACTTCAAGGTCTTGCAACGACAGGACAAGGGGCGGTGAGTTTAAACTGGCAGAGGGGAAATTGAAAGTGGATGTTAGGAGGAAGTTGTTTGCAGTGAGGGTGGTGAGACACTGGCACAGGTTGCCCAGGGAGGTTGTGGCTGCTCCCTCCCTGGAGGTGTTGAAGGCCAGGTTGGAGGAGGCCTTGAGTGAGCTGTGCTAGTGGGAGGTGTCCCTGCCTATGGCAAGGGGTTGGAACTGGATGATCCTTGAGGTCCCTTCCAACCTTACCATTCTATGATTCATTGCATGTGATACTGACTTGGGCACCTTAAACTGATGCTCACTGCTATTCCTGAAAATGAAAAAAAAAATCCCAAGAAATCCCATTAAAAAAAAAAACAAACCCCAAAACAACAACAAAACAACCACAACCCAAAGCCACAATATTTCTGCAACAGATTTTGTGACATCTCTTTCTAAATGAGTGAAGCTGTGTCTGTAAACGGACCATGCTTCTTCAGATGCAGATGTTTGAGAGAGATGTGTGAAGAAATACACCCAAGCATTGTCATATTTTGTTGTCACAGTTTAATTTTATTGTGTTTTGGCTTTTTTTTTTTTTTAAATTCAGTATAATGGAATCAAATAAGATGCTGACTTGAATTAGCACTGGAATTAGGTGGCAATTTTAGAGGTTCACAGGATGTCAGAGGTTGGAAGGAACCCAAAGAGATCATTGAATCCAACCCCCCTGCCAGAGCAGGACCAGACAATCTAGCTCAGGGCACACAGGAACACATCCAGACAGGCCTTGAAAGGCTCCAGAGAAGGAGACTCCACAACTTCTCTGGAGAGCCTGTGCCAGTGCTCTGGGACCCTTAGAGGAAAGAAGTTCCCCCTTGTGTTGAGCTGGAACCTCCTGTGCTGCAGCTTCCATCCATTGCTCCTTGTCCTATGCCAAGAACCAAGTAAGCAGAGCCTGCCCCCCTGCCCTGACCCCCAGTCTGCAGATATTTATAAATCATTTATTAAATCCCCTCTCAGTCTTCTCCAGACTAAAAAGCTCCAGGTCACAGAACTGCAGAATTAAACAGGTTGGGAAAGACCTCTAGGATCATCAAGTCCAACCTATCACCTAACCCTTCTGATTAACTAACCCATGGCACTAAGTGCCTCATGCAGCCTCCTCTTAAACCTCTCCAGGGATGGTGACTCCACCACCTCCCCAGGCAGCCCATTCCAATGCCAATCACTCTTGCTGTGAAGAACTTCTTCCTAACATCCAGCCTGAACCTATCCTGTCACAGTTTGAGGCCGTGTCCTCTTCTTCTATCCCCCAACCTCTCCTCATCAGGCAGTGCTTCAGTCCTCTAATCATCCTTGTAGCCCTCCACTGAACTCTCTGCAGCAGATCCTTGTCCCTTTTAACCTGGGAAGCCCAAAATTGAGTGCAACACTCAAGGTGAGGTCTCACCAGGGCAGAGCAGAGGCGGAGAAGACCCTCCCTTGATCAGTAATTTACTTTTTATTATGCCAGTGTTTAACCAGCTGGTTGGTTGTAGAGAAACGTGGCACAGAGCAGTGAAATGCCCTGCTGGGGGTTCTGAGCCAGCAGCAGAGTCCCCATCTCCCCATCCCTGTCTGTGCTAAAGCACAAAGGGAATCTCAAGCTTGCTTGGTTTACTTTGAGAGTTAATGTTCTGGATGCTGATCCTGACTCTCTTGATAACCCCATTTGTGCCTGGGAAAGCCAAATGATTCTTTTTGGAAAGTATTTATACTCTGTGACTGTAAAGTAAACACTTCAGAAAGCCTTGCCAAGCCCTTTGATGTGTTGGATATTCAGGGTGCTAGTGATGGCTGATAAGAGGCAGGCAACTCTTTGTCTCTGCTGCTGTTTTGTTGAGTAATCTTGGGAATCATAGAATGGTAAAATTGGAAGGGACCTCAAGGATCATCCAGTTCCATCCCCCTGCCATAGGCAGGGACACCTCCCACTAGTACAGGTCACACAAGGCCTCATCCAAATGGCCTTGAACACCTCCAGGGAGGTTGTGGAGCATAGAAGCACTGAACATGATCAAGGTTTGGACAACCTTGTGGTGAATTGGCATACTGATAGCTATTAAATATGGTAATGGAGATTCAACCTGCAGTTTAGGAATCCCTTGGCTGTTGATTGGTGGGGAACTCCAGCGTGGAAGGAAGGGTATTGCTCACCTTCCCTCCTTGAAGATCTTAGGCAGAGTCATAGAATCATAGAATGGTAAGGTTGGAAGGGACCTCAAGGATCATCTAGTTCCAACCCCCTGCCATAGGCAGGGACACCTCCCACTAGCACAGGGCACTCAAGGTCTCATCCAACCTGGCCTTGAACACCTCCAGGGAGGGAGCAGCCACAACCTCCCTGGGCAACCTGTGCCAGTGTCTCACCACCCTCACTGCAAACAACTTCCTCCTAACATCCAGTCTAGATCTTCCCCCTGCTACTTCAAGCCCATTGCCTCTTGTCCTGGCATTGCAAGACCTTGTCAGTAATCCCTCCCCAGCCTTCCTGTAGCCCCCTTCAGATCCTGGAAGGCTACTCTAAGGTCTCCTGGAAGCCTTCTCTTCTGCAGGCTGCAGAGCCCCAACTCTCTCAGCCTGTCCTCATAGCAGTCACTGCACATGGACCTCCCCTGAACAAAGTCTGAGAGGAGAGGATAGAGACAACCTCTGGATACCAACAGCTCATCAGAAGCTAAACAGCAAGACCCATGGAGCAAGACAGTTAATAACTGAGGCTGTCCTCTGTCTCTTTCTCCCAGGTACAAACTGGGCAATGCAGTTCTGACCTCCATGGAGCTCTGTGAATGAAATAATCTCTGGATTTTGGGCATTTGGATCTTCTAACTCTATAATTGCTGCCTGGTGCTCTTTTTTTAATCCACTCTCTGCACTCCCTCACACTGCTCCTTTGGAAAGGTAACACAAATAAAATTGTACTGCTTGTGCCACAGCTCTTGGTCAAAATGAATCCTGTTTTATTCACAGCTCTTGGTCAAAATGAATCCTGTTTTATTCACAGCTCTTGGTCAAAATGAATCCTGTTTTATTCTGGAGGATGACTTCTGTTGCATAGTAAAGGCTGCCTGGATATTGGATATACACTGATAGACCCTCACAAAAAATTGGGGAGGTGCAGGAGCTTCAAGAGATCATCTGATCCATCAGCCCCAGGTTAGAAATATCTTCGTCTCTGCCACTCAAAGCAGAGGTTTGAAGATTTTGTTTTATTTTTAATGAGGAGAGTGAGCAGTGAGGGAGTTTTACAGCTCCTCTGGACAGCCCTGCTCAGTTTCAACTGATGTTGTAGCTGGAGGCACCTAGTATGTGTCTTCCCCTTTTGTTTTATTTCTTGTCACTGCCTGCCAAATACAAAGCTGCTTCATTAACAGAACCAGCAGTTTCTTTTGCAGCACATCCTCCATAGGGGCAGAGGAAGGCTTCTGAACCAATACACCAACTTCTGGCATAGTCACTCACAAAGCCTTTCTCTGGCTGGTCTGCTCTTTTTCTTTCCTGTGACATATTCCTCCCACCTCCCCCTCCCTTTATTTGTTGCATCATGCTCTGAAAAATTCAGTGTCCTCCAATTAGTGCTGGAAACTTTTCAGTAATCCTGAAAGCTCAGAAATCAGCTGCCTCTTGCTGCCTCTTGAAACAAGCAGCACTTTCTCATCCCATTCATGACCTGCAAAGCATGTCCCCTGGGTGCAGAGATGCCCTGGCTGGGGAGAGAACCTCTACAGAAAAAGAGGCCTCTCCTGGAAGATTTGGAGAGGCACTTAAAAAAAAGAAAACAGGGAAGGAAACTACTGTTTATTCCATCTCTGCCCACTTGTCAATCAGGCTTGGCCTGTGTCAGACATGTCCCACATCAGGAGCAACTACATTTATTTGGTGTTGAGATAGTTGGGAAACTTGAAATTGCATTGATTGGCTTCCCAGTGGTGCACTTGGGAGACCCAGGTCCTTGTCAGGTAGATTGGACTGGATGAGCTTTCAAGGTCCCTTTAAACCCTTCTGTGATTCTGTCATCAGATGTATTTAATGGACTTCTTAGCCTCCTAAGAGAGCCAACCCACAGGCTGGGTGGGGAATGGCTGAGAGCAGCCCTGAGGACAAGGACCTGGGGGTCTGGGGTGATGAAAAACTCAACAGGAGCCTGCAGTGTGAGTGCAGCCC
>VWZE01004288.1:44087-67471 GCA_013396675.1 Eubucco bourcierii
TCTCCTGGAAACCTTCTCCAGGTTGCAGAGCCCCAACTCTCTCAGCCTGTCCTCATAGCAGAGCTGCTGCAGCTCTCTGAGCATCTTCGTGGCCTCCAGTTCCATGTCCTTCTTGTGTTGGGGACTCCAGCACTGCACACAGGACTCCAGATGAGGTCTGAGGAGATCAGAGCAAAGGGGCAGAATCCCCTCCTTTGCCCTGCTACCCACACTGCTCTTGCTGCAGCCCAGCACACAAGGTTGGCATGTTTACTCAGGAAGATTTTCCTCTGGGAAGCATGCTGAGTCTGGGAGCCTGCTTTGGTGCTTATGTCTGTCTGGAATGGGAAGGCTTTCCACATGGTAAACAAGTCCCCAGGTGCCTCGCTGAGGGTAGGAGGGATGGATGAAGCAGAGGAACTGGTGGATAAATTATCTTGCCGAAACTGACAAAGGCTTTTGCTTCCAACCCTTCTTTTGTTTTACTCCTCTACTATTTGAGGAATAATTGAGGCTCAAGCACCTCCAATTGTCTCTGGTTTCAATGTGTGCTGTTCTGATGCCTGACCAGGGCAAGGATGCTTGTGTCTTCAGATATATTGCTTCTGGTCCCACATCTGTTCTTAGCTGAGCACTCTTCCCCTGCTTGAATCTGTGCCTAGGTGACTCAGATCCAGCTGTCCCCTTTTCTGATGGAAAATGATCAAAAAACAGAGTATTTTGGTCATTTGAAGCAGGCTTTCACATTGTGCATTCCTGGGATACTTTCCTTGGTTGTGGGAACAGACAGAACCATTCATCCAGCCTGAAAAGGTTGCAGGAAGAATCTAGTGGAGATCCAGAAAATCCTCCTCATCTGTGTCCTCTTGGAAGAGGAAGGAAAACAAAATGAGCAGAGTTGGTGGCATGGGAATGTGCAGATGGGTTTTTTTTTTACAGTGACTGGACAGAGCTCCATTCCCATGAAACTAGAGAGAAGGGCAAAGCTTACAGCTTGTGCAGGTAACAGAGGGAGTAGGAAGGAGCAAAGGGTTTGTGGGCACCTGTGGCATCGTTTCTGTGGTCAGCCTCTGCTGCTCGAAGCATTTCTCTGAAGGGCTCTGCTAATAGAGGCTGAGGCTATGACACAGGAGCTCAGGGCAAGTTGTTATGTCTAATGGAGCAGGGCAGTGCCCTGTGGAGATACTGGCCTGGGTCCCAGGCTGAGGAGAATTCTGCAGCACAAAAGCTGCATCACTCAGCTAGGAGCTAGCGTGGGACTTGGATGGCTCGGAGCAGCCTCGCTCTAGCTGGAGAAGATGACCTAATGGTGCCATTCAGAAAAGCTCCATATTCACTGTCCAGAGATTCCTAAACCTCTGCTTTTACATTTTTAATGTTGAAGTGGAGGGGAAACCACTAATGGAGGAGGAGGAGGCAGGCATAGCTGTCTCTAAAAGTACTCTAGGTGTGTACTTTTTATACCTTTCTGAGAATCTGCATTTATAATAACATTTCCTCAAGTTCATTCTCATTTCCCTGTGTGCTAATGAGTTGTGCAGGTGTACACCAAGACAGTTGTCCCTTTTCCCTGCCTTGGGTCAGTCTGCAGGTCTTGGAGGTGAGAATGTCCCTTTGGCTACATGAGGTAGCCCCTGGCAGAGCTACATGTGAAGTGATGTGCAGTGAGCATAGCTGGGCAGGGGTATCTACTGAGGGACCTGGAGCATCTCTGTGAGGGGGAAAGGCTGACAGCCCTGGCAGTGTTGAACCTGCAGAAGAGCAGCTTGAGAGGGGATCTTTCTATGCTGATTAATATCCAAAGGGTGAGGGACAAGAGGATGGGGCCAGACTCTTCAGTGGCACCCAGCAATAGGGCAAGCAGCAACAGGCACAATGGAAGTCTGAACATGATGGGGCGGGGAAATTCTCCACGTTGAGAGTGACAGAACACTGGAACAGGCTGCCCAGAGAGGCTGTGGAGTCTCCTCCAAATGTGCCTGGATGCAATGCTGGGTAAGTTGCTGTGGCCAAACCTGCTTTAGCAGGGAGGGTGGACTAGGTAATCTCCAACTCCCACCATAGAGAATCATAGAATGGTCCAAGCCAGAGGGCACCTCTAGAGGTCATCCAGTCCTGCCTCCCCTGCAGCCAGCAGGCACATCCCCATTAGCCCAGGTCACCCAGGGTCCCATCAAGCCTCACTTGAATGTCTCCAGGGAAGGGTCCTCAGCCACCTCCCTGGGCAACCTCTTCCAGTGCTCCACCACCCTCATANACAGAGCTGCTCCAACACTCTGATCATTTTCATGGCCTCCTCTGTTCCTGCTCCATCAGGTCCATGTCCTTCTTTATATAATGAGAGCTCCAGAACTGGATGCAGTACTCCAGGTGAGGTCTCACCAGAGCAAAGCAAAGTGGCAGAATCCCCTTCCTGGCTCTGCTGGCCACACTTTTGGTGCAGCCCAGGATAGGATTTGCCTTCTGTGCTACAAACTCACGCTGGCTCCTCGTGTCCTGCTTCTCATCCACCAGCACCCTCAAGTCCCTTTCCACAGGGCTGCTCTCTCATCCCCCAGCCTGTACTGGTAGTGAGGATTGTTCTGTCCCATGCTGGGCTTCTGATCTGGCTGTGATGCAGGGTGGCATTTCAGCCCTTTCTGAATCTGCTGTGGAGTGTGGGCAGCCCAGTGAGCGTGGCCATGAGCTAGCTGTGGTGATAAAAGCAGCTGTGTCTTCCAAGGGCAGCTTCATTAGCAGCCTGTGGAGTTTGTTTGGGTTTCAGCATTAGGATGTTTGAAAGCAAATGTGTTTGCATAAGGGTTTCTGGCAGGAGTCTTTATGCAGTGGGAATGGACTTCCTCTTATTTCTCTCTTCCTGTGTGAAAATTAAATCCAGCCATCCTGAGAAGCAGCAGAATATCACAATATCCTGCAGCTTGTCTGGCCAGCTGATCTTCAGGGGTGAAGAGGAGTAGAGGGAGAATAAACTGAAGTTCTCTGTCTCTTTGCAGGTGAGCACAGAATAGAGGAGCAGACTAAATTCTCTGTCTCCCTGAAGTCTATGTGGTTCTGGCTGCAAAGTTAGGGATCCACTTGGTGCCTAGGTCTGGTCTTGAGGGCTGTGGTGATGGGTTGGACTTGAGCTTTGAGGTCTCTTCCAACCTTGGTGATACTGTGATACTGAGGATTGTTCCTCACTATCCTTTTAACTATAGCCTTGTAACCAAAAGGTGGGAGTGGGCAGTGAGATGTGTAAGCCAAGAAGTTAAGGGCATAGTGTGAGGAGAGCAAAGTAAGGGTATAGCGTGAGGAGAGCAAAGTAAGGGTATAGCGTGAGGAGAGCAAAGTAAGGGTATAGCGTGAGGAGAGCAAAGTAAGGGTATAGTGTGAGGAGAGCAAAGTAAGGGTATAGTGTGAGGAGAGCAGACCTTCAGGCCAAAGGTGGTTGAGTTTGGGTGAGATCTTTGGTAGAGCACATCACCTGCCAGCAGAAGTGCTGGAGATGGAGTTGCTCTGTGTAAAATCAAAGCTAGCCCTGAGCAAAATGTGTCACAGGAGAAGGAGTGGGTGGGAAGGGGGATGTCTGATGGCTTGGCAGATGGGAGGAACCAGGCTCCTCGATGTGCCTCACCTCCACATTCAGTTGCTTGTCTCCTTGTTTTATGCTGAACAGCTGGGAGCTGCAGCCTGCAGTCCTGCTCTGACAGCATCTGGTCCTTGCTGGCTGTTGTGTGTTTTCCTTGTCAAGGACTGCTTGCTCCTGTGCATTGTTCCTCCTGCTGCTGCTGTGATCAGCCCATCCTGCTCCTCATAAACAGCCCTGATGTATGTCTGAGCTGCTTGGCTGGTGTTGTCTGCAGGTGTCTGAAGCCACCCCAGGTGTTGAGCACCCTTTGTGGGGTCCGTGGGGAAGAGGCTTGTGATCTGTTGGAGTTTCACTGAGGCTCCCTCCCCAGGCTGCCTCTGCTGAGCCCTCCTTGCTCTGCCTCTTGAAGTGGGTGTGGGACGCCTGATTCTTACTGCCTGAACACTTTGGTGTCTCAGATATTCATGACCCCTCAGGAATACAGTTTTGGAATTCTCCTGGTGGTTTTTCCTCCTCTGTGTCTGCCTGCAGCTTTCCCTGGAGCTCTGCCAGCCCTCCCCTTGCTCTGCCCCAGCCTGTGTTGAAATCCTTGCTCATGCCTTAATCACTTCCCGTCCCCGCTGTGGCAATTCCTCCTTTGCAGCATCTGTCTTTGCTGTGCTAATTCTCCAGAGTGCTTCCTGTGGCAGGCTGCCTCCTTCCTTGGCCTGGGAAGCAGGGCTGGGTGTCCCCCAACTCGTGGCTGGTCCTTGGGTTTGCTCTCTTTGCAATTCTCTTTGCCATTACATCAGTCTTATCCGTGGCTCAGGCTGCTGTCACCTTCTTCCCTCCACAGCCAGCCTGCTCAGTCAGCCAGCCTCAGCTTCCTTTTGGCTGAGAGTCTCAGGGTTTGGATTGGTTTTCTTTATCCATTAGGAATGTTTTTCCTTTTTTTAAATTTTTTTTTTTTTTTTTTTTTTTTTTTTTTTTTTTTAAAAAAAGCAACTTAGTAATTTCCTGTATTTTTCTTTCCTTGTCATAAAATTCCTTGCTTGAGGAGTTGTGTGCTTGGTAATGCAACATCCTTGCAAGGAATTTGGAGGTTTTATTTTGTTTGCCTACCAGGTAGGGAATGGCACAGGGCAGGGTTGTGTGACTTCACTAATGAGTAGTTGATGAAGTCATGCTTTGGTTTCAGAAAGATTTCTTGTTTTTTCCCCAGTGTTGCTGCAAATCCATGGGGTCAGATACCCTTTGTCTCTAACAAGGTTTTGGATTTGTCCTTAAGGAAGGGAACTGAAAGCATCATCCTGGACATTGACCTCTTCCTTCCTCCTCTGGTCAGTTTGGAGAGGCTGCCCTGAAGTCTTGTGGAAATAGAGGCCATGCTCCAAAGGTGCTAGGAGTCATTAGTGTGCATTGGGTAAGGGCTCTGACAGCAACTGAGACTTTTTAACTTAAAATCAGTCAACAGCTTCAGTCAGTCAAATCCCAAACTGAGTTGGAATTGTTGTTTAGTGGTTCTGTGAGGTTTCATCTGTGTTTCAGAAGTCTGGGGTTAAAATGGAGCTAAACCTGAGGAAGAGTGTGTAGCATTAGGATGGGAGATGAAGGCAAAGGTCACTCTTGTTTTACAGGAGAAGAAATGAAAGATCCTGACTGTCCTAGGGGTGCAAGAAGGAAGCTGAGCACTGCTTTCTGGCAGGCTGTTTGGTGCTCTCCCACCCATTCTTTATCTGATTCCTTTGTGCTTTCCTCTCCCAGGTCTGTGACAATGGAAGAAGAGGTCCATCATCAAGAAGCCTGAACAGTGATATGAGGACAGTCTTTGAGACTCTGGCCTGAGCTACAGGAGACTGCAAACATGTTGAAACCAAGTGGACTTAAAATCCCTGGCAGGGCTGGGAAGCACTCCAGCCCGGTGGGACGGGCGTCAGGGACCACTGCTGCTGCTGTCACCACTGGCTCAAAAGAAGGTAAGGACATCAGCTGGCTTAAAGGCAAAGGCTTACTGGTGCTAGTGTTCAGTAGGATGTGAAATTCCCCATCTGTCCCCTGGGGGTGTTCAAGACCAGGTTGGATGAGGCCTTGAGCAGCTGAGTCTGGTTGAGAGGTGTCCCTGCTCATGGCAGGGAGGTTTGAGTAGATGATCTCTGAGGTCCCCTCCAACCTGAGCCATTCTGTGATTGGCCCTGAGCATGGATTAAAACCAGTGTAGTGGGGTGAGTTATTGGCCTCCCTCTCCCAACTAACTCAAAGACCAGACAGGTTGTGGAGTGTGTGGGAGACAGATGGATGTTCTGCTGTTTGGCAGTGACAGAGAGAAGTGCTGTCTCCTGTCTTGCTTGCTTGCATGTGCATATCTCTACAGACACTAAGATTTGAAGAGCTGGTAATAATCAGGCAGATGGGAACCTCACCCATGACCTTCTTAAGCACTGTCCTACAGCCATTGCTTCTGGCCTGTATTAATGCAGGAACAACAACCAGGCACTAAAGGTGATTTCTGCTCTGCTGATTACCTCAGATGAGTGCCTTTTGTTTGAACAGAATCATTTGAAGCATGAGAATTTGAATAATGACTTACCTAGACCTACACACACAACTTCACTGCCTGCTGATCTCTATCCAGTGTATACCAGGCTGGACAGGCTGCCATTATGCAGCATAATTAACACTTCAAAGGTGTTTGAGGTGTGGTTTGCTAAGATTATTTTGTTTTTTTCTGGCTTCTTTGACTGCTGGGTTGTATTTTTTATTTTTTTAATTATTTTTTAGTTGGCTATGATTTGCCAAATATTCAAGGTGCAAGTTCTGTATGCAGTTGTTGTTTTTTTGTTTCACTTTGTTGAAGGCTTTTCTCTTGGTTCTGAGGAAAAGCATCAGGATGCTGTGTGTCCTGTCAGTCACTGTGTTATGCTTTGAGACTGGCACTGGTTGCTTCTTGAAATCTGGCAGCCTCTTGCCCCATATTTACAAGTTCTTGTCATGACAGGACAAGGGGCAGTGGGTTTAAACTGACAGAGGGGAGATTTAGACTGGTTGTTAGGAGGAAGTTCTTTACAGTGAGGGTGGTGAGACACTGGCACAGGTTGCCCAGGGAGGTTGTAGAGCACAGAATGTGATCAAGCTTTCCTGCTTCTGCCAAGCACTTTGTATTTTTGGCATTAAAACACATAGCAGAGTCAGCAGGCACACAGGCAGTGGTCTGAATGATTATAGAGTCATTGAATCATAGAATGGTAAGGTTGGAAGGGACCTCAAGGATCAGTCAGTTCCAACCCCCTGCCATAGGTAGGGGAACCTCCCACTAGTGCAGGGTACTCAAGGCCTTGTACAACCTGGCCTTGAACACCTCCAGGGAGGTTGTGGAGCACAGAAGCACAGAATGTGATCTTTGGTCACGTTCTATGCTCCACAACTTCCCTGGAGGTGAGAGGTGTTCAGGACCAGGATGGATGAGTCCTTGAGTGACCTGTTCCAGTAGGAAGTGTCCCTGCCTGTGGCAGGGGGTTGGAACTGGATGATCTTTGAGGTCCCTTCCAACCTTACCATTCTATGATTCCATGTAGAGAGTGAAAAGGAGTAAAACACCCAAAGAACAGTCTTGCTTCCATTTTTAAGTTTAAAAAAACCAACCAAACAAACAAAACCTTTTAACAATAAATAAAAGGTATTTAAGGTAGGGGAGTTACAAAAATGTGCAGGGAAGGGAAACAAGATACAAAAATGTATACACAACCAGATTGATGGCAAGGGATGGAGATAGATGCAGGAAGTGGTGATCCCACCATGTGGTAGGATGGCCACATGGCAAAAAGGGAGCAGCAGGAACAAGGGTGGTGCTATCAGGCAGGCAGGGAAGGCAGAGAGAGAGAAAGAGAAACAGGAACTTCCTCTGTTTTTAGGGGGGTCCAGACAGCAAGCGGGAGTGGGCTAACCACTAACCACTACACCTGGGGTCAGGTGCACACCACCCCCAGGAGGGTTAACCCTTCACACCCAAAACAAGAGGGGAAAAAACCCCAAAACCCAAGGCCTGTCTTCCCTTTTGGAGACTGTGCACAGAGGCATCTGGGCAGACACAGTGGGTGAGTGTGTTTTGGTCTCAAAGAGTCACTCAGCACTGCCAGCCAGCACCGGCGCCCGCCGCAGCCCTGCCGCTGAATGCTGCGCTTGTTAGCTGCTGCGTCTTTGTGCCTTGTGCAGCCTCAGCCATCTGTCACTGAGATGGATGTGCAGCAGAGCTGACCTAGCGTGGGCAGGATCTGCTCCAAACTTGAGTCTGATCTTTGCTTGAGAAATTCTGAAATGAGTTTTATTCCTGGAAAAATTCCTGTGGAGAAGAAGAGAAGTTTCAGGATGGTGCTGGGAGCTGTGCTGCTGCTCCTCTGCCTCTCAGGATGGTGCAGAGGGCTCTTCTCCCAGGCAAGCCATGACAGGACAAGAGAGCGTGGTCTGAAGCTGTGCCAGGGGAGGTTTAGGTTGGATATTAGGAAGCACTTCCTCACAGAGAGGGTGATTAGACACTGGAATGGACTGCTCAGGGAGATGGTGGAGTCACCACCCCTGGAGGTCTCTAAGAAAAGATTGGGTGTGGCACTTAGAATCATAGAATGGGAAGGTTGGAAGGGACCTCAAGGATCAGCCAGTTCCAACCCCCTGCCATAGGCAGGGACACCTCCCACTAGCACAGCTCACTCAAGGCCTCCTCCAACCTGGCCTTGAACACCTCCAGGGAGGGAGCAGCCACAACCTCCCTGGGCAACCTGTGCCAGTGTCTCACCACCCTCACTGCAAACAACTTCCTCCTAACATCCAGTTTCAATCTCCCCTCTACCAGTTCAAACCCATTGCCCCTTGTCCTGCCATTGCAAGACCTTGTCAATAGTCCCTCCTCAGCCTTCCTGTAGGCTCCCTTCAGATACTGGAAGGCTACTCTAAAGTCTTCTGGAAGCCTTCTCTTCTGCAGGCTGCAGACCCCAAACTTTCTCATCCTGTCCTCATAGCAGAGCTGCTGCAGCCCTCTGAGCATCTTTGTGGCCTCCTCTGGACCCACTCCAACACTTCCATGTCCTTCCTGTGCTGAGGGCTCCAGAACTGCACACAGGACTCCAGATGAGGTCTGAGGAGAGCAGAGCAAAGGGGCAGATTGCCCTCCCTTGCCCTGCTGCCCACACTGCTCTTGCTGCAGCCCAGGACTTGGTTGCTCTCTGGGCTGCACTCACACTGCAGGCTGATGTGCACACTGCAGGCTCATGTTGACTATCCCACTCCCTTCTGCCCCATAAAGCTGGAACAGTGGAAAAAAAATAAATTCTGCTGCTTCATGGTAATGCTTTTCCTTGCAACTAGACTGGAAATTTCATCTCTAGCCCTCACAGGAGAGGATTCCCCACAAATGTGTTGGCTTCTTTCCCATGCTTCAAGTCAAGGTACTGCTCCCAAGAGAGGTTTGTGCAGAAGGTGTGGGTCACTGCTAAAGGGCTTGCTATAATGTTTGGATTTCTGGCTGCTTACAGAGCTTGTGTGCCTTGGTTTCTTTCCCACCCTCCTCCTGGAAAAGCCTGCTCTTGCCTGGAGATGCAGGCTGGAGAGAGAATGGAAGCTGTGATGAATGGGTCCACACAGCCCTACCAGCTGGTGGAACAGGTGAAAGCTGCTGGGACTGGAAGCATTCACATTTCAGAGTGGTTTTTGTCTGCTCAGAGCAGCATTAGAGTAACTTGGTTGGAGGAGGAACTCTTTGCCTTTCAGACTGCAGTTTGCTGTCAGCTGGCTCTGACGTTCATTTGGGCTGCTTTTTTATGGCTCTTAAATCTCTTCTGCAGTTTAAGAATTCTGGCAAAAAAGGGAAGGGGAAAAAAAAATTAGAATTTGCAGATGGGGCTGAGCAATACTGAGGCATCAGTGCTGGAGACAAGCAGGATTACTGCCTCCATAGGGCAACTAAAATCTGTATGTTATGAGCCTGACCTGTGCTGCTTAGTGGGGGTAGTTTAGTTGTGCTTGGTTTCTGGTTGCTAATCACCTGAGGCTGGTTAGGTCCTGGGGGCTGGTTACTGCTGTGCTGCTGGGATGAGTTTCACAGTGCTCAGGTGTGGTCAGTGCTGTCAGCCCAGCCTTAGTGGGATCAGTTGCTCCTGGGATTGGAGAGTAAGGAGAAGAGGCCAGCAGAGGGTTGGATAGAGAGGACTGCATGGGTTACATCTCAGGCCTCTCTTTGCTTTTAGAGGTTTCCTTTGGCTATTGTGTGGCATAGTCTTTTGATCAGGATTGAGTCTGGTTCCGAGTCTCTTGGGGTGGGCTGCAGAGGGAGTTCACTTTGCTTTCAGATTTGTTTTTTAGAAATGCAGCTATCTTCTGAGGGCTGCTTCTAGTTTCAGAGACTCAGCAATTCTATGTGGATAAATCTCTTTGTATACATCTAGACCCTTCCTTTAATGAGCTCTACCTGCATGAATTCTGCTGGAGGAGTCAAAATCTCTTCATCCCCTTAGCAGCTGTAAAATTAGTGCCTTGTTCTTACTAACCCCAGTAGAAATTCTTCATTCCTTTTTAGTTATCTGCAACAGGTTTAAGAGCAGCATCTTGATAAATTAACCTGGAAGTCAGCTGCATGCCCCTCAAGTTTCTCAGGATTTTGTTGGAGTAAATTGGCTGGATGCATAGCAGTAAGAAGTCATTTCTGTTGCCTCTAGGATTATTTTGCAGCAAAACAGAGAGAGGGAAGGTGTCCTTGATGAAGGATTCATGGCTTATTAATGAGAGCTTGGGCAGATTGTTCTCAGGTAGCCATTGATCGTTTGGCAGTGTCTTAACATAAACTTTCTTGCAGTCTGATTAAAAAAAAAGAGTGGGGAAGCTGCCTGATTTTGTAGCAATCTCTTAATTCTCATTCCCAAACAAAAAGGGGGAGAAAGAAAAAAATCCAACCCCATAAAACTCCTGTTTTGTCCAAAACAAAAAGAAAGAGGACTGCAGTGTCTGGTGCAGCTGATTGACTGGCACAGACATAGGGAGCTAATTCTTGTCTATTCAAAGGCTTTGTGGCTCTTGATTAATATTAACTTGGGGTGTTGTGCACTGGTGAATTGAGAGAAAAAGACCCCACATGGTGGGGCCAGAGGCTGCTATTATTTCTAGCAAACATTTGTTTTTGCTGTTTTGCTTCAGGCCTGGTGGAGCCATCAGTATTGTCACAGCTCTCATCTGAGCCCTGTCCTCAATTAAAGCCATGCTGCAAGCATGAATGGATACTCCTGCAGTGGGGTTAGGGATCCTTGCTGGAAAGGCATCACTGCTTGCTCCAAGTTTGATTAGCTCTTAACAGGTCTGTGTACACAGCATCTTCAGTTCCTAGGGGAATTAGGAGGAGGGGGTGCCAAGGAGCGTGTTTTAAGATCAGATGCCTCTGACTGCTACAGAATCAGCAGATTATCTATCAATTAGTAGCAAGAGCTACAGTTCCCAGGTGTGCAGAGGCAGTTGCTTGTCCAAGAGGGTATCAGGTATCTGAAAGGAAGCAAGGCTGTGCTTTCAAGTCTACACAGGAAAAAAAAAACCTGCAGGCTTGCTGATTCAGGGTTGGTGTACAACTCACAGTCACAGAATCACAGAAACATACAGGCTGGCAAAGCTCCTCAGGATCACCAAGTCCAACCAAGAACCCTACTCTACAAGATTCACCTCAAACCATAGCTTTAAGTGCCACCCTTAAACACATCCAGGGTTGGTGACTCCACCACCTCCCTGCGCAGCTCATTCCAGTCCCTGACCACTCTCTCAGTGAAAAACTTTTTCCTAATGTCCAATCTAAACCTCCCCAGCCTCAGCTTGAGGCCATTCCCCCTTGTTCTGTCTCCAATTAATCTGTGAGCAGAGCCCAGCAGCAGCCTCTCCACAATGTCCCTTCAGGTAGTTGTAGACAACAATGAGGTCTCCCCTCAGCCTCCTCTTTTTCACACTAACCATCCCCACTCCCTTAGTAACTCCTCATCAGATTTATTCTCCAGGCCCTTCCCCAGCTTCGTTGCCCTCCTCTGGACCCACTCCAGCACCTCCACATCTCTTGTATTGCAGTGCCCAAAACTGAACACAGCACTTGAGGTGTGGCCTCACCAGAACCAGGGGAGCTCAAATCACAGCATCATAGAATTGCTTTGGCTGGCAAAGACCTCTGAGTCCAACCATTGATCCAGCACCACCATGGCCACTAAACCATGTCCTGAAATGCTGTGCCCAAGTGGATTTCTGAACACTTCATAGAATCATAGAATGGTAAGGTTGGAAGGGACCTCAAGGATCATCTAGTTCCAACCCCCTGCCATAGGCAGGGACACCTCCCACTAGCACAGCTCACTCGAGGCCTCCTCCAACCTGGCCTTGAACACCTCCAGGGAGGGAGCAGCCACAACCTCCCTGGGCAACCTGTTCCAGTATCTCCACCACCTCCTTGGGCAGCCTCTCCTGATGCCTGACCAATGAAGAAGTGAGGCTGGCAGTGGAACCATGGTGCTGGTGGCCAGTGCAGCTGAGGTGTGGGAACTGCAGCAGGCACTGCAGAAGCTTTGCTGGGTGCTCGTTGGAGCTGGAGTGCATTGGTTCATCATTGCTGTGGGTGACTGCAGTGCCCAGTGTGGAGGTCACATCACACTGTACAAATCCACTCCCTCGTGGACACTGCTGCTCTTGTGAGCCCCTCTGTGCTTGTTTGCTTCTAATCCTTGCTGTGTACCCAGGAGCCAAATCTTTTCTGGCATGGTTGTGGACCAACCATTTGTCTATTTGCATAGGGCTTGTATTCAGCTCACGTGGCCCTTTCAAAAGCCACTCTGCCATCCTGCAGTCTGAAACATGATTTGTGCTGGGGTTTTTAGGGGTTTTTGAAGGTGCTGATTCCCCTACCCCTTCCAGTCCCCCCACCTGGAAGAGGGAAAGGACCTTTAGCCACTTTGCTCTCCTAAGGAGAAGCAGTTTGATGCTTTCCAAGCAATCTTAAAGGACATTGACTCAATCTTGATTTAATCAGCTTTACAGGTGACATCTAGAGACAACTGGGACTCCACTTTTAATTATCTTAATCATTAGATGCTCTTAGAAGGATTTGATATAGTTAATCCTTAATAGTCAGTGTGCTCATTGTAGAATGAGATGCAAGCACACACTGAAGGCCTGTGGAGGTCAGACACCCTCCTGCTCTCTCTGTCTGTAGCTCCTTGCAGAACAGCAGGGAAGGAAAATCTGCTTCTCACAGATGTTCAGCTTATGGTGGTTTAAATATAATGAACTGAATCCTATTGAGCTGGGCTGGTATAAGTCTGGAGCAACCTCAGTATGCTGCTGGTTACACCCATTGGAATAAGGGTGCAGCTTCAGGGCAGGATCTGCCCCTACATGTTCTGCCTTGAACAACTGAACTAATCCTGAAAGAGCAGATTTATCATTAGAGGCCTGAGCCAATGTTCATTGAAATCAAAGGAAAGATTCCCTTTGGCATAGATGGATTTGGGATGAGAAACCATAGGATTACAGTGGCATCAGGCTGTTGTCACATAGTATTGGCTATTGGTTGGATTTAACCGTCACACACTGACCCTGCATGGGAACATCTTCCTTGCAAGCAGTTGAATAAGGCTCCACAAAAGCCTTAAAATACTTAGAAGCCAGCTGGTTTTCTCTACTTGTTTTGCATTCAGTAGGGTATTTATTTACTTTTCTTGCAAAGATGCTAGTAAATGATATCCCCTGAAAAGAAAGAAACTGAGTTTGTACGTGGCAGTGAGGTCTGTAAGGGCAAGAGTCCAAGGGGATGGAGCTCAACAAATCCAAGTGCCAGGTGCTGCACTTTGGCCACAACAACCCCATGCAGAGCTACAGGCTGGGGTGGCAGTGGCTGGAGAGCAGCCAAACAGAAAGGGATCTGGGGATGCTGATTGACACCCGCCTGAACATGAGCCAGCAGTGTGCCCAGGTGGCCAAGAAGGCCAATGGCATCCTGGCCTGCATCAGGAATAGTGTGGCCAGCAGGAGCAGGGAGCTCATTCTCCCCCTGGACTCTGCACTGCTTAGGCCACACCTTGAGTCCTGTGTCCAGTTCTGGGCCCCTCCATTGAAGAAGGACATTGAGGTGCTTGAGTGTGTCCAGAGAAGGACAACGAGGCTGGGGAGAGGCCTCGAGCACAGCCCTATGGAGAGAGGCTGAGGGAGCTGGGATTGGTTAGCCTGGAGAAGAGGAGGCTCAGGGGAGACCTTCTTGCTGTCTCCAGCTACCTGAAGGGTGCTTGTAGCCAGGAGGAGGTTGCTTTCTTCTCTCAGGCAAGCAGCAGCAGAACAAGAGGACACAGTCTCAAGCTGTGCCAGGGGAAGTTTAGGCTGGAGGTGAGGAGAAAGTTCTTGCCTGAGAGAGTCATTGACTGCTGGAATGGGCTGCCCAGGGAGGTGGTGGAGTCAGCGTCCCTGGAGGTGTTCAAGGCAGGTTTGGACGTGGCACTTGGTGCCATGGTCTGGTCTGGAGGGCTGTGGTATCAGGTTGGACTTGATGAGCTTTGAGGTCTCTTCCAACCTTGGTGATACTGTGAAACTCCATGTACTGCAGTATTCACTATAAAATAACAAAGAGTTCTCACAGCTGGGCTGTGACTTAAGCAGCTCCACTCAGAACACAGCTGATGGTCTCTCCACTACAGAATGTGACCGTTTGGGGTACAATAAATGTGTCCCCTGTGTGCTACCTCCAGGTCATGGATGGCCTGGGGGGGGGGGATGAAGCAAAGCAATTTACTGACCTCAGCTTGGTTGCAGGATTCTCTGTGAGACAGGAAATATTCCTGCATGGAGATTTTGAAATGGTTGCTAGAGGAAGTCAGTGATGAACTTTTGCCACGAGAACCTCTTAAAGACTGAGCCTACACCAGGAATTGAGGAATTAATTTGTCTGGCCTAGTGCACAGTGCTCTAATTTGCAGGCAGTGTAAGGTGGAGTTAACTTCTGCCGCAGGAGTGTTCCCCAGCTGCTTTATGGACTCCTACCAAGCAGGAGCTGTAAGTCATTTCTCACTTTCCGTAATTATAAGCCTACTATGCACATAGGAAACCTCACTGTTTCAACACTCCTAACGCTTCACCACCAGCTGTGAAGCCTGGGGCAGTGAGGCAGGTCAGAATTAACTCTGTTTTTACAGAAAACAGCTTAAGAGAACGAGGTCCTGCCCCATGTCACCCCATGAGTCAGAGGTGAAAGTGGAACAGTTACCCTGGCCAGCAGGTTTCTCTGCCCTTTTGCCCTTCTGGTGCTGCCACCAGGAGCAGCAGCTTCCCACTCTCTCTCATGCTGCTTCCCCTGGTGCTTTTCACTGACTGAAGTGCTGTGTCTGCAGAGAGGGCTGCAGTTGTGATTTGGCTGAGGGTACACAGTCATTGAGCACTTGAGACAAATGTCTCAGCCCTGCACTTTGGGGTGTGTTTGCACTTAAACCTGTAAAGTTCTTTAGGATTCACATCCCTGAAGATAAGAGCCTTAGGTATTGCTGTTTAGTTCATTTCACAGAATTTCTTATTGCAGAGTGTTTTATTTGGAGGCACTTGCTCAAAAAAACCCTTGAAATTAGAAGGGCTGGATGCAGACTCTGGGAAAAAAAAATAAGCTAAGGATGGTAGAATATTGAGAAGATCCTGACCCCTAAGAAGGGCTTGGGGACATCATCCTCACTAACTGACTGCTGCTTTGGCTGGGTGTGTTCAAAGGACAAAGCATAAAACTGATCATTTTGAGAAGGTACTGAAGAAAGTGGTGTAAGAGAGAGGAGAAGTTCACCTGTGAGTCTTTCAGATCAGAAGGATGTGCTGCAATTGGGAGCACACTGTGTGCTGATGGGTAGGCAGGGTGTATGGTGTGATCATAGACTGAGGTTTTTATACAGCTCAGCTAGGTAGGTCCTACAGCTTTGTCCATGACCTCTCCCTTCACATTACAATTTTCAGCACCACCCCTTCTCACTTCACCCACTGCCACTGCTGCAAGGTGCAGTGTGTCACAGGATGTTAGGGGTTGGAAGGGACCTCCATGGATCATTCAGTCCAACCCTCCTACCAGAGCAGGACCATAGAATCTAGTGCAGGTCACACAGGAGCACATCCAGGCTTGAAAGTCTGCAGAGAAGGAGACTCCACAACCTCTCTGGGAAACCTGTTCCAGTGCTGGTGATCCTTGAGTCTTAAAGCTATTGAGTTTGAGATACCTGCTGTGGGTTTTCATGGTCATATCATAGCTCAGGTATTTTTTAGGGTGAGATCTAGATCATGGAAGTGTTGGAGCAGGTCCAGAGGAGGGCCATGAGGATGATAAAAGGGCTGGAGGAGCTCTCCTATGAGGACAGACTGAGAGAGTTGGGGCTCTTCAGCCTGGAGAAGAGAAGGCTTTGAGGGGACCTGATAGTAGCCTTCCAGTATCTGAAGGGGGCTACAGGAAGGCTGGGGAGGGACTATTGACAAGGCCTTGCAATGCCAGGACAAGGGGCAATGGGTTTGAAGTGTCAGAGGGGAAATTGAAAGTGGATGTTAGGAGGAAGTTGTTTGCAGTGAGGGTGGTGAGACACTGGCACAGGTTGCCCAGGGAGGTTGTGGCTGCTCCCTCCCTGGAGGTGTTCAAGGCCAGGTTGGATGAGGCCTTGAGTGACCTGTGCTAGTGAAAGATGTCCCTGCCTATGGCATGAGGGTTGGAACTAGATGATCTTTGAGGTCACTTCCAACCTTACCATTCTATGATTCTATGATTTTCTGAAAAGAAAGGGAGGGAGGGAAAAAAAAAAAATTAGTTATCTGCTGCAAATAGGTGATTGGATTTACTGCAAATAGTGCCTGATCATGTAGAGCTCGCTGGCTTTGGAACTGGATACTTAGCTGTTTAAGCCAGATATTTGGAATAAAGTCCATGACTCGGTGTTAATCTGCTCTCAGATATCCTTTTATTATTAGATTAGGCAAAACAAAACCAGCCCAACAAACTGCATTCTGCCTGGTGTGGCTCTGAGGACAATCAGGCCATTGTGTGGCCTTTGCAGGAGATGTGGAGCCCGCGCGGGGATGTGTGGCTGCAGAAAGGAGTGGCTGATGGAGCCGTGAATCAAAGCTGTGTTTGGGCACAGAGCAGCCCTAGGCTTCTGTGCCAGTTTAGTTGGCATTTAGGAGATGTTGGTCTTTACCTCTCCTGCACTTCCCCTGGGATTCTGTATCTGAAGGGGACCTACAGGAAGGCTGGGGAGGGATTATTTACAAGGTCTTGCAATGACAGGACAAGGGGCAATGGGTTTGAACTGGCAGAGGGGAGATTTAGACTGTATGTTAGGAGGAAGTTCTTTACAGTGAGGGTGGTGAGACACTGGCACAGGTTGCCCAGGGAGGTTGTGGCTGCTCCCTCCCTGGAGGTGTTCAAGGCCAGGTTGGAGGAGGCCTTGAGTAACCTGTGCTAGTGGGAGGTGTCCCTGCCTGTGGCAGGGGGTTGGAACTGGATGATCTTTGAGGTCCCTTCCAACATTACCATTCTATGATTCTGGTCCTCCTTCAGGCAAGCTGGATGGATGATTCGAGGGATGGTTCAATTGTGTTGCTGTTGTGTTTCTAGTGAGAAGGGAGCAAACCTGCAGACAAGACAGAAAGCATCCTGCTTGCCTGTCTGCTGCTACCAGCCCAGTGATTCACTTAGCTGCTGTCTTCCAGGATAGCTGATTACACTGGGAACAAACCTCTCAGCAGCTAATAAGGAGCTAATCAAACATCCTTCTTCATTGCTACACATTAAGTGTTACATTTGGTGAGACACTGGCACAGGTTACCCACAGGGAGGTTGTGGCTGCTCCCTCCCTGGAGGTGGTCAAGGCCAGGTTGGATGAGGCCTTGGGTGACCTGTACTGGTAGGAGGTGTCCCTGCCTATGGCAGGGGGTTGGAACTGGATGGTCTTTGAGGTCCCTTCCAACCTTACCATTCTATGATTCTATGATTTTTGTACCTTATTGCCTCAAGACTAGCTGCAGGCAGGTCAGGAGAAAGTACCTTGTGTGGCTGCAGGCTGAGTTCTTGCAAAGAACTCAAGTCCTGTCAGAAGGAAGCAGAGCAAAATAATTTTGGAAACTCAAGGGAAAACCTTGTGCTTATACCAGACTTCCCAGGTACCAGCAGAACACTCGTTGCCTGAACTTGCAACTTCTACCTGCACAAATGCATCCCTGGCTTGAATTAAAACCTTGAGCTGGATGCACATGGACCTCCAAAATGCTACTGGTCCTGAACTGCTAGTGCAGCAGGAGCACAGATGTGAAGGACACGGCTCATCAACCACCATGCCAGGCAGAATGCTTCCATACAGAGAGCTAATCTGACTTGAATGGGGAAACCAGATCATCTGAGAACTGTAAGGATGTAAGAGATGGTTACAGAGATGGAGTAAATGCTGTGCCCACAGGCAGCCTATGCCAAAGTCAGAGTGGAACTAGGCTCTCACCTGGTAATTTAACCTTTCATTCCCCTGGATTAGAGATGTGGCCACTTTGCTTGTGCATGGCTGCTCCAGCTGTGTCCCATGAGTGAATATCCTGAGTTAATGCACACACAGAGCAACTCCTCCTGCATCACATCCTCTGTACAGGCTGCTGCTCTTGGGGCTGCTAATGCCCTGCTCCGGCTCTAATCTGCTTGTCAAGTAATTACTCTCTAGGTGGACCAAGCCAGGCTATTTTTTTTATACCTTCTCTTCTACATTTTATTGATAGTGAGCTAATTCCATCATTTCTAAGTGAACAAGTCAATGGCCTTTCTGTTTGCACCTGCTTGAGCAATGTACTGCTTGGCTGCTCATCTCTTTCAGTTAGTGCTGTAGCTGGTTAGAAATGGCACCAGAGGCCATCAAAGTAGATTTTATTTGGGAATGATGCCTGAGCAAGAATCCTACACTTTAAAAGGCTGTGAAATTTCCAAACCCTGCTGCTTGATTGCTTTTTCTGGTGGAGAGAAAGCACTGTGCTTTGCTTGGCTGCTCTTTACAATGTTTGGTACTCAAGATAAATTTCTCTGGTTCAGAAGGTGTCCTGAGACCGCTCCTCAATCTGTGCCAGTGGCAGTGCTCTGCCTGGGAAATCGTTTATAAATGTCTCATTAAAGACCTGTGTCTGCCTCCTTTTCTTTCTTTTTGTCATCGGATCAGCTCGCTGAGAGCAGCTGTCCTCACTTCCCTCACAGCAGCCCCCAAACCACGCCGGTGCCTGACAAATTCCCACAGCCTCCGAAACCGACGACAACTGTGTGTGCTGGGGTCTGCAGGCATGGCAGGCTGAGCCTCAGCTCCTTCCTAAGCCTTGCTGTGCTGCTTTGAGAGAAGGGGGAAAAAAAAAAAAACCCACAACTCTGAGAAGTTTGCTTTGTGCTAGATGTATAAAGAAGCTGAACATATGGTGTGGCTACAGCTCTGCGAGCCGGGAGCCGGCGAGGCGTGAGTGGTGCTGGTGAGTCAAGGGCAGGTTGTGTTCTGTGGTGTCCTTTGGGCTGCTGGAGGAAGCTCACCGAGTGGGGCAGGAACCACCCCTGGGAGTGGATCTCCTCCAGCTGGTGTTTTTGGGGCTGCCTCATGGGTTACCCCCCATACTGGGTGTGCTGGTTTGAGGCTAATGGGAATATTTTAATGGAGAAAATTTATATTATAGGCTGAGAAAGGAAAACAGTGGTGATGTCTGCTGCACTCATAGGCTTGCTGAGATGGATAAGAATAAGAACTCAAAACATAGATGCCACAGACACTTGGGCTTGCAGACACTTGAGCTGTCTAGCTTCTGGCTTTTCTCCTCTCTGCCGAGTAACCTCACTAACCACTTTCCTTCTAACCCTCCCTGGCTGAGCCTCCAAACTCATCTTGCGTAAAAGACAAACCTTAGGGTAAGGTACAGGGGTGGGGAGAAGGTGGAAGGGTGGTTGGGAGCCCCTCCTGGGGTCTCTGATGTCTGGGAGGGGCGTTGTGTTTCTGTATTCCATTTAACTTGTCTATGTCTGTAACTGTTCCTGTCTCTAGTGTCTTTCTCTGCTTGTACATTGTGCTGAGCTGTAAATAGAGCTTCAGGCCTTAACTTCCAGCTGGCTGAGTCTAGTCTGGGGGATTTTACAAAGGGTGGGAGGGGGTGGGGAACTCCCAAACCATCACACTGGGTTACCCCTATGCTGGGTTACCCCCATACTGGGCTACCCCCAGGCTGCTTTCTAGCAACGTTTTCAGTCCTTAGGTCTTGTAGTAGCTGCAGTGGTCTGGGCAAAGTAACCCAGCTGTGGAGCTGGGGGCACAGGACTTGGTTACTCTCCACAGCTGAGGGAGGGGGACAGGACTTGGTGACTCTCCGCAGCTGAGGGAGGGGGACAGGACTTGGTGAACCTCCACAGCTGAGGGAAGGGGACAGGACTTGGTGAACCTCCACAGCTGAGGGCTTGTTTAAATGGAAACAGATATCCTCTAGTTTGGAACAAGCTATGGTGAATAAAGTAACTGGTGCTTCCAAGTGGAATATTCTCTAGCTGAAGTGATTTTATTACTTATTTATGGAACAATGAAGCCTGTATTATTCCACAATACACCAGAGGTTACTTGAGTGCAGTTTTTTAGATGTGTCTGTGGCTTATTTCTAGAGTCAAGGGGTGGCACAAGCTGGGGAGGAAGGCATGGGTGCTCTATTCTTTGTTCAAATCCCACCTTAAGGTGGTGGGGGTTTTGCTGTCACTATTTTCTGGGGAAACAGGGTGCTGCTCCAGAGGCAACAGACAGATGGGCTGGAAAACCTTGAATAGGGTATTGAAGCCTGAGTGGTAGAAGGATGTACTTAATGGTTTTAAAAATAATGATGATGTAAAAATCAAGGCTTATCTGTTAACAATCCCTCAGTGAAAGAAACTTTGTGCCTTTTCTACCAGTCCTTTGCCTCTCTATAGCTTTGTGCTGCCAAATCCTCTCTGCTTTTGCATGTTTTGCTGCACCATTGGTTGTTGGAAAGACTTGAACTCCTCACCCATCAGAAATACATACCTTTGCTGTTTCTTGCTTGTAAGAATCATGCTGGATCTGATCTGGCAGAGCTGGTAAACCCCAGAGTCCTCCATCCCTCCCCGTCTCCAGTGGGCGCCGAGAATGTGCGTCTCGCTTGAGGCAGAGCAGATTTCGTACCAGTCAGCCTCCTGAATGAGACCTTTATAAGAAAGCCTTTGTTCAGCACTTCTGTTTGAGGTTCAGTGCCCTTCCCAGCTGCCCATGTGAAGACAAATATCTGCCTCAATGGGCATCTCCTTGCATTCACTGCAAAGCAGCTTTGCAGTGGTTCTCATTCGCTTTTGCTTGCTCGTTCGTACTTCTCGCTGTCATTTTCTTGCTGTCCTGTTTTTCTTTCACCTCATCACAAATTCCTTTCTAGCTATGTCTCCTCTCTTCAAAGGAGCTAGAGCCAGTGATGTTGAAGTTGTATCAGATCTTAATATCCACAGTGTGGGGCTTGTTCCAGGGAACAGCAGGGGCAATACATTTCTAGGGTGCCCGATGGAGAGCTCGTCTCTGTGCCAGGTTTACAGCCCCAGCTTTTCAGCTTTGAACTTGCAGAGCTTTCAGTCGTTGTTTCCAAGTCAGCCATAAATCTCTTGGGCTGCTTCCTCCCACAATGTGCTGCCAGGCATTCAGCAGTTGCCTGCAAAGCATTGCTTTTTCTCCAGTCACCTCTTCCCTCTCCATTTCTGCCTCATCCTGCAACGTGAAAGCACCGTGATAAATCTTGCAGAAAACAGCTGCTTCGTTGCTGTGCTCCATGGTTTGAATGTGAGCATGGGAGAGGGGCTGGTCTCCACTTGATTGCCAACAGCGTCATGCCTCTGTAATCCAAGCTGCTCTGAGAAGCCCCAGTCACATTGTGGGAACCTAGAAATGATATCTGGTGAGGCTTTGCCATGGACAAATGTGAAGGCAGCAGGCAGCCAGCTCCTCTCTCATGGGACACTCTGTCAGCCTGTGTGGCTGCTGCTGCTGCCAAGTGAAGCTCTGTGTCCCTGCCTGCAGAGGTGGCAGCTGTTGGAGGTGCAGCAGGTTGTACCTCCTTGCCTGGTTGTCCAACTAGTGGAGTGAATAAGAACTTGAGTCTTTGACAACAGATACTCTGGGCTGTCTTTAGTTTCCTTTCTCTGTGGAGGAAGCCCTCATCAGCTCTGCTCTCCATCAGCTAGTGCATTTCTGTGGTGTTATGCCTGGAGGTCTCAGTAGAAGAAGGATGTGGACCTGATGGAGCAGGTCCACAGGAGTGCCATAAAAATGATCAGGGGTTTGGAGCAGCTCTGCTACAAGGACAGGCTGAGAGAGCTGGGGGTGTTCAGCCTGGAGAAGAGAAGGCTTTGGGGACACCTAATAGCAGCCTGCCAGTACCTAAAGGGAACCTTACCTGGAGGGAGACTGTTTACAAAGGCCTGCAGTGCCAGGAGAGGGGCAATGGCTTCAAACTAGAGAAGAACAGATTTAGAGGAGATGTTAGCATCAAGTTCTTTACTATGAGGGTAGTGGAACACTGAAACAGGTTGCTCAGGGAGGTGGTGGATGCCACATCCCTGGAGATATTCAAGGTGAGGCTCCCCAGGGGCTCTGAGCAACCTGATCTAGTTGAAGACCGTTGGAGGTCCCTTCCAGCCTGGCCCATTCTATGCTTCTATGAGATGAATTTGCATTGCAGGCCCAGAGAGCCTTACAGTAACTGCAATGTAAAAGCAATAGGTAAAACCCCCAGAGCCAGAAGCTGGTAGGTCCTTGGTTGCAGGCTGCTATTCTACACCTCCAGCTCATAGTGGAGGGTGGTGGTCTGTTGAATGGCAAAGTATCATCCACCACAAGTGTTTGATGCCCCAAATACAGGCTTGCAGTTTGAACAGGGGCAGTGCCTGGTGTGCCAGCTGAGATCACATCCCCATGGCACCACCTGAGCACTGAACCAAGCAGTGAGCAAGGCTGCTCTCCTGTCTCTTAATCTTGTAGTTAAGCCTTGTTCAGTAAAAATGTACATTATTCATTTAGCTGCCACCTCTGGGACCTGAAGTAGAGTTTTTTAGGCTGACAAAATCTGCCTTGGCTTCAAATGGGCACTGCCCAGGTGGGAGGGAGCAGAGCTGGCATGTTTATTTTTTTGGACTAGTTAGTTTGGTCACAGGGCTGCAGATTGAGAGATGCTCATGAGCTGCAAGGCCTGCTGCCCTGTCACGGGTTAGTGACATCTATAGCCTGGACCAGCAAGATGAGGATGTGGTGTCATCAGGTCTTGTGACAGTGACACTTCTGCCAGGCTGGTACAGTTCTGCCTGGTGGACGAGAAGCTTATGGATTGCCACGGAGAGGGAATGCAGCCTGGGAGTGGGCAGGCAGTTCTGTGCTGCATGTCAGGCTGTCTTGTGATGTGGTGGGACTGGAGGGTACAAACCTATGAAAATGAAAGCAAAAAGCTCTCTCCTAGGGGCACTGTAAAACTCTTTTAAAAATATTGTGCATTTTCTCATTTCTCTCTTCCTGGCATGAGACTTACCCTGCTATATATCTTTTCTCCTTTCTTTCTTTTTCTTCCCCCCCCCCTCCCCTTCCCCCCTCCCTTCTTTCTTTTAAATCTAATGTGCCTCCATTTGATCAATTAACTGCCTCTCTCCCAATTCCCATGGCAACACACCAGGCTGTTGCATTTCTGTTTCCCTTGGCAGTTGGGGTGCCTGGCATGTGTCTCGGGAGCAGCAAGACTACAAAAGGGTTCTGCAGGGAGTAGGAAATACATGGGCAACACTCAGTCTGCACCACTTCTCATGCTAAACTGTTTTTCTCTT
>VWZE01004288.1:75306-98685 GCA_013396675.1 Eubucco bourcierii
CCTCCCTCCCTCTCTCTTTCAAGAGGACACCTTCCAGAGTGTTTCTTGCATTGGAAGTCATGAGCAGGAGAATGAGGTCAAATAAAGTAACTCAGACATAAGAGGAAAATAGAAGAAAAATCCTTCATAATGGAAGTGTCTGTGCCTCATTAGGGTGCTGATGACAGCAAGCTGGGTGGAGTGGCTGCCACACCAGGAGACTGTGATGCCATTCACCCAGACTTGGAAAGTATGGAGGGTTGGGCAGGGAGAAATTGAATGAAATTCAGCAAGGGTAAGTGTAGAGTCTTGCACCTGGGAAAGAACAACTCCTGGTATCAGTATAGGTTTGTGACTGGCATGTTAGAAGGCAACAAAGGGGGAAAGGATTTGAGGGTCCTAGTGGATGGGAGGTTGCCCATGAGCCAGCAGTGTGCACTTGTGGCTAGGAGAGCCAATGCCATTCTGGGTNAGGAGACTGTGATGCCATTCACCCAGACTTGGAAAGTATGGAGGGTTGGGCAGGGAGAAATTGAATGAAATTCAGCAAGGGTAAGTGTAGAGTCTTGCACCTGGGAAAGAACAACTCCTGGTATCAGTATAGGTTTGTGACTGGCATGTTAGAAGGCAACAAAGGGGGAAAGGATTTGAGGGTCCTAGTGGATGGGAGGTTGCCCATGAGCCAGCAGTGTGCACTTGTGGCTAGGAGAGCCAATGCCATTCTGGGTTGTATTAAAAGGAGTGTGGTTGGTAGGTCAAGTGAGGTTCTCCTGCCTCTCTACTCTACCCTGATGAGGCCACATCTGGAGTACCTTGTCCAGTTCTGGGCCCCCCAGTTCAAGTGGAACACAGAACTGCTTGAGAGAGTCCAGTACAGAGCCACAAAGATGATGAAGGGAATGGAACTTCTCTGTTACAGAGAGAGCCTAAGGGAGCTGGGGCTGTGCTGCTGGGAGGAGACCTCATCAGTGTTTATCAATATGTAAAGGAGGCTGGAGCCAGGCTCTGCTGGGTGATGCCCAGTGACAGGACAAGGGGCAATGGGTGGAAGCTGAGGCCTAGGAAGTTTCATTTAAACATGAGGAGGAATTTTTTTCCCTATGAGGGTGTCAGAGTGCTGGAACAGGCTGCCATGGGGGGTTGTGGAGCCTCCCTCTCTGGAGCTATTCAAAACCTGCCTGGATGTGTTCCTGTGTGGTCTGGTATAGGAGATCCTGCTCTGGCAGAGGAGTTTGACTGGATGAGCTTTGGAGGTCCCTTCCAACCCCTAACATTCTGAACATATTCCAGAGTGTTTCTTGAATTGGCCAAGTCATAAGCAGTGGGATGAGGTCAGATAGAGCAACTCAAACACAAGAAGGAAATGGAAGAAAAATCCTTGATTATGAAAATGTCTCTGTCTCATTCAGGAGAACATATTCCAGAGTGCCTCTGTTCCCTCCCCATCCCTACTGTCAGCAAAGATGCTGTTGACCCTGCTGGTCCCTGGGCAAGGCTGGGCAGGGAGTGGTGCTAGAGAAACATGTACCAGTGTGCTAATGCTTCATATTGGTGTGTTACAGCAGCCACATGTGGGCAGGAAATCAGCCTTTGGCCAGTTTATTTACTTGCTCTTATTTTCTCCTTTAACTGTTGCAGGGAGTGGGAAGAGTGCTCAGGTGAGAATTTCCCGTTTTAGGAGCAGTAACTTTAGAAGGTAAACTGCAAACTATAAAATCTGCAGTAAACTTGGCTCTATTCCCTTGGAGCCAGCCAGGCAATGGAATAGCATTCTCCAGACTAAATTGTTTATCCCCTCTCTCCTCCTGACTGTCAGCTCACTAAGGCAGTGTGTGCCTGCTTCCTGCTCTGCTTCCCTCAGTGGAGCCCACACAGGTGGAGATCTCACCATATCCACACAGCACAGACTGTTAGCATCTCTCCCATTGGCTTCTTTGGGTTTGGAAGTGGTTTGGGGTTTATTTTGTTTTGGTTTTATGTTTGCCTTTTAAAATGAGGTTGCATCCTTAAAAGCCCTCCCTTCCTGCCTGCTAATCTATCCAGCCTGGATGTTCTAAGATAAAAAATTTGTGCTAGTGTAATAAAGAGGAAATCAGGAAGGAGCTAAGCATTAGTCTGGCTCTAGCAGGAATGCTCAGCTTACAGAAACACTGGGAATTGTTTGCATGCAGTAGGAGAAGTCCAGGGAAAGAAGAGATAGTGACAACAAAAAGAAATAATTTGTTGTTATGGTTCAGTAATGTGTGCTTGGCTTGGCAGATGTTTGGGGTTTTTTTTTCAGTAATGGAGATGTCAGCTAATCATGTTTGGCATTTGAGTAAGTAAACAATAATTTGGAGTTAAGCTGAGTTGCTTTAAAATCCCTGCATAGATCTTTGCTCTTCTCCTCTATGGTCTGGTGCAGTTTTAGTTGTCTTTATTTTTTTATTCCTCCTACCCTGTGCTTTTCTGAAAGGTTTTCTTTCTGTTTGAGAATAGCTTTTAGACAGATGGGACCCACCTAAGGCTTTTCAACTTCAGGAGGATGTGAGTTCTTTATAATTGCTCAGTGGATGAGGCACAAGGTTGCAGGGAGCCCTTCTAGGTCTGTTGTAAGACCAACACCTGGCTGGCTGTGCTCTGATCATTTCCTGCTGGTGGTTTTGTTTAACTTCGTTAAAGTCCGTTATAGCCTGAAGACATTTTGGCTTTTCAGTGGCATTGTTCTGAGACTCTTTCTGACTCTGTAGCAGTTGCAAAAAAGTGACTTTTAGCTTTCCATTAGAAGCCTTCCATTAAAAGAATTAGATAATATTTGCCTTTGGCACTTTCTATCTCAGCCTTTTTCCCAGAGATGCAAAAATAGCATTAAAGAGATGAAAACCCCATCCTGATGCTGTGGAGCTCATCTCTTGAAGTCTGGCAAGTCAATCTGGAACAATTAACCTTTGCTTTAGTAAGAATGGAGCTTCCCAAAGTATGAGAGTCACTGGAGTGCTGTGAGGCTGCCTTGTTGCCTTTCTCCAGGGAAGGAAGGGGTAGAAACAGAGCAGTGGAAAAGTTGAGCTTGGAAGGAATCTCTGCTGTAGCTTTTACCTAAGAAGATGCATTTTTACTTGCTTTGGGTGGGAGGCTCTCAGCAGCTGAACTCATTCCACTCTACATGTGGTTGCTTTCTAAAGGGTGGGAAGGAGATGGCTGTTCTCTGTATGTCAGTCTTAAAAAAATAATTAAAATTAAAAATTCCTCTTTATAAAGGTATTTTGGCCTTCAGCCTGACTGTGACCAAGCTCTCCAGTACTGAAATGTGGTAATAAGAAGGGCTGTTTAGGGTCCGAGTTCCATCCCTAGTGGTTGTCTCCCCTCTTGTGGGGGTTTTGCCCTGGATACCCTTTGCAGGGGTTGTAGGTTTGTGGTTTTATTCTAGGAGGCCAAAACCAGAGCAGATGTTGGAGCAGCAGAAGCAGCAGTAGCAGGGAGATTCTGATGCAGCAGTGCCTGGGCTGATGGCTGGGCAGGACTGCCGTGGTGGTGGGCTGGCCAGGCTTCTGGGAGGGGACTCTGGGCTCCCCCTTGAGCCTGAGATTTCAATCGTTTTCTCCTCTGTATGCTGCAAAGTGGTTTTGCCTGTGATGTGTTGCATCCTCTGGCTCCTGGCAAACAGCATAAGTCTATTTGCATGAACAGACTTACGATGCTCTTTTCTTTAGCATCCCCCCTGCATGCCTCCCCTGCCACCCTGAAGCTGCAGAAAGCTTTTAACCACCTGTATGAAAGATGGTTTCCCTTAGCAGCTCCTCAGCAAGGAGAATTGCAGCTTAACCCTAAACCCTTCTCCCTGAGCAGAGACAGCTACTTGCTCTGCTGCTGCCAGCTCACTTTGAGCTATTTCAGTGCCTGAGACTGAAGCCTTGCTGCTGTGAAGGCATGTGGGGTTAGAAAGGCATGTGGGGTTACAAAGGCAGAATTCATACTTTTTGTTTTCCTGGATGACCATCAAAGCTTTCCCAGCTTGTTGGAGTCTTGGAAGTGCACCAGTGCTCCTGTATGGTTTTTACAGACAACCACAAACTAGGCAGTAAAGAAGGAAGGATCCTATTCAGTAGTTTTGTCAAGGTGGTATTGTCAGGGAAGGTGTTTTCAGTCTTCCACTGCCTGCTTTCAGCTTGGTCCATAAGGAGACCAACAACTGCTGTGTCATGACTGGAGAACGTAGCAGTGCAGCAGAGACTAAGACCTTGCACAAGGGCGCAGGAATGATGGAGCTCTGTCCCTGTGGAGCCTTGTGATGGGCAATGGGAAGTGGAGTCTTCCAGTAGGATTCAAGAAACAGGAAATCATCTAGTTTTAGCCTGTTCTTGTAGCACAGATAGGAGTAGATGTTTGCCTGTGTGTGGAGTGAGCCACAGCATGACTGCTGTTGTCACAGGAGGAGTGTTCCCTGGCAATACACTCAAACTAAGGGGAAATAAATAGCCCAAAGCTGCTACCCTGCCCTGCCCTGCTGCCACGTGAACCCTTTGAGGCTTTTTGCACACTCCCCCTTCCTCCTAACCATTCATTTGGGCTGATGCTTTGACTAGTCTTGTCTTCTGTGTGCAGTGTCTGTCATTAAATAGGAGTTGTGAGTGGCCTGTGGTGGAGCAAACTGTGTCATTAATGTGGGCGGACTTGTATCGGCACAGCCTCAGGAGGGGATGCTGTAATTCCAGGCTTTCCTCTAGCACCACATCCCTGGGATATTATTTTCTCACTGGTGCCTGAAAGATAAATGTGCACAAATGTCTTGCATCAGCAGTGCTGTCAGACTCATCCCTGTGCAGTGCTGAGTTGTGCTGTGGGGGTGGAGAAGGCACAAAGATAAGTGGCTGGGTTAAAAGAAACAATAAAAAATTCCTGCAAGTACACACAGGGAGGACTGCCCTGTAATTCCTGGCTGCCTTCCTCCCCTCATCCTAAACAGCTGTTCTGGTGCTCACAGATGACATAGTGAGCATCTGGTCAGATGAAACCACTCATGGTCAGATGTCACCTGATATGAGTTGTGTTTACAGGCAAAGCTGACCAGAAGCAGAATCTCCACCTTACCACCACCTTGCTGTCAGCTGGGACAGCCCCACTCATGTGTTCTCCATAGTTATGTGTATTTAGCCCCTTTTGGCTTACAGATCATTAGTTCATGTGATCTATAATGGCTGGACCCCACCACCACCACTGCAAAAAGCACCATCTGTAGCTAAGGGCTTTACAATGATCTGCTGCTGGCAGTGCTTGGAAGAGCTAAATCATGGCAGTGCTTGGGAGAGTATGAGCCGTGGGGTGGGGAAACACAGCCTCTGCCACTCACAGTTCGGGTAGGAACAGGCTCCTTGTCTGGGCATGTAATGGAGGGAAAGCCTTATTTGCCCAAGGGAAGGGTTGCCTGCTTCAGTTCACACACTGGATACAGCCTGCAGCTCAAACTGGAGCGAGCAGCACTTGTCCACTAGAGGCAAGCTCCTGTTTGGTTGGTGTCATCCACTGAGAGTGCAAGACAGGATTATGTGTTGCACTTTAAAAGTAGTTGAAGGTCCTCACAGTAAAGGAAGTGTTCTGTGTCTGCCCTTTCTCCACTGTCCCCTTCCCCTGTCTCTCCCCACAGATGAGCAGTAGGAGAGTGTCAGAGCTCCAGCAGACCCAGCATGAGCACAGGAGACCTGCAGAAGACACATCAGTGCGTTGTGCTGGGGCAGTAATTGTTCCCACCTCAGCCTTCTGGTCAGCAGCACTGTCCTGTGGAAGTGCTTTGGAAAGCAGATGAGGAATTTGGTTGGGTAAATAAAGAATTTTAAGCAAGCAGCACAGCATCACCTCCATGGATTTTGTCTGGGGGTGTGCTCAAGCAGGTGTCTACAGCCACTGCACCAGTGAGCACCAGTCCCTGTTGGTCTGAGTGACACTTAAGAGTTCATTTTCCTTTTCTCCCTGAGCCATAGTGGAGTTTACTGCAAGCAGTGCATTGCCCACAGGCCCTGAGTTGAGGACAGCTATTGAAAGGTTCTTGAAGAGAGCAAGAAACTGCTGTGGGGTGAGCAGGGAGGACAGAAGGCAAAAAGAGCAAAGGCAGGCTGGAGGGAGTCCGATTGCATCAGCCAGATTGAGATATGGCCTGCTGCTAATTTGGTAAGTTAAGTGATACATTAGCAGCTCCAATGAAGACAATGTCTGGAAGGATTAGCATCATTGCCTCTTCAGCCCTGGGACACTGGGCTGCTTCCAGTGGTGTCATTTTGATGAGAGATCTGTAGGCAGAGCTGGTGGCGGCGATAGCGCAGTTAGCAGCAAAGGCACGTGGGTGCCCTTCCTCTCTGGGGACACTTTGCCTTCCTGACTCACCAGCTGGGACACAGACCTCTTAAGTATTCCAGACTTCATTTTATTGTCAAGATCAAGGGCAAAACTATCTCTTGAGACTATCTGAAAGCTCAGGTGAGGAAGATTCTTTAGTGAGAAGCGTTGGAACTAAGGCAGAGAACTTCAATCTGGAGCTGAACTTTCCAAGCGGTGTGGCTCTGAGGCTGTTTGAATCCAGCTGGAGAGGGTGGACCAGCATGAACCTTCTTTAATCAGGAGTGAAGCAAAGAAACTTGAAACATTGGTGCTGGTCAAAATACTCTCCAAAACAACCATAACCCCCTGTATCACTGTGTCAGTGTATTTTCTGTTTCTTGCAGTCCAGTGAGGAGCTTGTGTTTAGCTGCTGTTTGGTATTTTTTTCCAAACCAACCACAACTAAACCCAATAACAGTTTACATTTGGTCAAATCTCATTCTCCTGGACACTAATAATGTCAGTTATAGTTTTGGTAAGGCTTCTCAGGAAAGCTTTGGGAGTTTTCATTTGTGAATGAAACCTACCAGCTATAGAAGTTGTGGCTGTCTGAACTCCTGGGGCGTAGCAGAGCTCGCTGGCAGCCTTGTTAACTCTGTGCTGTCTTCTGCTCTAGCAAGAGGACATGGAAGTGTTGGAGTGGGTCCAGAGGAGTACTACAAGGATGCTCAGAAGGCTGCAGCAGCTCTCCTGTGAGGACAGGCTGAGAGAGTTGGGGCTCTGCAACCTGCAGAAGAGAAGGCTTCCAGGAGACCTTAGAGTAGCCTTCCAGTATCTGAAGGGGGCTACAGGAGGGCTGGGGAGGGACTTATGGACAAGGGCTTGCAATGCCAGGACAAGGGGCAATGGGTTTGAACTGGCAGAGGGAAGATTTAGACTGGATGTTATGAGGAAGTTGTTTGCAGTTCGGGTGGTGAGACACTGGCACACTTTGCCCAGGGAGGTTGTGGCTGCTCCCTCCCTGGAGGTGTTCAAGGCCAGGTTGGAGGAGGCCTTGAGTGAGCTGTGCTAGTGGGAGGTGTCCCTGCCTATGGCAAGGGGTTGGAACTGGATGATCCTTGAGGTCCCTTCCAACCTTACCATTCTATGATTCTAAGAGATGGATTGTCCTGTCCAGTTTGTCTTTGCTTTAGTCCAAACAGCCAAACACGCTGAAGGAAGGTGTGGTTGTGGCTCTGATTCCAGATTGGGAGATGCAGACAAGACTTCCACAGGCAAACTTACTAGTTCCCTGACTTACAGGGAAAGTCTTACTAGTGGGAGGTGTCCCTGCCTATGGCAGGGGGTTGGAACTAGATGATCCTTGAGGTCCCTTCCAGCCTTACCATTCTATGATTCTATGAAACTCCACAGAATAGAATCATAGAACCACTTTGGTTGGAAAAGACCTTTAAAATCCTTTGGAGTCCAAGCATTATCTACCTACCAGAAAACAGGCTGAGAGACTTGGGGTTGTTCAGCCTGGAGAAGAGAAGGCTTCAGGGAGACCTTATTGTAGCCTTTCAGTACTTAAAGAGGCTGATAATAAAAATGGAGATAGGCTTTTTAGCAGGGCCTGTTGTGACAGGGTATGGGGGGATAATTTTCAACTAGAGAAGGGAAGGTTTAGATTGGACATTAGGAAGAAACTCTTTGCTATGAGGGTGGTGGAAAACACTTTGCTTGGGGAGGTGGTGGAGGTCCCATCATTGGAGAGGTTCCAGCTCAGGTTAGATGAAGCTCTGAGCAGCTTTGTCTAGTTGGGCATGTCCCTGCTCACTGCAGTGGGGTTGGACTAGATGACCTTTAAAGGTCACTTCCAACTCAGTGCATTTTGTGATTCTACCAAGCCTGGTGCTAAACTGTGTCCCTTAGCATCCCTTCTATGCATGGTTTGGGTGCCACTGATGCTGATGACTGCCTGGGATGGGAAATCCTTTGGTCTCTGTGGTGATGATGAGGTTGTGTTAGTGCAGCAGAGGCTATCAGTGCTGGGCTGTCTTTCATGGCCTGTTTGTGGAGCATGGCATCAGAGCTGGACTTGGGCAGAAGGCACAGCTGTCAGCTACTGTGAGTTGTGCTGTGCAATTTCCAGCTCCCTGGCTCTCACAGGCTGTGTTTTCCCCTCCTTCCAAGGTGATTCCTCTGATTTCTGGCAGTCTGTGATAGAAACAAACGCTGGTGTTTTGCTGAGGCTGGTTTGTGCACTGGCACAACCTGCCAGCTGGCTTTTTCCAAAAGGCATTACTTACTTTAGCAGCATTAGCAGATTATCAGGGCTGAACAAATCTGCATGTCTGAGGCAGATGAGTTTTTGTGTGCCTGCCTAGAGATGGGGAGATCAACAAGAGGGTTGAGCACTGGCATGTGAATGTGACAGCCCAGTATTGATGTCTGACTGCACTGCCAGCCCCTTTGGCATGTGGGGAACTCAGGCTGTGGGAGAGCAGGTGTGTCTGTCCTGGCTTGGGGGAGATGATGTGGTGAGAATCAGTAATGCTTGAAAGGGTAAAGAAAATAGATGGGAAGCAGAAAATCACCTGGCTGTTTTGGGGGTGGGGGGAGCATTAGACCTGATCTGCACTGAGCATCTTCACTGCTGTGTGGCTTTGGGAATGTGACCTCCTCTCTTGCTGCACAGTTCTGATATTGGCATCATGAGATAATGTGACTGTTAAGTCAATAGGGCCAGTTAGGGCCAGTTATTTTCTCTCCTGTTTGGAAACAGCTTTCTCAAAGTCAGTAGTGTCTGTGGAGATGTAACTGAGCAGCCCTATTGTTTGTGTGGGTGGTGGAGTGTGGCCCTGGAATCATAGAATTGTTAAGGTTAAATCAGACCTCTAAGATTCTGCTCACTGAAGAAGATTTGATGACCTTTAAAGGTCTCTTCCAAACCATTCTATGGTCATCCACGCTCTAGTAGGTGCTTCAGAATGCTGTGGTAAGTGAACAGAGGGTTGGAGCACCTTCCTTATGGAGCCAGAGTGTGAGAGTTGGGGCTGTTCAGCCTGGAAAAGAGAAGGCTCCAGGGAGACCTTCCAGTAACTGAAGGGGACTACAGGAAATCTGGGGGTGGACTTCTTACAAGGGCTTGTAGTGATAGGATGAGAGGCAATGGCTTTAAGCTGGAAGAGAGAAGATTTAGACTGGAGATTGGGAAGAAATTCTTTAGAGTGAGGGTGGTGAGACACTGGCACAGGTTGCCCAGGGAGGTTGTGGATGCTCCCTCCCTGGAAGTGTTCAAGGCCAAGATAGATGAGACCTTGAGCAGTCTGATCCAGTGAAAGGTCTCATCCAGCCCATGGCAAGGAGTTGGAACTGGATGTCCTGTCCCAGCATTGCCCAGAACTGGCAGCTGAAAGAGCACGGGATGGAAATCTTAGTGCAGATCTTGGCTCATACAGTAGGCAGGTGTAAGCTGAGCTTGGAGCCCTTTGAGGTCCTTTCCAACCCAAACCAATCTATATGAGTCACCCTGCTGGAGGAAGCTCATCAGGTTTTTAAGGTGTTCACCTGAGGCTCTGTGGGATTGGGATCATGTGAGTTGGTAAAGGAAATGGGACTCAATATCCATGATTAAAACTCAATAAAAATAAAACTGAGGGAGCTTACCAGCAATGGTAAGTCCCTATAAATGGCATTAAGATGAATTGCACCTCTATTGAGTTCAACTTGCTGCTGAAGAAATGCATTAGCATGGCATTAAATCATTGCATTAATATTCAGAGGCTAAATCTGTATAAACTCCAATAAATCAAAAAGGGGACTGCTGATGGACTGTGAGTGGTAGGTGAAGAATTTTCCTGCAGCCATTCAAATCTGTAACTTGCCAACTACCTAAATCAGACATGGAATAATCCTTCTCCTCCTGGATGAAGTGTAGGACCACAAAACTTTCTTGCTTTTCCTGCTGGCAAGCATCTTCCTCCTTCCTATAGCAAGGAGGACAACATCAAGAAAGGTCTTTCCATAAGCAGCACTTTGGATCCCTAGTGAGGGGTTTTACAGAAGATTAACTCAAGCTGTTTGCTTCTAGTGCTCAAGGTAGGACCCAGACTTCAGAGCTGTGTTCTCCAATCTTTTCTGGTGCAGTTCTTTTTTAGGCTGGGAGAATTCCTTTTCCTTTGCATAAGCAGCTTTCAGAATTTTTAGGGATTCAGAACATCCCTACCCCAGAATACACAAACTGGAGATTTCTGTGCTTGGCTGACTGTTCTTTGTAGCAGAATATTACTCTTATTGAGAATTGTTTAAGTAAAACTTCACAATAAGAACATTTTCCATTCAAGATAAAGCTGCAGACTTAAATTTCTTTTAAGCTTGCTTCCTTCAACCTAGGCTCTAGCAAAGATAGGCTAAAAAAAAAGGTGTAAATCATTGCTGATTTACTTGAAGTACAAACCTTTAGAACCACCCTGCTACTTTTCCATCCTTCTTTTTTTTTTTTCAGCTCATATATCTAAGCTGTATCTCCTAGAGCAAAGGCAGAGGCAGCTGCTGCTCAGTGAGAGATGTGCTCTCATAGCAGTGATCAAAGCACAGCTTCCTACATTCCTGACTTGTGCTCTTCCAGGCTCAGTTTTGCATGTTGAAAGCTTTAAGCTTTCCCCCTCTTTATGGAGGGGAAAAAAAAATCTGTGGCAGTGGAAGCCTAGCAGCCAGCTAAGCACCTTTGCCTAGTCCCTAGTGCCATGAGTTGCTGTAGGATGTGTAGGGAAAGGTGGAATTGCTTTTTCCTGTACACAACACCTCTATCTTGAGAGGCTTGCTGGGAGAGCTGTTCACTGTGTCCTAGCAAACCCTGTGTGGGGACAAGCTGAATCCTGCTTCAGCTTGTCACTTGGATGTCCTGGCCCAGCATTGCTCAGAACTGGCAGCTGAAAGAGCACAGGATGGACACCTTAGTGCAGATGTTGGTTCATACAGTAGGCAGGTGTAAGCTGAGCTTGGAATCCTTAAACTCCTTCATGGCCTCCCAAGTAAACTTGTGCAATTAGTTGACAGCTCAAAATAGGTTTTTATATTTGTTGTCATTACAAGGTCTTGTCATGACAGGACAAGGGGCAGTGGGTTTAAACAGGCAGAGGGGAGATTTAGACTGGATGTTAAGTTCTTTTCAGTGAGGGTGGTGTGACACTGGAACAGGTTGCCCAGGGAGGTTGTGGCTGCTCCCCCCTGGAGGTGTTCAAGGCCAGGTTGGAGGAGGCCTTGAGTGACCTGTGCTAGTGGGAGGTGTCCCTGCCTATGGCAAGGAGTTGGAACTAGCTGATCCTTGAGGTCCCTTCCAACCTTACCATTCTATGATTCTGACATCTTGCAGTCAGTCAGGTCCAAAGTGGGAGTTCATCAGCTGGCTTGCAGCTATTGGAGAGACCTCTTTAGTGCTAGGAGCACTTGCTATCAAACCTAGATGTTCTGCTCACATTACAACTGAAACACAACATACTGAGGCTTTCTTTCCCTGCCTCTCCTCTCCATAACTGCAGTCCCCCTGTGGCAGTGGCAGTGCTGACATCTCTAACCTTCAACATCTTCTGTCCAACAGGTTGGTGGGACGAAGACAGGAGTGGTGCGCTACGTGGGAGAGACAGACTTCGCCAAAGGAGAGTGGTGTGGAGTGGAGCTGGACGAGCCTCTGGGGAAGAACGATGGGGCAGTGGCTGGGACAAGGTACTGTCTGCTCTCTGACCCAGGGTGGCTGTGGGCAAGTGCCATTTGGAGCTGGGAGGAAGAGTCAGGGCTGGGTTTGGTTGGGCACTGTCTTTTAGGCTTTGGGATAGCTTTGCAGGGAGATCAACAGAAACCTCATCCGTGAGTGTTTTAAAGCAGGCTCAGGTAACCTCTGTGAAAAAGGAACCTGAGTGGCTTCAGGAGAGAGTGGGGAGAGGAAAAAATACTTACAGTGGGGTTTAGATTTCGCTAGGAATTGATTCTCTGATTGTATTAACTCTGCTTTCAACCACACCTTCCCAGCATAAACTTCCTTCTTCTTGTGTAACTCACCTTTTCAGACCTATGGAAGATAAAGAGTTGGCTTCTTTTCCTCAGGTTAATGCTATTTGTTCTGTTCTTTCTGGGACAAATTCCCAGAGATCTGAAAGAGCAATCAATGGTGTTTGCCTGTCCTTGCACTATTTCTGTAGTGTGACAGCTGTCTGCTGGTTTGATCTTACCACCTCTGACTCCACAGGCACCTCCACTATTTTCTTTTTTGAAAAAAGCCCTTGTTAACATTTTCAAAACTAAGCAGGGACATCTCACAGGCTTGCTGGGAAGCTGATTCTGTCCATGTGGAAGTTAGGTGAGGAAATTACCCCAGCCTCAGATCTTCAGGTTGGGGGTGGTCAAATCTGAGTCATATGGCAGCAATTTGACCTGCTGCAGGTACATGCAGGCACCCCTCAGTCTGTCTTCCCCATGGCTGCTGTGGGCACAGGATTGCTGATACTGTCCTGGCAGAAAGGGTCTGGGCAGAGACCATCTGGGACTCTGGAGCCTCTCTGCTTTGGTGGTTGTTGCCATCTAGTGAGCATCCTTGGCCTGGCTACCCATGCCCAGCACCATGCCGCAGGTGCAGTCTGCTGCCAAAGGAGAGCTGAGCCCAAGGAGCTCCCTCTGAGTAGAGCCTGGTGGGAGTAGGAGAAACTGTGTAGGCAAATGAGCAAGAAAAGGACATGGTCACCACCTTTGCTGCCACAGGCAGCTCCAGCTGAGCTGGTGGTGAATTGGCTGCATTTGTGGAGGGTCACTCTCATTTCTTCTGCAGGTTCAGGAAGGGGATTCAGGTTGGGATTTGCATCTGGACTGAAGGGTCAGGGCTTCCTGAGCAGCTTATGCCTCTCTGATGGAGGCTGCCTGCAGGCTGTGGTTCAGGAGCAGTGCCCAAGGGATAGCCCAGCAGTGAGCCCCTCTCCATGCCATGCTGAGGTTTGCTGTATCTGCTTTCCTGTCTGCACATAGAGAGGTGCTGCTGAGATGGTTTTGATTTCTAATCCACAAAGCCAAGCAAGTTCCACTTAACTTTTCTCTGTTACGTTAACCTTCACCTGCTGATTCTGTTATCTCCCTTCTCTACCTCTGCTCTTACAGGAGTTTGTGCCCACCTAACTGCTCATAGCTTTGCTTTCACACAGTCTGAACCATGTCAGCCTTGGACACTGGAGATTTTTTAATCGATTTTTAAATCTCTTTCAGAATTTCCTGTGCTGTGTCCCACCTGCAGTTTGCATTACCATTGCAACAACACTTTTCTTCCCTGTAATGTCAGTATGGAAGTCATAGAGCTCCTTAGCACTCAATAAGAGCAGCTCTTGGTTTTCAGGCAGATAGTTTATTTATTTTTTTCTTTCTGTCAAGTGTTCTGGGTCCAGTTGCTGCTTCTGAACTATGAAAGATCATTGTGACCACTTCTAGTCTGGACTAAAAGAAAATGAGCAAAGTGATGCAAGTTTGGACTTGCTAAGAGGTGTCAGAAGGTTTCTAAGGGGCTTAAACTTTGGTGGTGTTGTACAGCCACAAGTATCAGCCTTTGCTCAGCCCAGATGGACCTGTAGAAGGGGCTGTGCCATGCTGTTGGTCCACCTGTGCCTACTGCAGTTTAAGGATATGATGCTGAGCAGGGCTTTGGCTGGTTTGCAGGAGATCAGCCTGCTTTTCTTTCTTGGGTCCCTGTTCTGCAGTGGGGTCAGCCTGTGGTGGGCTGTGTTGGCAGCAAGCAGAGAGGGCTGAGGAGCTGGGTGTTGTAAAGGTGGTAGGTTTTTTAAAGATTGGGCTTGAGCAGATGTTTGAAAATTGATCACTTTCTCATCTGGCTGGAGATGAGGCTGCTCTCTGGCCTCCTGAGCACACAAAAGTCTCCCTGTGACGCAGCTGTGTGGCTGCCAGCACTTGAAAAGGGAATTAGGGAAGCAGCTGCTTGCATCTGGAGTGAAGGGACTTGCGCTAGCCAAGCTGCATTTGTCAGTTGTTCATTAGGACCTGATTTTTGTGTCAGCATAGGACAGGTTATTATATAGCCCAGTCTTCAGCTCCAGCCTTGCTGTGAACCTGAGAGAAAGAACTCAAGGGACACAGCCTTCTGTGTAGGCTACTGCCTTGAAACAAAGGGGTGTGATGGAGACGAGCTGGTTTGACTTGCTGCAGTGCAACTGGCCAGCAACAGATAAAACCTGGCCTGAGCCACTCAGCCCAACCTCTGAAGGGGTTTCCAAGGTTTGACACTGTGGGGTTTGACTCATTTGTATTCTGAAAGAGGGCTCTAGAGAGATATAATCATTGGGCTCACTGCAGTTGTGGAAGAGAGCTTGCTCTGTAATGATCTGATCCTCCCTTTTTCATTCTTGCTTCTTTCTGGTTTTTGGTTTAGTGGTGGTTTTTTGGATTGGTTTGTTTTTTTTGCCTGAGCTTCTCTGCCAGCCACAGGAGATGGCACACACTGGAATTTGCTGTAATGGTATTTATAGCTTGAAAGTTAGGAGCTGCCATTTTGCCCTTCTGTTTTGGAGGAAAGAACATTTATACAGAGCTGTGTGATTCAGATCTTTTTATTTGACATGCCTTACTCTAAGACTTAATTGCAGAGCAGGGCAGAGGACATGTGCAGGTTTGGAGGGCAGGGCAGTTTGGTGGGAAGGAGTTGTGTGTGCCCTCACTGTCTTTATGTAGCAGGATCTTTCTGCTATCCAGGCTACCAGATGGGGCTTTCCTGGCATCTCACCAGAGTGTGCAGCAGCCAGTGCCTGGCAATTATCTTGGGTTTCCCTGCTCAAGCACCACGAGTGAAAACACAGAGACTGCCACGACTCTAAGCAGCAGGAGAAGAGAATAATCCAACCCCTTACACCCAGCTAACAATGTCACAGCAAAGCACCGAGGGTTGAGCTGAGGGCTGGGCTTGTGTGTTGCTTAGCAATGCCATCCTGCAAGGCTGGGGTGAGGTGGATGCTCTGCCTCTTCTGACTTGGTGTGCCTCCCGTACTGCAGGTATTTTCAGTGCCCTCCCAAGTTTGGCCTCTTTGCTCCCATCCACAAGGTGATCCGGATCGGGTTCCCATCGACCAGCCCTGCCAAGGCCAAGAAGAGCAAGCGAATGGCCATGGGAGTGTCTGCCTTAACCCACAGCCCCAGCAGCTCCTCCATCAGCTCTGTCAGCTCAGTGGCGTCCTCTGTCGGGGGCAGGCCGAGCCGCAGTGGGCTGGTAAGTGACTCTTTGCATGGGCTCTGCAGCCTCAGCTTCTGCTGTGACCCAGCTCTACCAAGTGGGCTGGGGCATTGCTGCAGCAGGTGCACTGAGGCAGTTGCTCCTTCACTGTCAGTGAGGTGAGGGAAGTGGAGGGCAGGGTACTGCTGCCCACCTTACAAACAGGATCCTTGTTCATGGACAGGACAAGGGCCAATGGGTAGAACTTGAGGCATAGGAAGCTTCATTTAAACATGAGGAGTGACAGAACAGTGGAACAGGCTGCCCAGGGGGGTTGTGGAGTCTCCCTCTCTGGAGATCTTCAAAACCCACCTGTATGTGTTCCTGTGTGATCTGGTCCAGGTGATCCTGCTCTGGCAGGAGGGTTGGACTGGATGAACTTTTGAGGTCCCTTCCAGCCCCTGACGTTCTGTGATTCTTTGATTCTGTGAAGAGTCATAAGAGACATGGAGCAGTTGTGACCACTGAAAAGCCTCAACTGCTATTTGCAATGGGACAAATCTCAGCTCTGCTGTCTAGAGCAGGTTTTATGTAGGATCACTTTGCTGCTTGTCCTGTGTGGTTGTGTAACAGTGTGCTGCTGTGTGGAACAGCCAGCCCAAAGCTCCTACAATGACTGTGCTTTACTGTGGAGGGTGACTCTGTCCTGGATCACATGCCTTGTGCCTTGGCAGGTACTCAAGAAGGCAGACACCAGAGCAGGCAGCAGTTATGAAAAACTCTGACTCTGCTCTAGTGTGTGCTGCAGAGCACCTGCAGTCATCTGGGCTGGGGTCCCAGGGTGCAGTACCTGGGAGTGGGTCAAAGTAGCCTGTACCAGTGTCCAGTTGAGATCAGTTCTCCCAGCTGAGCTCACTATTTGAGACTGCACCAGTGCAGATCATCAGTAAAATACATTTAAGAAGGCAGATGATGCAATGCATGATAATCTTCCTGACCTAGTTCTCACCCTGCATCCTGTCCTTTGGGAAGTGATCCTTTCATTGCAGTGTAGAAGAGCTATTGAGCTTATGAGCAGTGTCCAGATGTCTTGCAGACTTGTTAACCCCACCCGTAGGATCTAGAGCTGGAACTGCATCTCTGTACAGCCTGATAAATGATCTGTAGGTGGGCTGAGTTTAAACTGGCAGAGGGGGATTGAAACTGGATGTTAGGAGGAAGTTCTTTAGAGTGAGGGTGGTGAGACACTGGCACAGGTTGCCCAGGGAGGTTGTGGCTGCTCCCTCCCTGGAGGTGTTCAAGGCCAGCTTGGAGGAGGCCTTGAGTGAGCTGTGCTAGTGGGAGGTGTCCCTGCCTATGGCAGGGGGGTGGAACTGGATGATCCTTGAGGTCCCTTCCAACCTTACCATTCTATGGTTTAACAGGGAACTTGAAGCTGCCCTGGACTGGGAAGGCCATAGCTTGACCCTTGACTCCTTTTTAACTCTCCCCAGCTGACAGAGACCTCTTCTCGATATGCCCGGAAAATCTCAGGCACCACAGCTCTCCAGGAGGCCCTGAAGGAGAAGCAGCAGCACATTGAACAGCTGCTGGCAGAACGTGACCTGGAGCGGGCTGAGGTTGCCAAAGCCACCAGCCACATCTGTGAGGTGGAGAAAGAGATTGCCATCATGAAGGCCCAGCACGAGCAGGTAGGAGGTGATGTGGCTTTATCTCTAGCACTCAAATCTCTGATGTCCTCTGAGCGCTTTGGATCTTAGCATTACCCCTGTACAACTTCCTGATGTGAAACCTGGCCTCTGGATTCCTGCCTTTTATGCTGAGGCAGTTTCCTGCATGGTGAGTTAAGCTGAGGCTCGATTTCCACTCATAGCAGTGTCCCATGTGTGCTCCCTGCCTCGAGCCAGGAGCAGAGAAAGGGCTGTGCTAGGAAAAACAGCAGGAGAGAGTTCGTGTCTGGTGGATCAATACATTTGAAAGCTGAAATGCAAGTGGAGGGCAGACCTGTTCCCCTTGGCCACCTGATCTGGCCTTGCCTGTGACTGCATTGCAGTGGTTGTTCTACTGAGAACCATCAGCTCAGCTCACATGTCACCACTTCCCTGCCAGAGAGGATCTTTTAGCACTATTAATAAAGTCAGGAGGTCTGTAGGAAAAGCAGGTTGGTCGCGTTAGCTTTGGTGCAGGTGATACTTTATGCACTTCAGTGCTTAGAGAGAGGAGTTTATGCTGCTGATCCATATGTGGCTCTGCAGTGACTGCTGTTGCCCTAAATGCCCTGCTCATGTTTAGAACCCCCTGTCAGCTACTAGGGAGCAGGGCATGTATGCCTGTGTGGGGGGAGAGCCCTGCCTGTCAGAAGTGCAGGAGCAAGTGGCAGATCAGCTGCAAGCTGACATCTTCCCTGTCTGTAGCATTCTCCAGCAATTACCAGGAACAAATGAATTAACTGAAATATCTCTCTTGCTTCATGGCCAGGGCTGAATTGCATCTGGTGACTTCAGAGCAGGTTTTCAAAACTCTTCAGGCTCCAAGTTCTTAACTTTTTAATCAGAGCAGGATTCTCCAAAGGCTCAAGCCAGAGAGGCATTCGAGCGTGGATCAAGTCTGCAGCTGCAGGAGGTGGAGCAGTTTTCATCTATTTGATACCTGCAAGCTCTTTGGAAGATCTACCTTCTTACCACCACACCCTTCTCTTCTTTTGTTCTGACCCTTTTATAAAACCTCAGACACTGTTAATTTTTGTGGCTGGGGCTCTTTTTTTCCCCCCTGCAGTACGTGACGGAGGCAGAAGGAAATCTCCAGCGAGCACGAGCGCTGGTGGACGGGATGCAGAAGGAGAAGATTGAACTGTTGAACCAACTGGAGGAGGAGAAGAGGTAAAGCAGGAGTGGATGGGTGTGGAGGAGATGAAGTCATGGGGGTGAGATGAGGCTGTTACCTGAGAACATTGTTCATTGGATCTGGAAAGACAGCGATTGAGAAAGTCATCTTAGATGTCTTTCAGTGCTCCAGATACGCTGTGTTTCACTTTTCTGGCCACTGTTGGCTGCCTGCATGTGGAGTCCTGATGAGGACTCTGCAGACCCTGCCAGGCTTCTTGGATGTCCAAGAGCATTTGGCCACAGCAGATGTTGCACTGACAATGCAATGGTAGCCAACAGTTGGTCTTCCACAGCTAGTAGAAGGCCAAACAGTCTTGGTCTCCTGCTGGGCAGTGAAGTGATTGAGAGTTCTCTCTTCTCTGTTGTTCAGTTCCCAGTACAAAGCAGGGAGAAGCAGCATTATTTGCCTGGAGGAACAAAGGGTTTCTGTAGTGTCATTGACTTTGAGATTGGTTGCTCTGCCCAGACTCAGCTGGGTCACTGTGTAAAGAGGCATTGCTCATTAAAGGTGGGATAACTCCTGCAAGGGTGTGGGCAGTGCCTTCAGATGTTCTTGGCTAAGGATGCAGTATAAAATAACAGTACTGGGGCATAAACAGAACTCTGCAGCTTGGACCATCCCACACCCAGATTTAGAATCATAGAATCATAGAATGGTAAGGTTGGAAGACACCTCAAGGATCATCTAGTTCCAACCCCCTGCCATAGGCAGGGACACCTCCCACTAGTACAGGTTACTCAAGGCCTCCTCCAACCTGGCCTTGAACACCTCCAGGGAGGGAGCAGCCACAACCTCCCTGGGCAACCTGTGCCAGTGCCTCACCACCCTCACTGTAAAGAACTTCCACCTAACATCCAGTCTAAATCTCCCCTCTGCCAGTTCAAACCCATTGCCCCTTGTCCTGTCGTTGCAGGACCTTGTAAATAATCCCTCCCCAGCCTTCCTGTAGCCCCCTTCAGATACTGGAAGGCTACTATCAGGTCCCCTCGAAGCCTCCTCTTCTCCAGGCTGCATAACCCCAACTCTCTCAGCCTGTCCTCATAGCAGAGCTGCTGCAGCCCTCTGAGCATCTTTGTGGCCTCCTCTGGACCCACTCCAACACTTCCATGTCCTTCCTGTGCTGGGGGCTCCAGAACTGCACACAGGACTCTAGGTGGGGTCTGACAAGAGCAGAGTAAAGTGGCAGAATCCCCTCCCTTGCCCTGCTATTTCTCTACAACCTGGCTTGGCCAAAGATGACTTCTTTGTGATGTGCTGATGGTAAGGACATTCCTTCTGAGGAAGGGCAGTCAAGCTGGATTACAGCCTCACTGGAGTGTGATTCATCATCTCTCCACATCCCAGAGGCCCCATCCATGTATACATGGTGAGAATGAAGATCTGCTTGTCATTCTGGAATCCAATTGCTCCATATAGATAATTAAACTCTTCAGAGGGGAATAGAAAGACATTTCTGAGTATTAAGTAAGTGAAAACAGTTTTGATTGCAATTGAATGATGCCCCTTCTGAGGACGAATTGTTCTTCCACGCACAAGTCTCCTCATTCTCCTGGTGGGCAGCTCAATTTCCCAGCTCCAGGAGGCCTTTTAGCCCAAGACAGCCAAGTTCTTTCCTAAATATCAACAGATGCCTCCTCTAATTAGAGGAGGTTTAGACAAAGCAGCTTGTTTCTGAAGTTAGATGTGTATACCCACAGCTATTTTTATCTGTAACCAAATCAGAGTCTTTGCATCTGGCTACCAGCTCAGCATCCTTGTTACTGCCTTTTGTAAACCAGTGAAGAGAACAAAGAGGACTGAGTTTAGCAGAAAATTGAATTATGTTGTATTGTTACTGGATTTTTCTCTTCAGCCTTTGCATGACAGTATCTGAAGGGGGCCTACAGGAAGGCTGGGGAAGGATTATTTACAAGGTCCTGCAACGACAGGACAAGGGGCAATGGGTTTGAACTGGCAGAGGGGAGATTTAGACTGGATGTTAGGAGGAAGTTGTTTGCAGTGAGCGTGGTGAGACACTGGCACAGGTTGCCCAGGGAGGTTGTGGCTGCTCCCTCCCTGGAGGTGTTCAAGGCCAGGCTGGAGGAGGCCTTGAGTGACCTGTGCTAGTGGGAGGTGTCCCTGTCTATTATGACGGAGGGTTGGAACTGGATGATCTTTGAGGTCCCTTCCAACCTTACCATTCAATGGTTCTCTGACTGCTCAGAAATGGGATGCTGCTTGCTGTTACTGATTGCTCATTGTGCCTTTTTCCACTCCCCAGGAAAGTGGAGGACTTGCAGTTCCGTGTGGAGGAAGAGTCCATCACAAAGGGGGATCTGGAGGTAATTCCTCACCAAAACGTGGGGTGAAAACCTGAATTTGCATGTGGGGCCTCTCTTGTGTAATTGCTCCACTCTAAATAATACTTTGCTTTTATTGATGGCTTTGGACCTGCTGTGAACACTGTGGTATAAACTGTGAAGATTGTTCTTTGGTGTGGTGCCCAATGACTAATATTGCTGGGAGCTGCCTAGAATTAATCCAGCTCAGCCAGCCTGGCTTTCAATGTCTCCACGAGTTGCCAAGCCACATTGAAATCTGCCTGGCTCCAAATGCATCCCAACATAGGTTTTTGCACTGTAGCAACAGACTGACTGCTCACTCACTGCCCCTGCAGTGTCCTGCTTTAGCAGCACAACCTCCCAGCTGGATGCTGAAACGCTGGGTACTGTCTGACCTACAGTACCCCCTCGTGGAGCCCCGTGGGTGAGGGGTTTGACACCAGGATACTCTTCTGTTTGGAAGGACTCTGGCTCAGCAATGCTGTTGCAGTGAATATTGAGTAAACTGGAAGTGGTGTTGGGAGCTTGCCCTTGGCTGAGAGGCTTTTCTGGAGGTGTTATAAAAGGAAAGGATTACATTTCTGTGACAGCAAGGCTCTGCTCTACGTGTGTAATGCAAGGCTTCCTCTTGTCTTTAGCTGGAGTACTAGCTTAGTGACAGCCAGAAACATCAAGGAACCTGCTTCTGGGTTGCACTCTCATATCACTAAAAGCCCAGGAAAATGGGAAAACTAGGCAATGGAGTGTCTTGTTATGGATGTGATCCTCTTGGCATAAACTTCTCCTCAGGAAAATGAGGAGGAAGTTCTTTACAGTGAGGGTGGTGAGGCACTGGAACAGGTTGCCCAGGGAAGTTGTGGATGCTCCCTCCCTGGAGGGAGGTGTCCCTGCTAGTGGGAGGTGTCCCTGCCTATGGCAGGGGGTTGGAACTGGATGATCCTTGAGGTCCCTTCCAACCTTACCATTCTATGATTCCATGAAAACTAGGCAATGGAGTGTCTTGTTATGGATGTGACCCTCTTGGCATAAACCTCTCCTCAGGAAAATGAGAAGGAAGTTCTTTACAGTGAGGGTGGTGAGGCACTGGCACAGGTTGCCCAGGGAGGTTGTGGTTGCTCCCTCCCTGGAGGTGTTCAAGACCAGGTTGGAGGAGGCCTTGAGTGAGCTGTGCTAGTGGGAGGTGTCCCTGCCTATGGCAGGGGGTTGGAACTGGCTGATCCTTGAGGTCCCTTCCAACCTTCCCATTCTGTGATTCTATGAAAACTAGGCAATGGAGTGTCTTGTTAGGGATGTGACCCTCTTGGCATAAGCCTCTCCTCTTTATTCAGAAGGTGAGGCAGAGCAATGTGTTTGACAGGGTGTGAATCAGCAATGCACTGAGACACCTTTGCTAAAGGACAGCTGCCTGCTGTGTGGGTGTAAATCAAGTGTCTGTTGATTCCTGAGTTTCAGTGGTAGGTTTCCCCCAGTGCCTTAGAAATGGGTGGTTGATCCATCCACCACTCCCTTTGAGAAGAGTGAGTTGTCCCTGTGTAAGCTTCAGGTGTTGAAGCCTGGCTGTGTAGTAATGGGAATGGCACCAGGGCTAGCTGGCAGCTAGATTTAGATAGTTTGGGGTTTGTTTTTTTTTCAAACCCTCCACCTTTTAGAATGTGCTGAGCTGCTGTGACAGAAGTGCTGCAGTGACTGCAGGTCTCAAACTGATCAGATAGATCTGATTTTTGTGTGGGCTGAGAAGGAGTTGCTTTGCAATGAGGATGTGGCCAGGCTGCTAGGGTCCTGCTCCCACTTCCATCTGTACAGAAGAACAAATAACTACTCAGGGAAGAGTCGTGGAGCAGCTTGGTTCCCTGCAATACTAGCTCCAACACCAGTGTCTGTGCTGTCACTGTCAGAGAGCTTTGCTAGGGTTAGTTTTTCCCTTCTGTCCACTCTGATTTGGGTGCTCAGACTGAACAATTGACCCACTGGAGTCAGTTCTCACCTCCCTGCTTTGTGTTGGAGGCAGTTAGAATTTCCAGAAGCAAGTAATGCACTCAGGGAAATTAAATCACTCATTGGAAATCAGAGGGCTGAGTGCTCCTTCATGTATTTGCTTCCCTGGTTGTCCCTGATATTCTTCACAAAGCCAACCAGTGGCTGCCAGCACAGCCCTTTGCATTCCTAGCTAGAGCTCAACTAACCACCCAAACAGCAAAGGCAAAGCCCTGTGCCAATTGTCTCCCTTCCTCTGGTCCTATAGCACTCTTACATTAGCACTTCTCTCCTGAGTACTCAGAGGAGAACATTTATCCTGCACTTTACCAGTTACAGACAGGATGGGAAGCAAAGTTTCCCTCCTCTGTGCTCCCTGGTTGTAGGAGTTTTTTGCAGAAGGCTAGGCTAAATCCCATGGTATTTCCCATAATATCATGTAGGTTTTGGAGCATGCTGGGACTCTCAGGTATTGAGTGTGGCAGGCAACATCTCACAGTCTCACAGTATCACCAGGGGTTGGAAGAGACCTCAAAGCTCATCAAGTCCAATCAATCACCACAGCCCTCCAGACCAGACCATGGCACCAAGTGCCACCTCCAAACCTGCCTTGAACACCTCCAGGGACGCTGACTCCACCACCTCCCTGGGCAGCCCATTCCAGCAGTCAATGACTCTCTCAGGCAACAACTTTCTCCTCACCTCCAGCCTAAACTTCCCCTGCCACAGCTTCAGACTGTGTCCTCTTGTTCT